>JAEQBH010004575.1:0-272326 GCA_016808115.1 Tetrastigma voinierianum
AACCTTTTCTTCTATTTGAGGAATATATATATATACACTAAATATCTAAAAAAACCCAATCAATGAGTAACACATTCATTTATTTGATATCTATTTATTTTTATGATGGTGACTTTGAATATGTGATATCTCTTGATCATTATTATCATTGAGCCGGATACAAAGGGTAATAACATAACAGATGAATTTGTTTTATTATTATGAAAATAGGATCTTAGAAGTTTAATCAGTAGACTTGAGTGGTAGAGTTCTAGTTTGCGTTGGCGGCCTATTTTCAATGAAATTACCAGGAATCTCTACATCGGATTGTAGGCAGAAATTTCAAAGATCAGAAGGTGTGTTAACATCACGTTATTCGGTGAGAAGGAGAGATGGACGAACCCGGTTCGGTTAAAGAAAAGTCCGAACCCGGTTTAGTTGGTGAGTGGCAAATGTAAATATATTTTTGTTTTTATCCTTAAATTCCCCCATTTTCTTCTTCATCCCTCTTCTTATCCCATCTTTTTAATATATATTCTATCTCGCACAGTTTCGTTTCTTCGCTACCTCGCTGGTAAGAACGAAGGAAGGAGCTAACCACCGTGTCAATGCTTGAATCTGCAGGCGCCGTGCCGTCCGACAGAATTTGTTTCGTCGTGGTCGTCCATTCTGTAAGTCTCCGAATCCCTCTTCTCCATTTCGATTGATTCGTTTTTTTTTGTCTGTTTGTTGTTGTTGCCACGGACGGCTGCAATCGGAGCTCGGACGGTGCCGTTTTGAACATGTTGAACCCTAACCGATCCATGTCTGAAACTTGCTATTCTGATTACTCTCTCATGTGTTTGGATTGTGGATTAGGTTTTTTCTCGCAAATCACGGTGTTAGGGTTGTTGAAGTTTGGAGGAAACGCTTTGAAGGAGAAGATAGGGTTAGGGTTTTCGATTGTGTTGCAGAGCTGTGTGGATTGGGGGTATTGGGTACGGGGAAGATAGGTGTGGGATAGAGGATAATGTGTATACTCTGTGTGATTCAGAAGTGGTCTCGCCGGGTCGCTACAATGCTTCCTTGGTTAGTAATTCCACTTATAGGACTGTGGGCTCTCTCTCAGCTGTTGCCACCGGCATTTCGATTTGAGATTACGTCACCCAGGCTGGCTTGTGTGTTTGTGCTCTTAGTTACCTTGTTTTGGTATGAAATTTTGATGCCACAACTGTCCACATGGCGTGTCCGGAGGAATGCACTTGTAAAGAAGAGATTTGAAGCAATAGAACTGCAAAAGCTTCGGAAGACAGCGACACGGAGATGCCGCAACTTTGTTTTGACTCCATATCGAGATCAGAATCCCGGTGGGGGCGGTTTATGTGCTTTCTTATTGTGGGCATATTTCAAAGAGGCCGGTACTGGACTTGCCTGTACCAAGCTGGATTAGAGATTGAATTCTGGGATCATCAGGATTTGGTCGGTAAGGGTGGAAAGATATTAAATGGGAAGGTATGGTCTGATAATGGGTGGATGTGTGGTCAGGATTGGTTGGAGAATGGAAATTGGGCTGGTGGCTCATTTCAGGGTAAGCCTAGTCATTGGCGGGGTAATGGTGGGTATTTTGGGGGTGACGAGAATTGTTTAGCAGAAAAATCTTACTCAGGTGTTGTTATTTTTGCGTGCAAACTTTTGACGTCGTTTTTCTTAAGCATCTGGTGGCTTTGGAGAAAGATTTTTAGGATTAGTTCGTCAAGAGAAGATGCCTCATCTGACACTGAGCATAGGGGAATGTTGACCAGGAGGGGTGAGAATGGGTTGAATTTTAATGAGAGTAGAGGAGAAAAGGCAAGAAGAAAAGCTGAAGAGAGGAGACAAGCTAGATTAGAGAAGGAACTTCTGGAGGAGGAAGAGAGAAAGCAAAGGGAAGAGGTTGCAAGGTTGGTTGAGGCATAGGAGACTTAGGGATGAGAAGATGGAGGCTGAAAAGGATCATGGCAAGCCTCTGTTTAGGGAGAAAGATAGTAAGAAGGAAGCAGAGAAGAAACGTCAGGAAAGACGGAAGGAAAGGGACAAGGGATCTAGTAAGAGCAATTCTGATGCTGAGGAAATGGAAAGAAAAGCCGGTAAGGAAAGTGAGAGGAAGCGTGATTTAGATAAGAAGAGTGAGATAGATCGGCGGGAACATCAGAAAACTGGGACAGAAGTCAGCAAAGCCCATGTCACAGAAATGGGATATGGTTTAAAGAGTTTTTCTGCAAATAACTTTAACAGGGGAAATGCTGGCAGCCGATACCTGGACCAAATGAGGGGTACCTTTTTATCTTCTTCAAACACTTTCAGTGGAGGCAGTTTCTTTGGAAGGGGTGCTAGTAGCCCTTCTACTATTTTAAAAGAAAACAAGCCTATTGGTTCTGGAGATCATGTTCAAGCTCCTTCCAACAAGAGAGATACCTGTCCACCAAATCGCGTAGCTGGAAAATTAAGTATGAACGGAGATGAAAAGAACATTAGTAGCCCTGTAGAAGTTCTCTTACTATTTTGAGTTTTATGTACTTTGCCTTGTCACTGGTTTAGCGTTTTATTGTCAGAGAACGGTGGGGAAAGATTGATTTGACTGTGCTCTCTTACTGCTTAACATTTGTGACATGTTTTGTATATCATCTTCTTTTGAGCCTATCCCTCTTTCCTTACATGTAGCCTATAGCTCATTAGTGTGACTTTTAAATATTCAAGTGGTTACCAGTGCGATGCCAGAAAATGAGAAGAATTACCTTTTTTGGTCAACATGAGGCATGTGAGATTGCCCTAGCTCCAACTTGTTTGTTTTGTTTTGTTTGTTGTTTTTGTTTTTGTATGTCTAATGCTCATGTAGGATCTTTAGAAACTATGAGCTCATGCGACATTTTATCGTACCACAAGGGAACTATTGTTTTTTTTTTTCTTCTTTTTTAATGGTAATTAGTTCCAGTTTATTGTATATCGAGTCTTGAATGATCTCGAGGTTAACAATGTTGAGATTGTTACTGCAGGTTCTATCAGAGCCCCAACCAAGGACAGCTCCTAAAAAATCATGGCAACAGTTATTTACTCGCTCAACGAACTGCTCCTGCTCCTCCTCCATCAACTGGAAATGTTATTAGTAGACCAAATGGGAAATCCCAAACGGAAGTTCAAAGCAGTCAACTTTCTTCCCATTCATCAACAATCCAACATTTTGATAATCCCATCAGTTTTGGGCTTCCATCCAGTCAACTTTCTTCCCATTCATCAACAATCCAACATTTTGATAATCCCATCAGTTTTGGGCTTCCATCGTTGTTCAATCTGCCTAATTTTCCAAATGGATCAACTGGTTGTAGTTCTGGTTTTTCTCCTGCAATTGATCCCTTGTTTCCTCGTGTTGGTGAAGGAACTCATGAATTCATATCTGAAGATCCAGAACTATTTGAAGACCCATGTTATGTTCCTGACCCAGTGTCCTTTGCTTGGGCCTGTGTCGGAGTCGCTTGATAATTTTCAGTTGGACCTTGGAGCTGGCTTTGTACCAGATGCGGGATTGGAAAGAAATCGTGCTTTAAAGAATGTACATGCATCTGCTGAAGTCAACAGGCCTTCTCCATCTCCAATTGTGTCTCCATTGTCACGATTACGGTTGGGTGATGACAGACATGGCAATTCTAGTAGGTTCCCTAGTACCCCCAAGACCCAGGATATGCACTCTATACCTATGGAAGATTTGAGTAATGCTAATGAGAAGGGTACTTGGCAGATGTGGAACAGTTCTCCTCTTGGTCAGGATCATTTAGGTTTAGTAGGTGGTGGTTCATCTAGCTGGCTTTTACCCCCAGAACTGAACAGGTCAAACAAGGATGATATTGTGAACCCTTCATCTCTCAAGCCTATGGTATCACTTTTTACAAAAGAGGATCAACTGCTTTCTGGCTCTCCTTCTCCTCAGAAGGTTTTTCTTGGCAATTGCCAAAATGGCGGGACGTTCAGTTCTGTTTCTGGTTCAAATGATCATGACCCTTAGTTTGCATAAAACGTTTTACCAGCCATTATCTGGTAATGAAAGCCATTTCTCTCTTAATCATCAGGAGACTCCACAGAAGGAAATTATTTATGGGAGTCCTGGCAGTTCCTCTATCAACCATCCATTTGAGCTGTCTTCATCCACTTGTTGGTCCAAGTAAGTTCATAATGGTCTGAATTTCTCTTTTTCAAATTAATATGCTTCAATCTTGCCTTCCCCCTGTTTTTTAGATATTGTTTCATGAGGCTAATAATAAGATTCTTGGAGGGCTTTTGATGCACTTTTTAGGTTAGATAATGTGTTTATTCTTTGTTTGCTTGTTTGTCTATTAATTTTTTTTAGATTTTTTTTTAAATTTGAATTTTCTATCTTTATTTTATTTTATTTTATTTTTTTACTTTTTGATGATGACAGTAAAGACAGGAAATTCAGTGGACCATCCTAAAGGTCTTAACCCAACAGCTACTATTTCTGCTTGCTATTGTTAATGCTAGTCACTATGATAATGTTTGTCTACATCTGGGATTCATTCTTAGTATCTGTGGGATATTCATTTTGAAATCTCTTGATCTTGCTTAATTTCCTAGTTTTTTTATCTATCTTGCTAAGCTTCCTCTCTTGAAAACCTGTGTGTATTATGTGGTCATGAAAGCATTCAACATCTGCATTACTGTCTTTAAAAAAAAGTTTCTTCAGTTAAATCCTTCCACCAACATCATATTTTTTTTTTTTTAAGTAAAAAAGAAGAATGATGTTGGTGTAAGAATTTCCACCAACATCATAATTTACTTTATTCCTTTATTTGTGATTCCGAGAAATGTAAAGAGTAGGGGCTAAATAAAATACAAAGTGTGGGGAAATCATCAAAGAAAAAGAAAAATCATCTTATGAATTGTTCAGCAGTTTGTAAGGGTAAAATGAATGGAGGCTTGGGGACTGGAAATTTGGATTATTTTAATGAGACTCTTCTAGGCTAGTGGTGATGGAGATGTAAGTGATGGTTTGCGGACAAAGGATTATCCATGGAAAATTTAGAAAGGTGGATGTTGGTTTGTGCATACAAGTAAAGGGGCTTATGATGTGTGATTGTGGAAATATAAATCAATTTGGTATTTTGCTGATGATATTTCTATTCTATTTGTTTTGAAGCTGTGGTTTAAGTTAGGCATTGATGTGGTTTCAAGCTATTTCAAGTATATAAATCAATTTGGTAAAAGCAAGCTCATCCCGAGTTTGGAATTTTGTAGTAGGTTAGGCAATGTCCTCAACATTTATGCGAGCTTTCCATTCGGAGTTCCATTAAGATCTTCTCAGATTCGGGAGAGGCTATAAAATGTTTTTCAACTAGGGGAAAAGAGGTGCAGGGCTATATGTTATTTGTTATTGGCACTTTTATTGTATGTGATGCATTGTAGAAGCACATGGTTTCAAGTAATTTCATGAATAAAAAATCAATTTGGGAAAGGTTAAGCTTGTCCCAATCTGGAGTTCATGAGGTAGGAAAAATTTTAGAAACTTTTGGTTTTGCGGAAGGGACTAAATATCAAAAGGAAGTAGGTTCACTTTAACTTTTAAACATTTTGCTTAGTTTGCCAAATTAATGTAAGGTTTTATTAATCTTAAGAGAAGCATGCTCTTAACTGCAAAAGATGTATATAAATTTTCCTTTAGGGTTAGGGACTTTTGTGAGAAGTTGCATATGGGGAATGGATTTATAGCTTGTATGGATAAAAGGGGATCCCTTCTATATAGGTTTGGCATTAGAAATCTATCTACTCTTAATGAAGCTCTTCTATTGAAGGCTTGCAATGGAATGGGAGTCCCTTTGGATTTCAGTGATTTCGTGGAAGTATATAATTTTTATCTGCTACCAATCTTATCATTTATAATGAATGTCTTATGGAGCCCTTCTTTGGTAAATATTTTATCTGGAAAATATAGGATTTTGTAGAAGTAATTACACATGAAGGTGAGGCTATACCCCGTCTGCAATAACCTAAGGAGTAAGGAGAGGTTATGGCGTGGGCTTATTGGATGCATTGATGGAAGGGTGAACTTTTGAAAGGATGTGGTGTAAGATGTACCTTCAAGAGAAGCTTTCTTAGAACCTCTCAATAGCCATTACCAAAGATACTAGGGCTATTGAGGTATAGGAGCTGGTTAGGGACGAAGGTTGTTGGAACCCTAAGTTAAGATGATGTGATCATGTTTGGGATTTAGAGGGATTAGGAGACTCTTTTAGGGGGGTTTGCAAGTGTGGACCATTGTTAGGGATAATAAGGATAAGGTTGCTTGGCTGAACATGAACAATGGCAACTTCTTGGATTAGTTTTTCTATTCCATTATGAGGAAAATTGGAGGTTTTCCCTTGCAGTATAGTTTAGAGTTCTTGAATAGGTTGATTTTTTTGCATGGGAAGCTAGGTGGGGCAGGATATTAACTGTAGATCAAGTCAAAAGGAAGGGTTGAAGATTCTAAAAACAGATACTATACGTACACAGATGAAGAAATGGTTGATGCCATCTATTTTTGCTGCTTGAAGATGGTTATTTTGTGGCAGTTCATGTTCTTTTTGAAGCAAAATGGGTGATGCATTATTCTATGAGAAATTTCTTCTTGAGTTGACATGATTTTTGTCAGAAAAGGGCTTGAAAAACTTATTTAGGACTATTTGGAGGGAAAAATGTTAGAGCTTTTAAAAACCTTGAATAAGTAGACCAAACACTTCAGCAATCCTTTATGCATAACTTTTTGGAGTGGGTTAGACCATATAGAGGTGTTAACTCCTTGTCTGATATGGACTTTGTGGAGTGGTTAAGTTCTAATTAAGAAGTGGTTGTTTATGGGTTACCCCTTGCCTTGTTTTAGACTTTTTGTCATAACAAAGGAAGAAGAAGGATCTTCTTCAGTGGATCTCTCTTGTTCCTGTTTAGTTCCCTTCACTTCGGAAGTTCTTTCTATTTCTACATTATGTTTCTTCCTCACTTTCCCCTCTTTCTTCTATTTCTGATGTTTCTTTTAGTTTCTCAGTAACATGGGATGAAGATACTTTGCCTAAATAGAAGACACATGTGGTAAATTAAAGTATTTTTGATAGGTTTGTGGTAAATTAAAGAATTCTAAATATTTGAGCCAAGAACCTTCTGAGTTCTGATACAGGATACTTATTAGATTGAATGACTATTTGCATTGTGTGTGTTTTCTTTTATTTTATTTTATTTTATGTGCTTTGTTGGGTGGTGTTGGTATATTTGATCTTTACTATTAAAAAAGGGAGATTGGTGGTAGTTGAGGTTCTTGCTTTATTTAAAGGCCTAACTACTATGAATTTGGTAGTAATAACAATATTTTTGCTGTAGGAGACTCAACAATGGCTATGGGGTAGGTTTGTTGAGTTGAAAAATGCCCTTGGAATTTCAATTCTTGAGTCTATAAATCTATTTGACTTGGCTAGAACTTTGACATGCCCTGTTCTTAGATTCCTTGAGCAACTAATCACATTGCATATGGTTTGTCCAAGAAAAGTGGTCTAAATTTTTAATAAATAGTTCCTCTACTGGTTTGTTTCAAAGTTCTAGAGGTTTGAGAGAAGGAGATCCTATATCTCCTTACTTGTTTGTGATTGCTATAGAAGCCTTAGTAGGCTGATCTTGAAAGCTTGGGTTGGTTGTTTCATTTTGCGATTCAGGGTTAGGGGAAGGAGGGTGGGTTTTGAAGACAAGGAAATACTTCATATTATTATTGTTATTATTATTTTAGTTTTTTTATGATTCCATTATTTTGTCTGAGGCCTCTTTAGGGCAAGTCACTCTCTTGTGTTGGTTGTTCTAGTGGTTTGAAGTCTTGTCAAGATTGAAGATTAATTTTGTGGAACAGTGAGATGATTCTGAGTGGGAAGGTGTCAGAATTTGAAAAGGATTGACTTCCTAAAGGATGCAAGGGTGGGAAAGTTACCCTCTTCTTATCTTAGGCTTCCCTTAGAGCCTTACAAAATATACTGTATGTAGGGTGAGATAGATGAAGGTTTTGGGAAACTTTCATTATGGGAGAGAATTGCTTGTCTAAAGGGAAAACTCAGTTGCTCTGCAGAACTCTAGTAATCTTACCAATCTATTTCATGTCCTTTTCCAAACTATCAAGGAATGGTAAGTTAAGATTAGAGAAGATTCAAAGGGTTTTAATGGGAGGAGGGTTCCTAGAGTAAAAATTTACTGTTTAGTTAAAAGCGTCAAGAAAAATGATCTCATTTATTCAAATTTATCAAAAATCATTTAGTTAAAAACCTCAAGAAGTTCCATTTAGTTTCATTTCGTGGGTCAGGTGTGGAAAAGAGGTTGGTAAACAATGAGGCTTTAATTTAATAGTCTCCTTTGAGGTTGAGATGGGAGCAGGGTGAAATTCTACAGAAAGGTGATGGTTTACTAAGGAGTCTTTAAGTGTGACTTTCTCGACCTTAAGGAGCTTTGGGCTTTGCTGTTTGCTGTTTTTGGTGTCAACTGGGTGCTCCCTTATTCAGTTAGAGAGACATTGGTAGGGTGGCAAGACCCCTATGCAAGGAAAAAACTTATGAAGATTGGTTGGCAGCTCCTATCTGCATTTTTTTGATAATTTGGAGGTGTGTTTGAAGATGTGGTGCCCTCAGCCCAAAGGATTTTGCTTACGCTCCTATCTGCTCTTTTGCTTACGCTCTTTGATCTTGGGCAAAATCTGTCACTGATTCTCAAGCTTTTGATGTAACTGATTTTTTGAGTGTTTAGGGGCTGGTATAGTTTTTCTTTTCCCTTTTCTTTGGCTTGGCCTTTTGGAGCCTTAGTATACCTCATGTATGCTTGGGTTCTTCCCTTTTTTGATTTAATATATTATCTCTGCTGGTTTACCTATCCCCCTCTCTCCACCACCACCCCTTCCCCCCCCACCCCCCCCACCCCAAAATAAAAGTTTGCCTTTCTCGACCTTATTTGCTTTGCTATATTTCAAATAAGAATGGGTTGTGGATCTTTGGGAATATTGAGGGAGAGAAGTTTGGAAAAGGACCTCCTTTTTTGTTAGAAATTCGAATAATTGGGAGTTGGGTGTCATGGAGGGTTTTCTCTCTAGAATCTTAGGGCAATCAGTGAAGAGGGATCTGCAGGAGGATAGCATTATTTAGAAGGAAGATGACAAAGTGGTTCTCTCTGTAAGAAGGTTTTACGATTTATTAAAGGCTAATGAAATCATTCCTTTCACTTTAAGATTAAATTGGAACCCTTAGATTCCTTCTAAAGGTGAATTTTTTCTCGTGGGAAGCATGTTGAGGAAACTATTGACTTAGGATCAACTTCTAAAAAGAGGGTGGACTTTGGCTAATAGGTATGTGCATGTACAAGAGAGGGTTAGAAATCATTGATCGTATCATTCTCCATTGTGACTTGGTTCTCTTATTTTGGCAGCTGGTGTTCTTCAACTTTGGAGTTCAGTGGCTTATTTATGAGACAATTAGAGAGCCGCTCATCTGTTAACACAAATCATTTATAAAAAGATGACGTATTTAGTCTTGTAGAGTAGCTCCTTTATGTATTTTCTGGATAATGTAAACAGTAGGATACTAGTTGATTGTGAGGAATTTTGTCTGATCTAAAGCTGAAAATGCCATTCCTAGACAATTTATTTATGTGAGTTGGGGTATATATAGGTGGAGGTTATATAGATATGGGTGATTTCATAGGTTGGTTGGGTTCAGATTGAGCTAGGGAGTGTTTGTTTTTTAGGTCTGTGTACCCATGTGGGTGTATACAAGGTTCAATCATGTGTAACAAAGACCAGTAGAAGCACTTGGGTCATGGAACTGACAGATTTTGGAGGAGCAGGGTTTGAACTTTATTGGTGGATTAAATACACAATATGAAGGATGTGTTGTGTGTCCTGGAAAGAATCAGATGTAAGGAGCAGGGTTTGAACTCTGAAAGCTAATTGGGATCTTATTAGTGGATCCAGCAGCTGAAAGAAATTTGATTGCATGATTGTAAACTGAAAGAAAGGGCTATGTTTGCATTCTGTTAAGAAAGGTTTTGACAAACTTGGAATCTTCTCTATGGCAACTAATCTCTTGCTAAATTTTGCTATATTTGTATGGATATGGTAAGGAGAGACTATATATTAGAAAATAAAACAGTAATTTGTGTTGGAAAAGAAAGTTATTGCTCCTGTTCTATAATTTTATTTTTTGCATCAGGACTGATTTCATCTGATAAATACTATACATAAATAAAGCATTTACTACAGTGACATGGAATCAAAACCCAAATTCTATTTTTCTGTCCAAGTTCATCGAGGTAGCACAAAAGAATGGACTAGATCAAATAGATAACAAAAAAATTAATGTTAAAGCCACTATTGTAAAATCAATGTGATGAGGCCATACAAGGAAGCTGGTTCTCCAATAACTGAAAGTCTTTGCCAAGTGCGCAAATGTAGGGTTGCTTTCGACAGGTGATTGGACAGCCAAAGCTCAAGCTCTGATCTAAGCAGTTGAAGAGGTTGCCAAGCTCAACCAACTAACCACAGGTTAGGGCAAGATAGGTGGGATTATTTGTATTGTGTGACTGAAAACTAATAGATAGGGTTAACCCAATGGTCACTGGTTCGGCCATTGGAGGTTTACTCGACTTTTAACTTCAGAGCCCTGTGGGATTAGTCGAGGTGCACGCAAGCTGGTCTGAACAGCCAAGGTTATCGACAAAAAAGTTAAAAAAAACTAATAGATAGGGTTCAAATTTCATCTTGTTGGTTATGGTTTTAATCCAAGCTCTCCAGTGTAGCCTCAAGTTGAGATTTCTCTGTGTAATCCTCCAACCTCTCTAAAACTTTCATCTAATCTTTGAGTAATGATCCAGTTGTCCTCTAGTGATGTCTAGTTCAATACTCAAAAGTTTCAGCTCTGTTTAGGAACACATAATGCTAATTGACATCATCAGATATGATGGAATCTATCTGATCTTCTCCTGACAGGACAGTCTCAATTTTAATTTAATTTTTAATTTTTTGATTTATGATTTAAATCTATATTAATTTATTCTGTATTTCAAAGATACCATTTGGTGTGTTTCATTCCAACTGTTCTGGAGAATATAACTTCAGAAGGGAGATGCTAATTTATATAACAGAACGTTAGTATCCAGATTTAGTTATGTTCCTCTCTTTCTCTGTCTCTCATGCATACACTCTCTCACAGTAAAACTATGAATGTGAGAGAACCTGTGCATTCCCCCTGACTTGATTAATTGAGCTCTAGACAGAGTTTAATCAAGCAAATCCTTTATATACTAGTGGGGCTTTTGTTGAATAGAAGCTGAAATTTTATTTATTTATTTATCTATTTTTACACGCACTGGAAGGATTATTATAACAGTATCCTAGTTTGATACCTATATATTGGGGTTAATTATTATTGGCTAGTTGCCATGGTAAAAACGAATTTATTGGAGCTAAGGTTGTATAAGCTTTAATCAATTGAATTCTTCTGAATTCAAGACTGATATAATTTGATCCTTGCTATCCCTATTCCATATATTTGTCCACTAATTGGACAATTCTGTACGGAGCTAAGGCATAAAATTGAAAACATTCATAGTAATTTTTGTACTTCGTATCAACCTTGCCCTTATACGTTTCCTCTGTTTATTCTGGTATTATCACAGATGGTTGGCTTTTTATTATTTTTTTTATTGAGAGCAACATTTTACTTATACAGGAGTATCAGTTCCCCTAATCTAAATCTGGGATTTTCTGCTTTTCCCTTGGGTATTTTTAAGCTTACTCTTAAAATCCTTCATTAAATACATGTGCCTTCATTAAATACATGTGAATGATGTTTAATTCAATATTCCACTGTTCTTTCCCGTTTCACTTGTATTTTCTTATCCAAATTGGCCTTGCAGTTAAGCTCATGTTTGTGATGAACCATTGTGGCAGTTAAACTCATGTTTTTTATGAACCATTGTTCTTATCTTTCAACTCATGCAGTTCCTTTTCCCTGCTAAGGGCACTATTGCTTGTTATTTTGTGAAAGTCAACTTTGAGTGGAAATTAATTACATTATTTTGCTTGCTTGGATATTGGGTCATGATGTAGGCTACAAAATTGCTTTATAAGTTTTCAAAAGTGGATTCCTTAATCCTGTCTAAAGCAAACATATCTTTTGGGTCTTATTTTGATTCTATTATTTATTTCTCGGTTCCAAAAAATATTTTGTTTCTTTAAACATTTTGCATGCTAAACAGGGACGGTTGTTCATTTGCAATGACTCTTCCTCCCATGCAGTTGGAGGGTTCTGAATGTGGATAGTCTATTTGTTGAAGGTTCTCTCTCTGTCTAATATGTATTTTGAAGCTGTCATATCTTATTCAGATAACTCTGAATATCCAACTGAGATATGTTTCTGAGTAAAACTTGAGGTTCTTCTTTTTTTCTAATTCTTGTTCTCTTAAAAGACAATTATGACCAATGCATAGGGGACCCTAATTGGTATCTGACATGAAAATGATGACTGAAAAATGTTATAATCTTTAAATGATAAACTTAGTTTTTTTATTGTCATAGTTGCATTTAAGGAAACTTGTTTTCAGTTAATGAAACATAAGTACATGTTTTGCATCATCCCTATCAATATGTTTTTTTGCATCATCCCTATCAATACATGTTAATTTTCCGAACAGAAAACAGTTCTTAGTTTCCTTGTCCCACGACCCATGAATTTATCTATAAATATTATTATTGAGGTGAATTGCCATCCTGCTATTTTTTGTTTTTTGCTTAAATACTCTGGTGAATTGGTGTCCACCATTCTTTTATTTTTCTGCTTATAAAGTCAATACCCTTCTTTACCTTTGTAAACAAAATGAAATTATATTCTCATGGATCCATTTCCAATGAAACAACTTACCTCCACCTGTATATACCTTTATAGAGTTAAAACTATCAACACAATTTTTTCTCAATAAGTTCAATTTTTATCTAACTTCTTGTTAGATGTATCGAAGCTCTTCCACTATTCAACTTCTTTACATGGGTTGCACTAGCATGACTCCCTCTCTGACATTAAATTTTTATCTCACCATAGTGTGTGTTCATGTTTAGCTTATGTTAATGGAAAGTGGAATTTGGTAGATGCTTGCTGATATAACCTGTAAGGTAAACGACTACTCTTCATGGTGGATGGTCATAGACTTGCACGATATAGAATAATGGAAACTTAATTGGATGAATGAAAATTGAACAAAAACATTTCATGTATTTACGTAAAGGTTCTGCCTAATGAATTGGGTGTACATAGCTGAACAAAGAGCAATGCATAAACTAACACCAGTGCTTGTGCTGATAAAGGAGTGGATTTAACTTGGTGTATGGTTATGACATAAGATGAATGCGGTCACATGATAGATTGGGAAACCTTTGATTAGGGATGAGAATGGTTGAACTCCACATATTCTGAGAATGCAATGTTACTGCAGGATTCTTGATTTGGGTTACCATTCTATTAAATATTGCGGGATGTATGGTTTTCCTGCTTCGAATCTCTTTTGTCAATCCCTGTAATTTTCTCAGAGTGTTAATACAGATGATATTTCTGACTACTTATCGAGTTGTATTTTGATGGTACATGGACTTAGTAGTGGGAGCCATGATTCTGCTGGGTTCTTTTTGTTTTGAATTCATGGATGTGATGTCTTACCTGGTTGATGTGTTGTCATCCTTACACTGATTATTGGGATAGTAAAGCTGATGATTGTTTTGCTTATTTTCTCTTGTAGGACGGAATGGGCTATGCCAGGCTCAGGGGAGGGTGTTGGGAACTCGTCAGCAGTGAAGCCCCATATTGGGGGTTTGTTTTCAACCCCAGATGTACAGCCTCTTTGGTAATTTGATTGGAAAAAAAAGTGACACAGTATGAGGGGACTTTGAGTATACCTCCTGAGCTCAAAGAGGCAAACAGCTTCTTTTGGAGGAGAGTTTAGAAAACTAAAATGCATTGTATCTTCCTTCTCTTCTTTATAAGGGAGATTGATGTTTACTTACATTTAGCATGGATAGGAATACACGTGGTATGCATGCATTACTTGCTCACTTGACACAGGCAGGAGTGGTTTCTATAGTTTCTGGTCCGCTGGAGTTTTGAGGTTAGGTGGTGTTCGATTCCTCTTTCGGGGAAAAAAAAAAAGAATCTCCTAACCCCCCCTCCTCTCCTCTTTGTGCCGTATCTTACAAGCTGCTGCTGTTGTTGAAATTGGTGGGGGGAGGGGTAATGAGATTTCATCTGTTCATATAATATGCTGTTTATACCATTTCAAAGAAAACTTTCTTGTAGACCCTCCTTTGTCCTTTCCTAACTCCAAAATTATGTTGTTTCTCCAGAGAAATAGTATATTTATAGAATGTGGTTTTAAAAAGGATATTACTTTGGGTTGATAACCCCATATTATTATGAGGCGTTGTCCGACAATCTCTTTTCTTCTGTGCAACTCTAGATCTTCTCCCAATCGTTGTCTATCTATATGGAAAGCAATTGAGGGTGGTGTTCAATTTTGAGAATAGTTTATATTTGAAAGTGAAAAAACAAAGGAAAACAGAGTTGAAAGGGGGAAAGTTGCACAACTTGTGCCTAGGTTTGATGGGGGTGGGTGGTTTGGAATCCTTGGACCTTGTTCTTATTTGCCTGAAGAGACATTAAATGTTACTCAACAATTCTTAGTATTAATCATCATCTATTATCTTGTCAATGATGCCAAAGTGGTGTTCTTCTAATAGTAAGGTGCAATTAAAATGGCCGTAGTAGATGTATGGCTTATGGCTTATCTCAGCGTCACAGGTGTAAAAAAAAAAAAGAATTGGAGCCTAGCATGGTGGACATGCAATGACGCTGTAAATCATGACAAGCTTATGGATGGGGAAGATCTAAAGGCAAAACTATGTTTTGGGATTCCTATTTCAATTTATTTGGTAAATTAGGGCTAAAAGACTAGAAACAAAGGCTATGTTAGCCTTGATTTAAAAAAATATTTGATAAAGGTTCAACAAAGTACAAACCTTAGTATACCTTGGTATTATCATATATCTTAAGGTACTACTATCTCGGACCTAAATGATGTTGATTTAAGGTTTTTTAGGGAAGTATGTTTCAAGTTGCTTATTTTAAAATAAAAGATAAATAGGTACAAAGAACTTTGATAAATAAAAGATAAATAGGTACAAAAAACTTCAATTGCATCAGTTAGTACATTTAGTACATTTGAAAAAAAAAAAATTGTCTTTGAGGAACAAAAGGGATAATTTGGCAAATAATAAACTGGCCCTCTTAAATATCCAACTAGTATTCCATTTGGATAAAAACAAAGAGAAAAACATGGTACACTATGCACTGCTCATATCTTCATCTTCCCCGCTCTTATTATTTCTTTCTTTTCTCATCTTCCTCGATCGTTAAAGCGAAAGAAAAAAAATCCTAAGTGTCACGTTGAGTAGTAGCTCGACGTAACGAAACTCTGCTAACCACAGAATTTAGCCATGTAAGCCCAATTTATTAAACTCCTTTCCCGTTCCCGTCGGTACCTTCCTCCAAAGCTAAGGGGAAAAGTGTAATTTGCATTTTAGTTTCATGAAAAATAGTTTTTTGTTTTTGGATGGATGAGTGGTTGCAGAAAAAAATGATTGTGAAGATTAATTTGATACGATGGGGTACCATGATAACATGTTTGTCCCTCTGACCTCATTTTTCGTAAGTACTAATCCTAACAATGTCTGTGGAGTACTACATCGATATGCATTAGATGCTACGATTAACGATCTCAAATCTTACCTTAATGGAAGGAATTACATAAACCCCTTTCTTATCATCTTTCTGATCAATACTTCAGTTCTCATCCATTTTTACTTCATAAAATTACATAATTATAGTTGCATCCCTGGATGTAGAATGAAATTAAGCATATATATGAAAGTTAGGGAATCTTACTTTGTGCTAAGATAAGGTCCTTGCGGGAAAATTGGTAAATTTGTTATCTGTAATCACCTTTGGGTGTTGTGTGGAAAGGGTCCCTAAACCCTTATTTACCACATTTTGTTGTCCAAAAACTCAATTCTCATCCCATTTATATTTCATGAAATGCATGAATTATATTTGGACTCCTCGATGGAGAACCAAATTAAGTATGTATGTGAAATATTTGGGAGTCATACTCCAGTGAGCATCTTTGTCACATAGCTAGGGAAAAAGTTGTAACCGGGTTATCGCAGTAATGTTTAGAGTAAAAATAAACTCAAACCCTTTTCCTATGACCCAAGTGCACATGTAATACTTTAATATAATGCAATCTTCTTATTAATGTAATACGAGTCTTTACCTTCTGATAAGTCTTCTTAATAAGTCAGTAAACCCTATCTACCACATTTCTTTGTCAGATTTCGGTTTTCATCAATTTATATTTCATGAAATGCATGAATTATATTTGGACTCCTCGATGGAGAACCAAAGTAAGTATGTATGTGAAATGTTTTGAGAATTCATACTTTGAGTGAGCATGCGATCATAGAAATTAGGGGAAAAGTTTAACTAGGTTATCTGTAGTAATGTTTAGGTAAAAAAAAACTCAAACCCTTTTCCCTATGACCTAAGTGCACATGTACCACTTTAATATAATGCAAGTATTACCTTAGTGTAATGTAGTAACTGCCCTACAAGTATCAGATACTACCTTAATAGAAAGTCCTTAAACCCCTATTTACCACATTTTGCTTTCCAAAAACTCAATTTTCATCCCATTTATATTTCATGAAATGTATGAATTATATTTGGACTCCTCGATGGAGAACCAAAGTAAGTATGTACGTGAAATGTTTGAGAATTCATACTTAATTGAGCGTGGTCCTTAAATTTAGGGGAAAAGTTGTAGGGTTATACGTAGTAATGTTTAGGTAAAAATAAACTCAAACCCTTTTCCACCTTGTGAGTGCACAGATACTACTTTAATATAATGCAGTACTACCTTAGTAATCTGAGGTACTACTTCCTGATGTCAGTCTTACCTTATCTAGAAGTCTCTAAACCCTGTTACCGTTCTTGTCCAAGAAACTCAGGTTGTCATCCCATTTACATATTTCATGAGAAATGCATGGGGCTATGTTTGGACTCCTCGATGGAGAACAAAGTAAGAAATGCATTATGTGAAATGTTTGAAATTCATACTTGAGTGAGCAGCGATCCTTTGCTAGGAAAAAGTTGTAGCAAGTTATGCATGTAATGTTTAGATAAAAATAAACTCAAACCCTTTTCCCTATGACCCAAGTGCATAGGTACTACTTTAATATAATTGATTCACATGCCCGTAGGGTATTCTAATTCAACAAAATTTATAACCTAATACCTCATTACTCTGTAGCATTTGCTACTATAGTATAAGCGGCTCTAGGATCGAATCCCACATGGATGGGTTTCTTCGTAAAAATGACTACTCTTAAGGTTTACACTTGGTGATTATAGTTTGGATATTGGGATTATGATAAAAGGGATTGGTTTTAATGGTTATCACTGAAAATAAAATAGATTAGAATGTGGAATGGGGTCCCTTGAAGTATCAGGACACTAGGTTTAGGTTCTTTAGGCAAATGAGGGGGTTTCCAGGTTGTTACCTCGCATTGGGGAGGATAACATATAGTTATCTCCCAAATCGGATCTTCATTTAGCTATAAAAACTAACCCTCGTTACATATCTTTGAAAATGGCATTCACTGCCCATTAATACTCTCGATTAGGTGACAACGTCTCCTTAGTCACCTTCAATGGCTCATAAATGATAACTAGCAGACCTGTGGCTGGATGCAGCATTAAGCGTCGATGAGCGCAGAGAAACTACACAGAATATTAGCGAATTTAATTGGCTGAGAGGGCAAACACAAGGATTGAAGAGCAATTAATGATAGCGGAATACTGCGTGAAAAACATTGGAAACCCTTGGTTTGCTGCCTTGGATCGCCCTTGATGTATACCTTGAGAGGGAAGGGGTTTGCCCTCATTGCTGAAATCATTCTCGGTGTTTGACCGGTGAGAGAGGAAAGAAAATGAAGAACGGGGCTTGTTCGTGAGCCTCCCAAAACTTCAATAATCAAAAGTTACTTACAAAGTGTTCTTTTGGGTATTATATACCACCAAAACAATACAAATTACCAAATTGTATAAACTAAACACTATTACATGGGGAGAATTTGGGAAGAAAACAAAAAGAGAGACAAAAAGTAAAAAAGAATGGTAGGCTAATTCGTAGTAAAAAAGAATGCATTATTGATTACTACTCAAATAGTGTTGTTCCATACTCTTAACACTCCGGGTTTTGAGCACTTTTTGTGTAGTAATTAATAAATTATTGATTGGCGTTAAGGGAACTAAATGATACTTTTGATAAAATTTTACTGGCAATTTTTGTAGTTTTCACAGGCTATATATTTTGAAGATAGGGATGCAGCTCAGCGCTGAAATCAGTGGAACTGAGTTGCGAACACGAAGGCGAGAACGACTGACGGATAGTGCGAAGCCTTGCCAATTGCCAGCCTTGCCATGGCTAAGTCGAGACAGCCATAGCTGAGGCGAATCATAACCTGGCGGATGCCTCGAAGACACATGCATGGGCACCCAGACATGCATGTGATCTCCTCCCAAACCTTGATGGCATGGGGCATGACCCGACACGTGCATGTGGGATCGAAGACATAGTGCAATGCTCGGGCAGGGAAGCGACATGTTATGGGCCAGAGCCTGACCAATGGCGGTGCATGGCTATGGGCGGCCTTGAGCATGGAGCCAGGACATTGCCACTAGGCGTGGAGCTTGCATCGAGATGATCCTTGGTGGATGCCTGATAGGACCTAGAATATAGTTGAGACGGAGTTGATGGCTAAGAGCCTTCTTGGTGCAGCAATCACACTTGTTGGAAGAGGTGCGAGCAGTTGGGGTTGAATTTCGAATAAAGCTTTGGAGGGAACAATCAAATGGTCTAAAGCTCCAATAGGTGTGTCTTTTAGAAGAGTTGCAGGCAGTTGCAACTGATCAAGGGATTGGTTGGCTCTTTGGTGGTTGTCTTTGTAAAGAAGTCTAGAAAGACTTATTGTTATAATATAGTCACTTTATTACTGTAGTTTGTAAAATGAATACTTGTTGAGTAATACAAGTTGAGTTGAAGGACTTCGTAAAAAGGGAATTTGTTGTTATATACTTCTTATTGTTTGATCTGCGTAGGTTGTGGAAGGTTGCTTCATACGGGGTCTTAGAACATCACCTAAGGGAAGGTTCTTGGTTTGAGAAAACCACTGATGTGACGGTTAACCGAGTCTTTATAGTAAAGTCTCGTTGGACTTATAATAAGAAACCATTCTCTTAGTCTCTAAGCATCATCTCTCCCCCAACATCTTATCTATGGCCCAGACATGAGTGGAAAAACATGGAAGGAGATAGAGAGTTATGCTTAATAATAAGGTCAAGAGTAATAATAGTGAAACTACTAATGGATATCCTATGAAATAGATCAATATGAGTATTAAAAATTCAACTTGTTATTTGTGAGATAACTTCATCGATAAATACATTGTATTTTTTGTATTGCGTAATTTATATAATATATTAAATGTTTATTGGGATTCGGGCATGAGACTCATCCCCTCTTTGGATGTTATGCTGCAAAAAACTTTGAATCTTCTTAATTGAACGGGCATGGACAAATGGCGCATTTAGTTACATGGATTACACTGACGATGGATATATTCTCTTAATGAATTCCATAATTTCTATGAATGGGATGTTTAATTACAAGACATCAAAATCATTGATGGATTTATTTATGAGTCCAAAGGTGAGATTGGTTCCCATGAGTACTTAGGCAAAACTTATGAAGTTTTTTCACGAGTGTTTTAGGTAGAACACATGACGTTTGTACAACTCAAAGTCAAGAAACCAATATAGAATATATGCTCTTTGAATTATGTAAAGAAATATCAGCTCATGGAAATTTATTTTTGGGAAATGTTGCAAAAATCCCCTCGTGTTTTTCCAAAATTCTCATTTATATCTCAAACTTCTTTATTTTTTAGTCTAAAAAGGTTTCTAAAGCTTATTATCGTAGTTCACTTTAATTCCTATTCTGACAACACCGTTAGATTGGCTGTTAAATGGGTTATGTTGCTTTTAAATGCTGACGTGGCATCGTAGTACCCACCCAACCCAGTAGCAGCCACCCGATGACGCCAAGTAATTTTTATAAATTTTATTTTATTTTAATTTTAAAATCTAATATGAAAATCCAACATTTGTTCTTTATATATAAATAAATTATTTGTTATTTAAATTTATTAGATAAAAATCAAGGTATATAAATAAATGTTAAGTTTTAAAATCTACTAAATAAAATTCAAATTTGGTATTAAAAAAATTTAAGTAAATTTGATTTGCTAAATGAAAAATCAAGTTACCTAAATTTGTTTAGTAAATTTGATTTTTCATATAATAAGTCAACATTTATTTAGTAAATTCATACTTTTATTTTGATTTATTTTTAATTATTCAACATTTACTACATTTAATAAATGAAAATCAGGCCCACTAAAATTTTAGTAAATCAAAATTTATAAATACATATTGAAATTTTTAAAATACTAAATAAAATTAAAATTTTATTTTTTTAAAAACATTGATTTATTAAATGAAAATCAAATTTACTAAATTTAAAATTACGAATAATTTATTTATATATAAAAAAAAATAAATGTTGAATTTTAAATAAGAGATAATTGAAGGAAGATGATATATTTCATTGATAAAAACAACATATTTATATACAAGACAATCCTAAACCAACAAAGAAAGCACATAAGCTTTCCTAACTCTACATGAATACATTTTTCCTTTTCTTAACTAGTTTCTAATTCTACAAAACTATAAAACTTCCCCTCAAGTTGGAACATAGATGTTGATCGTGCCCAACTTGGTATAAAGATAACTTACCCAATCCCCACTCAAAGGTTTTGTGAAAATATCTTATAACCGTTCTTTAGTCTTTACATATCATGTAGAGATCAACCCCAATTGATCTTCTCACAGACAAAATGACAATCTATCTCAATATGTTTGGTTCGTTCATGAAATATTGTGTTCGATGTTATATGCATTGCAGCTTAGTTATCACACAAAAGCTTCGCTGGTATTGAAGTTTCGATGCCCACTTTAATCAATAATTGACGTATCAACATGATCTCGCATATAGCTTGTGCCATGGCTTGATAATCTAACTCCGCACTAGACCACGAGACAACACTTTGCTTCTTACTCTTTCATGATACCAGATTTCCTCTAATAAAGACACAATATCCTGAAGTGGATCTCCTGTCTTCCTTGGATCCTACCTTGTCCACATTTGAAAAGCACTCAACTTTGGTATGCCCATGCTTCTTATACAATATTCCACATCCAAGAGCTTCTTTCAAGTAACATAAGATATGTTCTATAACTGTCCAATGATTGATTGTAGGAGATGACATCAGCACACTTACCAAATAAGCGATATCCGAGCGAGTTACTATAAGGTAATTCAATTTCCCTATCAATCTTTTGTATCTCTTAAGATCTTCAAATAATTATCCTTCTTAGTGAGTTGTATATTAGGAGCCATAAGAGTACTACAAGGTTTGGTGCCCAATTTCCTTGTCTCAAATAACATATCAAGTACATATTTCCATTGAGATAATAAAATTCCCTACTTATTTCTCATGACTTCAACACCCAAGAAAAACTTCAACATTCCTAAATCCTTTGTGTGAAACTAACTATGAAGAAAGGATTTTAGAGATCATGTATCTTTGAAATACTCATTACGATAATATCATCTACATACACTACCAGTAAAATACTACTAGAACTGGAATTTTTATAGAAGACAGAGTAGTCAGATTTACTTTTTTGCATACCAAATGTCTCAACTGCCTGATTGAATTTTCCAAACCAAGCACGGGGATTGTTTCAAACTATACAGAAATTTCCGAAGACGACACACATTCCCTATCTTCCCCAGAGCAACAAAACCCGAAAGTTGCTCAATGTAAACTTCTTCCTGAAGATCTTCATGTAGAAAGACATTCCTGATATCAAGTTCATGCAAGTCCCAATCATCAAAAGCAACAAGAAAAATAAACAAACAAACAGATGTCAGCTTAGTTATAGGAGAAAAAGTATTAGAATAATTAACTTCATAAGTCTGAACATAACCCTTAGCAACAAGATGACCTTCAATCTAGCCACAGATGCATTCGTATTAAACTTTACTACAAACACCTAACGACAACCAATAACCTTTTGTTAAGAGGAAAGACACTGCTCCACGACTACGATCATCTAAGGTTTATGCTTATTCACTATAGCACTACTTACAACTAAGACTAGATAAACTCAATAACAAGCAGCGTTAAGAGAACAATTTTATTTAGTATATTTTAAAATTTAAAATAAAATAATTTTTTAAGTAAAAAAAATGGCTTGAACGTGATTGGGTGGATGCTGTTGGGGTTGGGCTGGGTGGAGGGAATGGGTTTGGTGGTTCCAACGGAGAGGGTTAGAGAGGAGAGGAGTGTGTGTGGGGGTTCCATGGTGACACGTCAGCATTTAATGGGCAATCGTTCCATTTAATAGCCTACTTAACGGTTCCATCATGACAGGGACTAAGGACTAATGTGAGTTACGTAAATATAAAAGGTATTTTTAGATAAAAAAAGTGTGAAATGTAAATGAGAGATTTGAAAATCAGGGTTTTTTTTTAACTTTTCCATTTATTTTCACTAGCTTTCTAATTGTTCCTTCTTCACTAAGTAAGGAGTCATGATTGTTAGACAAGTGTAATACGGTAGCAAGAGGAATAAATAAAGAATGTGTCAATCCCACAAAGAGCGAGTAAATATGGAGAAAGCTCTAGTTCTTGTCCTTCTTGTTGCAAACTTGCAGCAGCTATTATTAGGCAACATTGGGCTTAGCGCTTAGGCAAGTCTCCTTCACCTCTAGATAAATTATTGACTACAGTACTACACTGGTGGCAATGATAATAGCTAGTTCTTCCACTGTTTTAAGTTCTGTCAATCAGTTCGTTCTCATCGTTAATCAAATGTTACAAGCTACCATTCTTCTTATGAACAACTAGAGAGTATTTTAAGTTACAGTTTGTATTCTCCCATCATCTGTCGTCTTCATGATTGAAGACAAGGAAATAGAACCATTGTCATATCTGAAGATTCCACAGCAGTACATATATTCGAGCTCTCGTATAAACTTAGAGAGACTTTAAACACGTTATGCAGCAACAGCAAAGATGTCAAAAACAAACACATCTACATCATCTATAGGGTAAACCGCGTTAAAACTTACAGAGAATAGAATTACAACTAATTAGAGTAAGATACGAAACATTACTTTCACATGTTAAGAAGATGATGGTGATATGACCTCCAAAAGGGGCATTGACTCTTCTTGCTGCTGCTCGCCTTGCCAAGTCCAGACAATGTCCTTCAGAGCTGGTCTTATATCCTGTTTCACCATTTTTTGGTACTCCAATGTGTCCCCACTGGACTTCTTCACCTCCACCAAATGAAAAGATGGAGTTACCTCAAATATCTCTGCATCAATGGACATTACCCCTTTCCTCAGCCTTCCCTTGTTCCTCCATTTTCAAATAACCACCATCCTTCTTCTTCACTCAGCTTCTAAACGCTTAGCAACTTCTTCCAGTTTAGAGATTATGGCTGTGGCTGGCTGCCTGGATGTAAATCTCACTTCTTTCTTTTGCTTATTTGCCTCGAACAAACCGGACAAGTCAAAGCCTGCTGAGAAGGAAATGATGTCAAACGCATTCAAGTTACTAAGTGTTGCCAATTCTTGATTTTCCCCAGCAGTGGAGCTGGTGCTATTCTCATTAGGACCAAATACAGCCTCAACCTCGAGAGCAGCTGGTTCTTTCTCCCCAGTTTCAGCTGTCCTCAGGGCAGGATCAAGACCCTTTTGAAACCAAGAGTGTTCCATTATTTTGGCAATGGAAATCCTGGTTTTTGGGTTCGGATCCAAGATCTTTGAGAGCAACCTTCTTACTTCTTGGGGGAACCAGTTAGGGTATCTAAATTCTGCCTTACCAATCTTCCTATACAACTCCATCAGATTTGAATCATGAAATGGGAGATAGCCAGCCAACAAAACAAACAAGACCACCCCACATGACCATATATCAGCTTTAGCTCCATCATAGCCTTTTCTATTGATCACCTCTGGAGCAACATAGGCAGGTGTCCCACAAGTTGTATGAAGCAAACCATCTTGGTGCTTAGATTCAGCAAGAGCACTCAATCCAAAATCTGAAACTTTTAGATTCCCGTTCTCATCAAGAAGAAGGTTTTCAGGCTTCAAATCCCGATGATAAACACCTCTACTATGACAGAAATCAACAGCACTGATCAACTGTTGAAAATACTTCCTTGCAATATCCTCCTTGAGCTTTCCTTTAGCTACCTTGTTGAAGAGCTCCCCTCCTTTAGCATACTCCATGACAAAGTAAATCTTGGCTTTGCTGGCCATAACCTCATAAAGCTCTACCACATTCAGGTGTCGAACCAGTCTCATTACAGAAATCTCCCGCTTAATCTGATCCACCATCCCGACTCTTAAAATCTTCTCTTTATCTATTATCTACGAGGAACACTAGTGCCAGTTTTAAGGTTCCTGGCATGTGGTGGACTTAGAGCAAAGGTGCCTTGCCTAATAATTTCCAATTCATACCGGCATCAAGATACTCCCTTATTTTCCATTGCAAATTGAACAACAAGAACACAAGGCAATAAGGGTATTTTTCTCCTGTCAATGCAGTCTAAGGGATATAAGAATGACCAACCACCTTCAGAAGTCGTGGTTTCAGTACTTGTCCCAAGTGATCTCTGACCAAACAGGGCATTTGAAGATGCAGTTGAAATGTAGTAAGAGTCGTGTTTCCAATGCAGGGAAAGAATTCTAGGCTCTTATACGCATGTTTCAGCATTCCCTGCTTTTTTTTTGGATGAACCAGAGAATAATGATGTAGACGAAAACGAAGACTGCTAAACCAGAACCGGAGGAGACAGAATAATACTCTGTTGAGTGCTTTCACCCGCCAGTACACTTCAATCGCCCTGAAAGAGTAATTTGAGGAATACATGTTTCTGAACAGAGAACTTTCTTCACATAGTGCTAATCATAATACCAGTTGTGTTGTGCGATAAGGTACACAAATGTGCCTGAGTTTTCGGCATGCTTACTGCCTCGAATCTTTTTCGATCTCAAAACCTGGGACGCATACTCCATAGTCACCCATCCATGCTTATCCCGTTAAAAAAAGTCACAAGGCTACAAACTCTTACCCGTGTGACGTGTTTAAACACGGGTTTTAACGATCGTTTGTCCATCCATGACATTTTTTAACGACAGAGACATGGCTAAACTATAGAAGTAAACATCAGCGCATTCGATCAAAAAAGTTTACGAAGAAAGTGATATACGCGCAAAACTTGATGATTCAGGCACATATCACCCCAATAAAATGTCCCCTAGTGACCCAGTAAACGGCTGGAGATTTTAACATTAGAATACTATGAATAAGGTGCATAAATGCCCTTGACTTTTGCACGTATGTCCCATTATGCATCAAAACTTTTTTCGGTCTCAATATACCTTTGACGATTAATTCCGTAGTCATCAATACCTATCTCGTTAAAAATCTACAATCGTGACCGAACACAGACATGTGTGGGGTATTTAATAAACGCTTGTTCTATCCGCAGTCGCGAAGACCGAGCTACTAGCAAATGCCATTCGACAAAAAAAAAAAAAAAAAAAAAAAAGCTTATGTCGCAAAGCGATATATGGGCAAAAGTCTGTGCGATTTTACAGACCTTAACTCCTAAAATATTAGGAAAATGTACTTTATTTTGCAATGATGAGAATAATTACGAGAAAATTTGAGAGGAATTTTGAAATTGCTTAAAGCAGGGCAATGAATTAACAGAATTCCAGTAACTGCCTGCAATCATTTGGGACTTTTTACTCATTAAATAAGTCAGACTAACTAAAGTGCATGTAAGATTCAGCAGATGAAAAACTGGAAAAATATTCAAGAGTTGCAGGACTACTTTGAGAAATTTGATAAATGATACGAATATTTTATTTATTTTGGTTCCGTATTTATGCTAAAAAAATAGTTTACCAATTTTTTTCTTTAAAAAAGAATTTCTATAAAAAGAGGAATATGATTAAAATATACAGAAGAATTTGCATTTATTTCCATAAAAAATAAAATATAAATAATTTTTTATAAAACTAAGCTTGGTATTAAACATTTTGTTTGTGTTTGGTTGTTACTTGTTAGAACGTATTAAAGAAAGAAAAATTTTATATTAAAATTTTAAAATCAAATATTATCAAAGCTAATTAGAAACTTTTATATTTCAAATTATTTAGATAAGCTAAAATAAACCAAATATGTTTGAAATAGATAAGATAAAATAAATTAAAATAAGTTTGAAATAGATGAGCTGTAATAAATGTAAATATTGAGATAGTAGATAAAAATTATTTATTGATTTAAGCTGTAATATTTTTTTAGCTTTTTAACTTTTTCTTTTCTTCTACTTTTCTTTTTTATTGTATTTTCTCTCAAATTTTTCAAAAACCAAACATAGTCATATTGAATATAATATTAAGATAAATCCCAATAAGGGTTGGATATTAATTCTTTAAATATAAATATTATTCATCCTTTAAATTAAATATTTTAAAATTTAAAAGGGGAAAAAAGAAAAAAAGCAAACAAACCATACAATAAATCCAATAACTAGAAATTTCACATCCATAAATGATAAGAATAACAAAGTAAACCAAATGAAGAGAAATTTAGATCTTTAAAAAAAGAAAATAAAACAAAGAAAGTTAATTTCATGGAATATCAAAATGAAATTTTTATATCATAATCTATGTTTGGAGGAGAAAGCTAGTAAAAATAAAGGAAAAGAAATCAAATACTGCACATTATTTTATATTATTTCCAGTTTCCAGAAAATGACAAACAGACTACAACTATGCCAAGTTATGACAGGTTTATGTTTCATTTGGGGCCGAGGTTTTTTTCTGTCTCAGACAACGAAAATATCTAAGAATTAAAAAGAATATATTTTTTCGTTTTCTCAGCAACCAAACAAAGCTTTAGGTAGATAACCAAAAACAAAGAAAGGGAGAAAAAGAGGAAGAAGAAGATGATCTCCCTTCAACAAAAAGCGACACCGATACAGAAAAATGCATCAAAATGCTTTCGTTTGGCAGCTGAGAAACCGGAAGAAAAGAAAACAAAGCATGAAACCCAGACCTTATACTTTACGTTCGATTAAATAAAAAAAGAAATGGAAATCAACAACGGAGCAAAGCTGAGAATTCTATTCACTGAGAAGCTAATGCAGATGCACATAATCCTGCTGAATCTATTTTCCTCGATTTTCTGGGGAAACAAACAGGGGAAAAAGAAAAGGAAACACGTATAAATTCCAAAGAAACACAAACACAGATCTGATTGAAAAAAAAAAAAAAACTCAAATCAAAATAAGAGAAATCGCATTGAATTAGGGAGAGAAAGTACCTTGAAGGAAAAAAAAACCTCACGACTTTTCTCACTGTAACTGTACAAACTTTCGGACGAAAAACATGTTCCCAACTTTAGAAGATCGAAACCTTACCGCCGGTTTATATAAAAATACCATCCCCTGCTTTCCCTGTGAAGAATTGGAAGTGGGACCCACCTCCTCTTCAAAGTTTCTTCCATGTTTTATAAATCATCTTCATAACCTTACACGTGTCCTAAATTAGCCTACCATAAATCAGAATTAAAAATACTTTCATTTATTTTTTACCAAATAAAATTTCACAAAACAAAATGTTTTATTTTATTTTTCGAAACAAAGTGTTTTATTTTATATTTATATTAATTTATATTTCTGTTAGGAGAAATATATCTTAAAAGTCGTAAGTCATATATTTGTTTGATATTTGCACATGACTTTTCGATCCAATGGTAAGCCGACACGTATAGAGAGCGGACCTTCTCTGTAACTTCTCTCTGCCGTCATGTCTAAAGGCGTCAACTGCATTGCTAGCCATACACGTTGCAGATGCTTCTTATGATTGCGCCACGCGGATGCGACATTTTTTGTCCTCCAGGTGAATTTACAAGCACCTTCACACCAGCCAAGAGGGGGGAATCATGATTTTGTGATAGATTGGCCAGATTATTGATTGATGTACATAATTGCCTCCCATGATTTTAATGTTTGTTGCTATTATTATAGCTACAACTTACAATGATTTCATGATTTAAATTTTTAAAGATGATATTACTAATATATAAAAAGGAAAATTACAATTTGTATTTCTGTAGTCGTTTTTTTTTTTGTATTATCCTCTTTTTTTTTTTCATCTTCTTTCCTTTGTGTGTCCTATCATTATAGTTTATACACATCACATGACGTAAACAGATTTTAGCATATATTCCAGAATTTTCTTTTAATTTCCAATTTTATGTTTAAAGAAGATGTTAATTTACTTTTCCATTCAACTATGCTTTTATTTCAAGTGCCAATGAAATGGCTTTTTCGATTTTAGATTATAAGTAATTAATGGAGGGGAAGACCCAAAAGAGAAAAATCTTTATATTTAAATTGATGGTGAAGCCTAATGTTCATGTCTCTGTCAGAGCTAAAAAGAAAAAAGAAAAAAAAAAGATCTTAGGATTCCAAAATATCATTTAATCAAACATTTCTACATCCGAACAAAACAAGCACAGCACATGCGCCATAAGGTATCAGGAGGAAAGTTAAAACTTTTGCACAATACAATTAATTAATAAGCTTTATACAACTCGGATTTTATCTTAGATTTCTTTTCAATAGCCATTAACCAAATCTTTAAAATAAAAAGAAAATTTATCTAATTATTAACTTAAGTATAAGATTATTCTGGGATTAACCGAGAGATATGCATAAACAAAGTGACCCGAACATCTAAAAAGAAGACAATGATGGGTAGGAACAGGGAGTTCGGGTCCAATCAAAAAAGAAGCGAGGAGGGGGCACACATTCACGAGTAGAAGTGGTTTGAGTCTTTCGCAAGTTCCAGTCTTTTTCATCATGTGAGGTGAAATTTGAAAACGAAACTTCGGTGCAGTTTCATCTTACGGGTGGCTGTTATATACACTCTGTTGGATTTTTCGTATACAATGTAATATCCATTCTCCCCCATTTCCACTACCTTGCGCTTCTTTTTCTTTTATTAGTAATATATGATCATGGTGCCGACTTGCTTTTCTTTTCCTTTATTAGTAATATATGATCATGGTGCCGACAAGAGATTAATCAACGTCAAATTTTACAATCTTTTATTTATTTATTTATTTATGTTCAGATGGGTCCGTTCTTGATAAGGCAAAGAGTTAATAGACCACGGAATAAACTCCGCAATTTTACCGCCAACGTAATAACATATGTGGTCGGAGTAACAGTAGATAACGAATGCTTATCGATGCTTATTCACCTGATTCAGAATACTGACCCGACTGAAGTTAATTCGAGCCGAAATGCAATTCGAATACCGGTGAATATTAACTCGAAATAGTTGTCTGCAAAACCTTAATGTGCTTCATTATTTGTTAACTGAGTCCGTAAACTGCTCGATTTCGAAATGAACTAATATAATTTTTTATTAATTTTTTAAATGTTTCGAACCTTATCGAGTTTGAATAACTCGATTATTTTTCGAGTCAAGTTTCGAGTATCTAAAAAAACTCATTTGAGTTTGAGCTTTGGGTTTTGAGTTTTTTTATTGAGTCAAATTCAAATTTGGCTTTGTATCAATTTGACTTAATTACATCCTTAGAGCTAGCTAAGACCGAGGCATCTACCCCGTAATAAATTTTTTTTTTTGAAACAAAATTTCCAATTACATGTAAGGAAAATCGAACTAAAAAGCTAGTCTTTACCCCAAAAAACAATAAGCATGAAATCATTAGGGTTGAGTTTTTATTGAGTCAATCACTCGGTTTCGCATTCACTGACTGATCATCAGAGCACATTCAGCATCGCACTCTGACAAATTTTTGAAACAAATTTCAATAATAAGAAAATCGAACAAAAATAATTTACCCCAATAATGGTTATTGAATTATTAGGTATGAACATCATTGAACTTTACAAAACGATCAATTTGAACTTCTGATTAACTTCGAAATAAGATTACGTTATTTATTCACCTTCCTTTTAATTATAGATCCACTTATCATGAAGATTTGATTATCGAAGAAAAATAAACGCATGATTATGTTGCACCTTTCTTGATTCATTCAATCAACGTTAATATATTTAACCATGTTCTTTTTTTTATTAAAATAACGGAAATTATTACGAATTTGGTATTATTTATTTGATATTAATGATGTTCAAAACACTTCGATTAATATTATAAAGCCTACATATATACGCTTACTAAAGAAACTAAGATTTCTTTTACAATGACAAAATTGAGATGTCACTTATTTTATAATACTGCATATAAAACACATGATTATAAACAACATATTTCATTCATTGTTAATCATTTATATATTTTGCATTCAGATTTATTTTAAAAAATAAAGTCTTTAATTAATGTTCTATGATATTTGTTGATACTATAAGAAATCAAAATATCTATATTTTTAAATCAATTGATGTATATATGTTTTGAATCATTTATTAAAGATCTTATGGATTTATAAAAGAATTTCATATAAAAGTTATTTCTGCTTATGGTACAAGTTTTATTTTTACTTGAAGACGAAACTTTTTTTTGTTTTGTTTTTTGACATCTAACTATTTTATATTTGATAAACTTTTATCGTGAGGATTACAATCTAAAGCTGATGAGTTTTGTTTAAGATTCAACTTTCAATTAAAGCCAAGATTAACATTTTCTATTTACTTTCACAAAATTTATAACTATGAAATGACCTTTATCCATTAGACTTCACATCAAAAGTCTGTCTTCTTTATTTAAATTTGTCCCTCTTCCTCTACCTCTTTCGTTTTTTTTTTTTGGGATTTTAGTTTACAACTAATTTTGTTTACTTGTATAATTGTTTTTATAGTCTTTGATTTAAAACCAATTTGCTATTTATTTCTTGGCGAATAAAAAAGGTAAAATAAATTATTTTTTTTCTGTTGAAAAGTAATTTATTAATATCAACCAAAAAGATTTATTTTAATTATGTTGACCGATGTCAATAAATTATTTTTAATTAAATAGAAAAACCAACTATTTAAACTTTGTTGTTGAATTAAACGAACAAATATCACTTAGGATTGAGAAACCCCCTCAACTAAAATTTGGAATGCCTACCATCTTTACTCAAATGATTTTTATTTCTTAAGAAATTCGTTGATAATTGTATACTTATAGATGTTTGTTCATCGTTTTTAAATTTGTTTTTTGTTCTGAAAAATAAAGAGAATAATAAAAACACAAAAAACTTGTTTAGTTTTTTTTTTTGGTTATAAAAAACACAAAAAATATATAAAATATCAAATTTAGAGAATAAAACCAGTTTTTAAATAACAAAAAAAATAATGTTATGTGTTTTCAAAAACCATTATTAAGAACAATTTAAAAAAAGAGGAGCAAAACCCTTAATTTTGGAAATCTTTTCTCTTCCCTTCTGCTACATCCACCAGTATTAGTATAGAATTTTTGGGCAAGTGAAGTAAAATTATCTTCCAAATCTCTTCAAAATTCTCTTTCATATTATCTTCCTACAAGATCTCCTTACCTCACCTTAGCTTTCGTTGCTCTGGACAGCAGTTTTCAATTGACATTATTAAGGCTTCTTATTATATATCTCCTTGGATCTGGTTCGTTATAGTATAGCCATTCTCCACCATTTTTTAATTAGCTATTATGAATGAATACCATTGTGATAGAATGAAGAAAGAAAACTGTATTTTTAATGGAACTATAATGATCAAATTAAACAATAGAAGGACATTAAAATCACAATGAACAAAGCTCAATAATTTGACTCCAAAATAATTCAAATTATAACAGGATTAAAACTCAATTCAGAGTTCCCACTAGCTCCTTGAAGTTGAAAAGATATATATATATATATATATATATATATATATATATATATATATATATATATATATATATATATATATAAAGAGAGAGAGAGAGAGAGAGAGAGAGAGAGCTTGTAGATCATGTAGGGAAGACATGCAGATTCTCATTACATTGATATTGCTTTTGCTTTACAATAATTTGAGACAAGAACCTTACAAGAAAGCTCCAGGCCACTTTAAACCATTTCTTTATGGCATTGAAATTAAACAGTAAGAAATTAGGTCAAGATGGAGTTGGGAAGCAGAAGCCCATCTTGGTGGGTGGTCATGGTGGGCACGTGACAGGCATGGAGTGTGTTGCATATGTCTGTTGTTTCCAAGTATAGCTCCGCGTTCGTGAGGATTAGTGGCCCATACTCCGAAACCATATTCTTACACTGCCACAAAAGTTTTCCATAATATTAATTAGAAAATAAATATTTACACTTTTAAAAAAAATAATAATAATAATTCATAACAGATCAAAGCTCGATCTTTGATTGTTGTCACCTTTTTCACATTGCCCCCCTCACAGCATCACAGCCTTCAAAAGCAACCACATACCCACCTGAACACCATTCCCCCCAAAAAAAAAAAAAAACTCCAATCAGAATGCATAAGTAAGTTTGTATGCTTAATTTTTTTTTTTGGGAAAACTATGTTATGGTTTCATTTCAATTTATATGAAAAATTACGACGAAAGACCTGAAACTGAAATCAAGGCCAGGTTCTTTAACTTAAAGATATTACTAAGACATATGGTAATACCGAATATAATTTTCCCAATTTTTTTTTTCAATCGGGAAATGGTCTGAGAAAGCAAGGGGCTGATAGAAGAAGACAGTCACATTAGACAGGACGAACCTGTCTGTTTGGATCTTTCAACTTAAGTGAAGCTTCTGAAACAGCGCGATGGCAAAGTTCACAAGTACGTTGGAAGAGGGATGGAGAAGCATCCGTCCTAGAACAGAGATCGACATCTTGGCAGAAAGTATCAGGTTGCAGCGTTGACACTCCGAAAGAAGAGAGAGCATAATAGTTCACCATAGTCATGCACTGGCCCACCCATACCATGTCAAACAATGTTAATCAAAATCTCTTTTTTTTTTTAATAAAAGAAACCAACCAAGATAAGCCTTGTCCTACTGATCACTTGGGGATGGGGTCAGCTGCATGAAACTTTTATTTTTTCCTTTCCTTTGGAATCATAGTTAATGGTTCATATGTATACCCCGCTTGAGAGTCAAACAAACTAAAAAGATTCCATTAGGAACATGTTCAAATAAACAAATAGGGAAGTCCACTATGAACTTTTAAGTATACAAAAAGGGAGCAAATATTCAAATTACAGAAAAAGGTTTCGAATCTATGACCTTTTGTTAGACAAAGCTTTGATATTATGTTAAATAACCAACTTTTTTAAAAGCTAAAACTTGTAAAATTTGGATTTAACATAAATATCATGCTTCAAACATATTTTTGAGAAGCGGGGACAGACCAGATATAACACAAAAAAAGAATTTTTTTTAAAAAAAAGTCTGTTTCAGAAGGCAAAAGGACATAGGAAGTAACTTCGTACCTTCTTCTTCATAGTCCACATCTGGGAGCAGGTACTGTGAAGCAATCCAATGATTTCTGTCTGGGTTTTGTTATCAGTAAGATACCCAATTGCCTGAGTAGTGAATTTTTCACACAAGGTACATAACTCCACCAAATCTTCTTCAACATCTTCTCTCTTCAGGGGTTCTATCTCCACACCTGGAACTGGCAGGCAAATGTATGTTATTATTTATTACACACACAAAAAAAGAAAAAAAAAAAAGAAAAAGAAAAAAAGTAAGATGTATAAAACCATTAGTATTGTTTAAAGAACTTGCCTGAGAAATCAGAGACCAAAGTAGCTTCACTAGAAGAAAGATCACCAGATGTCAGCAAATGTCTGCCATCACAAGCCCAGCAAATGCCCAATACTAAAACAAATAGAAGGCCAACTCTAACGTCCATGTTACTCCAATACCTAACATTAAACTGAGCTCAACCTTATATAAAGATGGTCTGGAGGAGGATTTAATTAATTAGTTACGAATCGAGGCAAAAGACAGAAACCAGCTCAGAGATGGAATGATTCTAAACTGCCGGAATTGCTTCCAAGTCAATTGGGTAATCGAAAGGTGGTAATGATTTATGCAATCCCAAATCTAAGGATGCTGAATCTGCAAGTATTCTTGGGGGGGTCAACGAATGGATACAGAAAAGAGGAAACAACGTAGAACTAACATGAATTGTTTGCTTCTATATATGTTAACAGGTCGCACTCACTGAGGTTATCACTCACCTTCGCTTTACAAACATACTTTTGTTGATCTTAGGCAGAGAAGATTTGTTTTGCTGATTCATATCATAAACAAGTGATTTAGATTTAACTATCACATGAGTGTTCATATTGATGAGGTAAATTGACTTTATGAATGGTATTTACACTCACATGAATTCCTCGAAGTTAAAACTCCATTAAACACCCACACTTATCAAAGTTTTCAATCTCTTTGTGACTTTTTTGATGAGATGGACCGGAGTGATTATGGAAGTAAATATTACCCATATCTTGAAACCAAAAAGAAGTTTAAGGGCATTTGTTACCTTATCCCTTTGTTACTTAATTCTTAATTTTAATTTAAATTGTTGACTTAAAACCTATGATTTAATTTTTATTTTAGATATTAAATTTATTTAATAAAAATTAACTTAAAATATATTTTAAACTATCCAATTGATATATTTGTTCTCAAGTAAATTATAATTAGGGAAATGAGTTGAGTCACATTAGAAGCCGTGGAAAATCATGGTGTAATTAATGCGAATGTAGTGAAAAGGTAAATTGAAAAGTAAATTAAAAGAAAAAGTAAATTTAAAAATAAAATAAATTGTTTTTAATTTATTACTTAAGCTTATTTAACTTTAAATCATAGAATTAAGTGAAAGGAAATCATGGAGACGAGTAAGGAAAATCGGGTAAAAAGGTAAAATCAAGATGCAAACTTAAGAATAAACTATTTATTTTGATTACTACTTAAAATTATTTTTTACTTTCAATTATACCTTTTAAGTTATTTTCCACATATAATTAATTTAATTGATAACCTAAATCATGTTATCACTTCATTTTAAAGTATCAAGTTAATGTACTAGTATTAAAAAAGAAGAAGTTAATGTACTAAACATCCACATAATTAGATAATTTATTTATAACGTGTCTGTTTACAAAAAGGTTTAAAGCATTAAGAATAAAAAATCGATTACGCTGAAGCTAATATTTAGACGCTCAATTATTTTTTACGTTATAAGATATCACATTTAAAACATTTTTTTGAAAGTAATAATATCAAATTATTGGAGATCATTTAAATGTGACGTCCATGCAAGAAATGATTAGATTACTTATAAATAACATTATAGGCTCCATTTCAATTTTCGATTTTATTGTTGAAACTCCAGAAAGCTAATGATTAGCTGCAACAAGTTTTGCTAAACAATACTTTCGTTTTTTCCCAGGTTTTGTCATGAAGATGAAGATGGAATCAAGGTCTTGGTCATGGTACCAAAATTTAACCTTTCAATGTGCTATAGAATTGTATCTGGTTTGGCTACTGTTCATCTTCTTTGGATATGTATACGTTAATCAATACCATAAAAATTTTCAGAAAACTATGTTGTTGTTACGGGGTCCCATTCAATTTATTTGAAAATTTAAAATATTTTATAAAGAGTCCAACAAATATTAAGTACAACCTCGATAAATCTTAGGTACTTCTATCTTGAGCTACCATAGGCCCAGAAAGGACAAATACCCCCAATAAATATTTTTCGAAAAAAATATTCCTTTTATAGCTAAGATGATTTGAACTTAGGTCATATCGGTTGCCCCATCTATAAAGACTAAACCATTAACCTAGGAGTGTAAAAGTTACTTAAATTTTCCCCATTAATATCAAATCTTAGTTCCATTATTAATTATCATATGTGTTAGGTATAACCTCATATTTAAGATTTAGGTAAGTCATACTCTAAGATTTGTTAAACTCTTAATTGGATATTTGTCATATTTGTTAAATAATTTTAAAATTAGAGAACTTGACCTTGTTTTCAAGTCTTTTAACCTTTTTTTTTTTCAAATAAATTGAAATACAAACCAATAACATAGTTTTCCATCAAAATTTTCCACCCAACTCTTTTCCCTTTTTTGTGGGCAACAAGCTTCACAAGGAACCTTTATCATTCATGCACCACTCTGTTTACTTTTTCCCTTGAGGAGATTTTCTAACAAACTTCCTATTTCCCTTTCACCTTTGGGATAATTGTCCTTGACAGCTCATCCTATCGTCCTTACTCCTTACTCCTTAGTTTGTTGAGGCCTTCTCATTTGAGCTTCTTGTTTTTTTGTTTTAGATTTATTTCAGAAATAGTAGTAAATACTTCTTACTTTTCCACATTTCATATATAAATAAAAGAATAAATTAAATAAAATACTACTGATTGCTTGTTTGGTTCTCAAAAGATTTGTTGAAAATGTAAGAGAAATAAATTAGAATGGAAGAATAACATAAACCAAAAAAATAAAGAAAAATAAAAATTAAATTAAATCCAACAAATTATTTTTATTTATCACCTCAAAGTCATTTTATTTATTTTAACTCATTAATATAAAAAATAAATAATTTTTTTAAAGCTAATTACTTTTTAATACAATGTAGTAAACTCTCTCCCCTCTTTATGTCTAGCCATTTTTAACTTTGACGCTCTTGTCAAATATGGAGACTTCAACCGTCAAATTTTCTTTCTTGGCTACAAGTTAGATAGCCTAATTTTGGCTACATCTATCTCATTTTTGCTATAATTAGATATATTGTGTAGGGAGGAAAATCAGAAACCCTAAAATCAAATTTTTTCGAAATAATTTACCGCTATAGTATAGGTTGATAACTCAAAATTTCTACATCTCTACGATCGAAACGGATCTCACTGCTGATTTATCTCAAATCTATTTACTTTACTTAATTTTGTCAATTATGAAATAAATGGGATCGCCGACCAAATAAATAATTTCACGTTCGCGACAGTTCAAAGGATCTCCCAAGATCTAGATTTTTAATAAAATTTCAGAAGAAATAACTTGAGTTAAGTCTATAGAAATAATGCGGATCAATCGAGACGAACAAATCCTTTCGGCCAAAATTGGACTTGAGCAAACGTGGACACGTGACGCGATATGGGCCACTTATTTAACTTAAGGTTAAGTTGGGGCAAAAGGGGGAAATTAGGGCAAAAAGATCCCACTTTTCTTGGTTTGACCGACAGAGTGAGAGAAGAGAGAAAAAGGAGAGTCAAGAGTTTCCTTCCAAGATCTATGGAGTTCCGTTGGTCGGTTTTTGTAGGGGCCAAGAACAAAGGTTCACCGCATCGACGAGGGCTACACGTGGGTGCCGAAAAAGCAAATTTCGTCAAGGTTCCAGACGAGGAGTTCGGGAAATCAAAGGGTTCGAGTTTAGGAAGTGTCCCCGGGGCTTCCTAGGGTTCCTTCTACGCTCCAAGAGGTAGGGAACTCTTTCTACTTGGGTTTATTTTCCATTTTTGGGCTAGAAATGGTCGAATGTTCGAGTTCCTGTCGAGCGTCCTTCGCCTAGGCAAGGACACGAGGTCTTCAGAAAGAAGGAGTCTTCGCCTAGGCGAAGGTGGTGTTCGCTTAGACGAAAGTGGTGTTCGCCTAGGTGAAGGGGTTCACAGGCGAGCAGAGCAGCATGCCCAGGGCGAACACGAGGATTGTCGGGTGGATCTTTCTGGTCCGCCTAGGCGAGGGTGCCGTTCGCCCAGTAAAAAAAAAAAAAAAAACCACCCCCGCCTAGCGGTAGCTACGCCAGTGAGCCTGTGACTAGTGAGGCCTGTGTTCATGGCCTGTTTTGGGTTGGTTTCATGACTCGGTTTGTGATTGTTTGTGGCTTGATTTGGGGCCATTGTATGACTTGTTTGCTAGTGTCATTGCTTAACGAAGAGTGACATGTTTGGATGTCAATATGTGTGTTCTAACTTAATTGCATGTGGTGAGTTTATATGTGAAAATGGTTATTACATGGCTTGATTGTGTGTATGTCATTGCTTGAACATAGAATGACATGTTGTATGTTGATGTTGATATATGTGTGCATAATATATTGACATGAATGAAATGATGTATGGAAGTCATATGCAGGTGATGTGATTGTCCATGGCACTCGGTAAGTGGTGTGGATAGTGTTGTCCATCTAGCATTCATTATACATGTGGCATGATATAACGCAATGGCGCATTGCATTGTATATACACGACATCGTGATTAATGAGTGTGAGTGCATGGTTACAAATCACCACATGCTTGTGTTTGATCGCGAGTTCGGTCAAGTGGGACGAAGTCCAATAGAGTCATACAATTGAATAATGTGGTAAAGAAAACTTGTCCTGGGTAATAGCAAGTAAGGATAGACACCCCCAAGGGTGAAAGACCCGTTAATTGTGGTTAGACATAATTCTAGCGATGAAAGGTTGTAAAAGTGTCTAGGTGTGCTAAGCTTGCGGTGTAACATGAGTATTGAATACAAATAATCATTGAGGTATAACATCCAAAAGTATTTTGGTTTGAAAACAAATAAATATGTTTTGTAAAATGATCATTGATGTAACGAAATGATGGATTTTATCATGTACGGGCCTTGGCATTGTGTGATAGGAGTCAGTAAGGACTCGAGGCATGGTACATGCAGATTGAGCCTCATCTCATTTCAAGGCATGACATGTGGTGGGATTCCATAGTAGAAATTACATGTTTTTACTTGAATGAATGAATGTGGGAATACTTACCATTGCATGTGCACTTAGGTGGGGAGTAGCCCTAGTAAGAAATATTCTCTATTAGGCATGACTCATCCTTTATGGGAAAACATTTCAGGTGTAAGGTGTACACTGGTGGACGACGCTCATTCGAGGCCGCAATTGTGAAAAAGGCCAACATGTGGCCTAGGTAAATCTTTTTGTAAAATTGTAGAACATTCTAGTTCCGGTATGTAATAATGGTAAGAGAGTCGTGATTGAACTCTTACGAACTGTTTAAATGTAATATTCGCATATTTAACTTAAATATGGACAAATGGATCCCGATAAATAAGACTTATTGAGGTGCCATCGAGTTATTCGATATCCACTGGTATTTGATACCGGTTTGGTATCAAAGCTTAGGTATGCGATTACCTAAGGTAGTATCTCCGCGGGTTGACGGTTGGTCAACGGGACCCCCAGGTTTTGGGGCATCACAAAAATCATTCCACACATATCTTGCATTCTTTTAATTCATAGTGAAGAAGTGATGAAGAGGGAAGAGGGTGAAGGAAGAGAGGTGAAGTGAGAGAAAATTAAGAGCAATTTTCTCGAAGTGTTGTAAACACTATATTTTTCTCCTTATAGTGAAAGATCTGCGGTAGCCCGTGGAGTAGGCAAGTTTATGCCGAACCACGTAAATTTTGTGTGTTGCTTGATTTATTTATTTTTGCTCCCTCTCATAAATCTGGCAGATAGGGAATTGTATTATTTCACAACCGGTATTAGAGCTAGGTTATAAGGACTCTAAGATATTCTGAGTATGCTTTGTGGTTGTAGCATTGTTTGATCTTTCCAAGATCGAAATAATATTTTTTGAGCTTTGTTATTTTTGCATTTGAGGTTACTATTCATGGGGCTTAGTACTGGTGAATAGTGAAATTTTGCAGGCAGTATCAACCTATCAATGAAGGTGTTCTCATACACAGTGTTTCGCAAGAATTGTTAGAAAAGATCCAAAGGAATTCAGGTTTGAGTGGGAGCGATGGTTGTATACGAAATAAAGGTGAAAATTGAAAAGTTCAATGGCGTAGATTTTGGGTTTTGTAAAACGTATAGGAGGATTATCTATATTAGAAAACTGCATCTCAACCTCTCTTAGGGAGAAGCCATAACTCATGAAAAAGGAAGACGGATATTTTGATGCATGCTTCTGAGTTATCCGATTGACGTCCCGCTTATGCTGCCTTCAATATAATAAAGAAGAAGACCACAACAGGTCTTATGAAGGCTCTTGCCAATGTGTACGAGAAGCCAGCCGCCTCTAATAAAGTGCACTTGATAAGGCGATTATTCAATCTGTGGATGGCAGAAGGTGCATTAGTGGTTCACCATCTTAACGAACTCAACATAGTCACAACTCAATTGAGTTCAGTTGGAATTGAATTCGATGAAGAAGTACAAGCATTAATACTTTTGTCTTCTCTACCAAAAAGTTGGAATGCTACTGTCACGACTATGAGTAGCTCGACGGGAAGCAATAAGTTGAAATTTGACGATGTTCGTGATTTGCTTCTTAGTGAGGAGATCCGAATGAAAGAGTCGGGTGAATCATCAACCTCTTCAGTATTGCATACAGAGTCAAGAGGAAGACATTCAACCAAAGGTAAAGGTCGGAGTAGATCAAAGAGTAGGATGTCCAGATCTAGCAATCTTAGTAATTCTAATAGCTCAAAGACTGTCGAGTGTTGGAATTTTGGAAAGACTGGGCACTACAAAAATCAGTGCAGGAGTACACCAAAGGACCATGAAGTGAAGGCAGAGGCAAATGTTACTTCCACCTCAAAAGGAGATGACGCTGCCTTACGACCCTCTAAAGCAAGGAAGATTTCGATTAGACTTAAGAGCATCGTTCCATGCTACTTCATAGAAGGAACTCTTTGAAAGGTATGTCCCCATAAAGCTTGAAAAAGTATACCTTGGTGATGATCAACCTTGTGCTATTGTTGGTAAAGGTGTAATACATGTTAAGTTGAACGGGTCAGTATGGGAACTGAAGGATGTCAGGCATATTCCTGACCTGAAAAAGAACTTAATCTTAGTTAGGCAGTTGGCTAATGAAGGCTACACCATAGTCTTCCAGGGTGATGATTGGAAGATTTCAAAAGGCGTAATGACGATTGCTCAAGGCAAGAAAAGTGGTACTCTTTACATGACGGCAGATGCACGCTGTTTGATTGCAGTTGTAGTAGGCAATGAAACTCCCAAATTATGGCATCAAAGATTAGGTTACATGAGTGAGAAGGGGATGAATATTGTGCACTCAAAAGGAAAACTTCCATGTCTACATTCAGTGGAGATAGACATGTGCGAAGATTGTATACTTGGAAAGCAAAAGAGGGTCAACTTTCAGACAAGTGCCAAAACCCTGAAGAAAGAGAAGTTAGAGCTTGTTCACTTTGAAATTTGGGGGTCAACGACAGTCTCATCCATTGGTGGGAAACACTACTTTGTGACTTTCATCATGATCACTCTTAGAAGATATGGGTTTACTTCCTAAAGCATAAGTTTGAAGTATTTGAGGCTTTCAAGAGATGGAAATCCATGGTTGAAAATGAGACAGGTCTAAAAATCAAAAAGCTCAGAACCGACAATGGTGGTGAATATGAAGACACCAGACTCAAGAAGCTGTGTTATGAGAACGAGATTAGAATGGAGAGAACTGTGCTTGGTACGCCTCAACACAATGGTGTAGCAGCGCATATGAACCGGACGTTGATAGAAAGAACCAGAAGCAATCTTATACAATCAGGTTTATTGAAGCAATTCTGGGCAGAAGTAGTCAATATAGCAGCTTACTTGATCAACCGAGGCCTATTGATACCATTGGAGCATAGAATACCAGAGGAGGTATGGAGTGGAAAAGATGTCAAACTCTCACACCTAAGAGTTTTCGGTTGTGTAGCTTATGTGCATATTAGTGATCAAGGTAGGAATAAACTTGATCCTAAATCAAAGAAATGCACCTTCATTAGTTATGGTGAAGATGAGTTTGGCTACCGTATTTGGGATGATGAAAACAAGAAGGTGATTCGCAACAGAGATGTCATTTTCAACGAAAAGGTGATGTACAAGGATAGACATAAAATTGACACTAGCGACTTAGAGTAGAGTGGGCTAGTATTTGCAGAAGCAGATGACATCCCAGATGATACTCCAACAGAGTAAATAATAACAAGTCCTCAGCAGGAGGAACATAGCAGTGTGTAACATTCTGACACACCGCCTCTTACACCAACTCCTGTATTGAAAGTCCTCTCGACCTCACGTGCCTAACAGGAGATACATGAATTATCCGTTGCTGATTGATGGAGGAGAACCTGAATTCTATGATGAGGCATGTCAGACCGAAGATGCTAGCAAGTGGGAGCTTGCAATGAAAGAGGAGATGAAGTCTTTAATCTCTAATCAAACATGGGAACTAGCTAAGTTGCCTGTAGGGAAAAAGGCACTTCACAACAAATGGGTGTATCGAGTGAAATAGGAGCATGATGGTTCCAAGGGATACAAAGCTCGACTCATAGTCAAAGGATTCTAGTAGAAGGAAGGAATTGACTACACTAACATTTTTGCTCCAGTTGTGAAGCTTAATACTATCATAACAGTATTGAATACTGTTGCTAGTGAAGATCTTCATCTTGAACAGTTGGACGTGAAGACTGCATTTCTTCATGGAGACTTGGATGAGGAGATATACATACAGTAGCTGGAAGGTTTCTTAGAACAAGGGAAGGAGAACATGGTGTGAAGACTTAAGAAGAGCTTGTATGGCCTGAATAAGCCCTAAGGCAGTGGTATAGGAAATTTTACAGCTTCATGCATAAGGAAGATTTCCAAAAGTGCAACGCCGACCACTGTTGCTACTTCAAGAGATATAGCTCCAGTTATATCATTTTACTACTATATGTTGATGATATGCTGGTAATAGGTTCATATATGGATGATATCAGACGGTTGAAGCAGCAATTGTCAAAGGAATTTGACATGAAAGACTTGGGTTCAGCAAAGAAGATTATTGGAATGCAAATCATAAGAGATAAGAAGAAAGGGCTCTTGGAGTTATCTCAGGCAGAGTACATCAATCGCATTTTGCAGAGATTCAACATGAGTGATACCAAGCCAGTCAGTACACCCTTGGCTAGTCATTTTCATATATCCAAGGATCAGTCCCTTGAAATGGAGGAAGATAGAGAATTCATGGCTAAGGTTCCTTACGCCACCACTGGTAAGCCTGGGATGTATGCAATGACCAAGAGAATCGTACATTGGCTATGTAGTGGAGCAAGTAGATTTATGTCAAATCTAGGCAAAGCTCATTGTGGTGCCAGCTGAAACGGATTTTGAGGTATCTAATGAGGCACCACGTAAAAGTGCTCAGAGACTTCGAGAACGAGAGCTAAACGTACAAGGCTACGTAGATGCGGACTTTGGAGGTGAAGTTGATCATCGAAAAAGCACCATTGGTTATATATTCATCGTTGAAAATGCAACTGTTAGTTGGATGTCGAGATTGCAAAAGATTGTCACTCTATCCACTACAGAGGCTTAGTATCCGCAATGACCGGCTAGCAAAGAGATGGATATTATCTTGTGGGTTTGCTAACAGAAGGATAGATAGATAGAATGTTCAGGCAGAGGCGAAGTAACACACTATAATCCATTTCATTCTAGAACCAAGCATATTGGACCCCGTTATCACTTCATCAGATCTCTATTAGAGGATGAGGTGCTAAAGTTGGAGAAAATCCAAGGAAGTAAGAACCCAACTGATATGTTAACAAAGACGGTGACTATTGACAAACTGAAGTTGTGCTCAACTTCAGTTGGCCTGCAAGAATAGCAAGGCTAGAAGAGCCATTGCGACGATCAAGCAAGACATATTGAAATCGCTTGTCAAGGCGAGATTGTCAAATATGCAGGTTTCAATTGTAAAAATGAATGATACCGCGCCCAACCTCAATTTTTTCTTCCTTGGCTGTTATGAGTTTAATTTTTGGTTACATCCCTCTCCATTTTACTATAAATGTAGATATTATGTGTGGAGAAAATCATCCCACACATCTCGCATTCTTCTAATTCATAAGCGGCTGTCGATGAAGAGAGAAGATGGTGAAGGAAGACAAAGGGTTGGTGAGAAAATCGAGAAGAATTTTCGGTTACTATAAATGTGATATTTTTCCTTATAGCCAAAGATCCTGAATAAATACATGAGAGGTGCTGGTGTCGAACCACGCAAGTTTTGCGTGTCGCTCATTCTTATTTATTTTGCTCCTCTCATAAATCTGACAGATAGAGAATTGTGTTATTTCCCAACAGCTCTAACCAATTGAGCTAAGCTTGTTGACAAAAATAAATAATTTAATAATATATAAAGTTTGATAGTAATTTTATTTATATTTTTTATCATATAACTAAACATAACAAACTAATTTTCCTTCACATTTTTTTTCTTTACTTAGTGTTTTTAGGAACCAAAAGCAACCTATATCAAACAAATTAGTGAAAAGTTGATTCAAGTTTAAATATATTTATATACAACAACAATTAAAAACGTTGTTTAAATAAACTTTTTATTTACATCAAGTCTCTTTTTATTACTTTTTTTTGTTATAAGTTTTTAGTGATCTTAAAAACGTATTTTTAACTTCTATTAGCAAATGAAGGTAAATTCAACTTGACTTTTTAAATTTTTAATAAACAAGACAAAAGAGATGTGATCCAGGACTGAGGAGATGCACAAAACCCAAAAGCTCAAACAACATATTTGATTTTCAATTTCTCTTTTCAAAAGAAAAACAGATAAAACACTAATGCCTATTTTGCGTGAAAATAGCTTAATTAAACACTTATTTTATAAAAGAATTATTGGGATTTAACTTAAGGCCATAAAAACTATTTATGTTTGGATGCATATTTTAAAAAGCGCTTATACATTATTTTAAAGTGTTTGAGACGCATTACTACTTTGAGTCCGGTTTTTAGGTTTTCCATAACATTCTTTCTGTAAGTTTTTCTTCTTGTGTGTCCTATCAAACTAGTGACATTTAAATGTGCCAAGTTTAATGAAAGCCTGAAGTTATTTACAAGCTCTTTCTAAATGCCTATTATTTTTATTTAAAGTACTTATACGAGAAGATAAAATTAAATAAGTTATAGATAAGCTCTCCCAAAACGCATCCTAAATTTAGAGAACAAAAACAATTTAAAAAAAACACCAAAATAGCGTTTCATGTGATTTAGGTTTAAAAAACCATAAAGCTTTCACTTTCGTATTGGCTTTATATTAGGAACTTTGGAATTTCATATCCTGCTAAACCGGAAAGCCCCCACTCCCACCATTTCTTAAACGTGCACACCACTTCTTCCTTCCTTCTCCACATTCTCACCGTAAAGCCTCTTTCCGGTCATCATCACTGATCTGGCAGATCATGGAGCTCAAAGAGTACTAGAGATGACTGGAACAAGTATGGAACCGGGAAGATCAAAGACAGTAGGTAACTTTTGAGCTACTCATAATAAAGCTTATGCATTTCGTTTCACCATAAAGCAATAAATAAAGATGTTTACAATATTCTTCCCCGAGATTTTTGACGGGGAATTTTTATTTCTACTAGCCTTATCAAGTTGCCAAACACAGAGAGTGAGATAATTAGTGAAGGTAGTTCATGAATACTTTTTGACATTTAGGTATAATTCGAAACAATTACTTTGCAGGGAAGCAAGCTTACATACTGTGATGACATGTATATATCTTACATCACACCCCAATACTTGGAAGCCAAATAATTATACTTGTTATTTGTATTACAAATCACGATTTTGCAATCATATTCAAGAGGACGCCACTGCTTGTTCCGCGATAGCTGCTGGGGGCACAGTGCAGGCGTGCACTGTGGTGCATACATCGTTTTTCTCTAGAAACTTCTCTGTGTTGGTGAGGATTATCGGCCCATACTCGAACACCAATCTCTTGCACTGCAAGGAGAATTTTAAATATTGGACAATGTGAAAATTCTTTAAGAACTATTTTGTAACAACTAATGTTCCTCCAACCATCAAACAGGCTATATATTCAACTTCATAATCCCAGACATCTCACAACCGAAAAAGTTTCACCCAGGCAGGATAGGTAAATAGTTAACTTCAATTTTCCTTGTTGCTCTTACTCTTGGTTATCTGATCTTGATCTTGATACTGACTGATGTTTTGGAACAACAAGATGGGTAGGGGCAGTGTAAATTTTATAATGCGAAATGCTTATGAAATCTGTCACTGTTATTAGTTGAGTAGATAGATTTACTAGAAATCACATTAAAAGCTGTTCTTGTAGATAAACAAAGATGATAGAGATAAAGGAGTAGTCTGTTAACATGTAAGAAACAATAATCTAGCATAAATTCTTGAATTGTTCTCACCTTTCTCACCAAGCCTTGCACTGCATCGCAACCCTTCAGAAGCAACTCAAGTATCTCCAACTGAAATTTTTTAAAATAAAGTATGATTATTTGATTTGTTCGCCAATGAGAAGTAAGCTTCATGCTGCAATTTTTTCATTTTATTTTCATGTAAACTTCACAGAATAATACTTTCTATAAGTTAGCAATGGCAAGACTTGTCTGCACAATTAGAGACAAACTGATGGCCATTTCGCACTTTGGAATGAGTGAGAAGGCAAGGTCTGATGAGATTTATTGTTTTATTATATTTCCTTATGATCAGATGAAGTTGCAAATACATACCTGTGTGTCAGGATCTCTCAACTTAATCAGAAATTCATCAACAGCATGATGGCAAAGCAAACAGCTGTCTTCATTGAGATCTCCAGCAGTTAGCATGCCCCCTCCACAGAGATTGGCCTTTTTACAGAAATCAACAGGTGTAATCAAGGCCACCTGGGAGAAAAAGATCAGAGCATAGTAGTCCACCAAAGTGATGCACTGCCAAAAACAATATTGTCAATACAAATCAAAGAGATACTTTGAATTTGTGCAATTAAAGATTACTAAACTGTCTTTAGTCCTAATTACTTGGGATCAGCTGCATGTAACAAACTTATCCGTGTTTGCCTTTCATAGAGAAGGAGCACAGAATATACGGATTAAAATTGGACAAATGAAGGAAAAACAAAGGCGATGGGGAATTAACAGGAAAAATAGTTCTGTCACCAACAGAAATTATACAGTTTAAACAACAAACTCAACTCTGGTCACAGGGAGTAACTACCTGCTGTTTAAAAGCCTGAACTTCAGAGCAGGTAGCATGAAGCATTTCAAGGATCAATTTCTGGGTCCTGTTTTGAGAAAGGAGTTCAATTGCCTCAGTAATAAGCTTATCACACATGAGGCATACGTTTTCATTCCCATCATCTGGTTCCAAAGCTAGAGCTTCCCCTTCTTTTGGGTGGGGATTCCTCAGCACAACTGAAACAGGAAAGCACGTTTAATTATTTTGCTTCAAGCATAGCAGGCTCTTCAGCTTCAATTACAATATTAAAAAATTGCACTGCCCCTCCAACCACATAAGTGTACGCATTAGGGTCATAAATTCCTATTTGAACATTATAAGAGATCTGCAAGAATATATTTTGGGAAACAGTTCTTATTTTTTTAAAAATGCACATGCAACTGCTTAAGGTAATATGATGGGGTTTCAACAAATCCTGATAATAACATGCACAGAATGAAGTAGAATATTTGGAAAGGTCGACAAATAACTTAGAATGAAGGACATACAGTCTTTATACTTGAGAATCTGTATGTCAATCAAATACGAGGACTAAGATGAGTACTGGGTTTGTGGTACCCACCCCTTAATCTTTCAGTTGGAAAAAGAGGTCATTAAAGCTTGGGAACAATGACAAAGCACAGAATGTGCAATAATCCCCTAATTGTCTCATGTTGCAAGAGAAGTGGATTACATCTCCCGGTCCAAATAAAAAACATTGTATTTAGGAAGCAATATATAAGAAAATGATGCTTTTCTTATTGAAAATGAATGAGTGAAATTAATATTACATACCATGGCACACCTATATATACAAAAGAATGGAATAAACTAGAGGATATTCTAAGAATATCCTAAGGAATAAATCATAGGATAGGATATTCTAAGAATATCCTAGGAAATAAATCAGAGGATAATATAAGAATATCCCATGATTCTCAACACTCCCCCGCCCGGTAAGATATGTATTTATATGCATCAAGCTCAAGTATAAAGCGCGCATTTAATCCATCCGATGTCGATGACAATGAGATGACCCAAGGTGTTCCACAATGGAGTTGACGATCGCATTGAGGAACGCCAAGGAAGATCCGTAGGAAAGATCCGACGGAGAAGATTTGCCGGAGAAGATTTTCCGGAGAAGATTTGCCGAAGGAGATCCAACTGAGAAGATTCATCGGAGGAGATCCGACTGAGGAGATCTGCCGGAGGAGAGGGTTCACTCCAAAACCAACCATGGCTCTGATACCATGTGAAGAAATATAAGAAAATGATGCTTTTCTTATTGAAAATGAATGAGTGAGTCAATATTACATAGTATGGAGACACCTATATATATACAAAAGAATGGAGTGAGTCAATATTACATAATATGGAGACACCTATATATATACAAAAGAATGGAATAAATCAATGGATATTCTAAGAATATCCTAAAGAATAAAATCCATGATGCGATATACCAAGAATATCCTAGTAATAAATCGTATGACATTCCCTAAGAATATCCTATGATTCTCAACGGTATTAAAAATTGTGCCAACCTATCAAGATCCTGAAATTTTTAAATGAAAGCCAAAGCCAGTTCTATGTCATATACATCAGACAAGATGATATGAACAGTGTGGGACAACATTATCATATTAGGCAATGATATTCAGAACAAATTTCTGATAGAAAAAAAAAATAAAGTAACACCATTGGAATTGGTTGAAAGAATTACCTGAAAAATCAGGCAACCCTATGCTTCTATCAGAGGTCTGAAATTGTCTAGCATCACAGGTCCAGCTAATGCCCAGAACAACAAGAAATAAGAGCCCCATTTTCACGCCCATGATGCCTGAAGAGATAGCCATTCAACCACTAAATATTACAATCTCATTTTGGTAAAATTGATGCATCTTGTAATTTTTTCAATCATTATTGATCCAGAGGAGGATTTAATAAGACTAGGAAAAAAGCAGCAACCAACACAAGATAATTCTGAGAAATAGTAATTGAAGCTCAACTGCACGCTGAGAATATAACTTCCTATATTCAAGAGATGATTGAAGCGTAGTGGTGTAAATTACAATCCTACAGTTAAGTATGTTAAAAGACTGAATATTATGTAAAAGGAAGAAAAAAATTGCTTCAGAGTTATGATAATGATATTAAAATTAAAAGTATCATTTAACGAAAATTACATTTTAAATGTTCATTAGGATACACATTTCTGTTTTTTTTTTTTTGAAAATCACAAAAAGGTAGTAACTTTTATATAGGAAACAAGAATTCTACGATATATTTTTTTGATAAATACACAATTTTGTCCCCGCTGGGACTTGAACCTAGTCCCCTCCCTATGCCCACCCAAGCCCTTAACCATTGAGCTAGATCTCATTCGTAGAATTCTAAGAGATTTTGAAAACAGATTTAAAAAATTCAGGCATCAAAACAATTTCACTACCCCAAACATTAAAAAGATTTTAAGTTGTTTTCTAAATCTTAACTTTTGGTACAAGATATTCTACTTCTAAATAGAATTTTGCTTCTCAAATTTTCTGTTGCCTCTTTATGCAGTTATTTGGGTAAGTTCTTTTACTGGATTATACAAGAATTGCAAGTTCATTTGCTCACACTTAGATGACTATGCATTGAGATCATAACATAAGTTTTAATCTCAAACCCAAGAGTTGAACTCACAACGTTTAAGAAAGCTGATTGACTCATTATCAGCCACAAGCCTAATCGCCAATCTCATACATACATCCCATGTGTAGAGAATCCTAAGTGAACAAGCTTAGGGCAGTTTCAGGGTTTGGCTCAAGATGGGTTTATTTTATTGATGAACAAGAGTGAGCCATGCAAGTGGCCGCCCCGCCATCCAAATCCAGGAGCGAGTGCTCTAGACGGATTAGTTGCAATCAGTCCCGTTAACCTTAAATAGAATAAGATCACTGGAAAGTGGAATCCATTAAAAGCTATTTATTTGATGGCGAACAAAAATAAATAGCTTTTACCAGAACTACTTAGCCAGAGGGATTATCAGATCCAAGAGAATTAAACTCCCATCGATAGCACCTAATAGAATCTATTTAGCACTTAGAGTCAGTGTTTAGAGTTAAACAGATGAGGCAAATAAATAACTAACTTAACAGAAACTGCATAACAGATGTTATTTGAACTCAGACAGAGGGAACACGCAGAAAATATAAACAAACAACTGATGACCCTGCACAGGCAGAAACAAGGAAACAACACAAACTCAACAATTATTTGATGACTGACAATAAGGAGATTCTGGCTACAGAGAAAACGGAGACATGCAGAAATTGGACAACAAGAAATCATCTAATGCCCTTCAAAAATTCCGAGATTTCCCGGGAAAAACAGGTGAAGAAGAATCGAAATCGAAGGGCAGGGAAGAAAGAAATTACCTTTTTCGCAGAGGTAGGAATGAAGGAATGCCAAAGAACTCTGCGGAGAGAAGAAGGCAGCTGATTCCTTCTTGTATTCGGCTGAGGAAAGCGTGGAAGAGTAGTTGGTTTATTTCTAAAGGTCCACTCACGAGGGTTTTAATCCTCTGTATTCGTCTTCTTCTAAACAACTTTTGGCACGCCCTTAGATGTTGACGTGTCACGTGGAGAGTGGGAGCCTTGATTTGATCATGATGTGTCAACAAGATAAGACCGCCGCATCATTGGATCGTTGACATCGGAAGTTTGGAACTTTCCGAATTTGCCCCATACTCCATTTGGCTTCATACGAATTTTTAATAATTGTTATCTTTCTCATATTAAGTAATTATCACAAAACTGTATTAAGAGACGTATTTTATTTTTTTTTAAAAATTTATTACATTTCAATCATAAAGAATCAAAGATCATTATTCTGAATAGGTTTAAATAATCATTAATTAAACGTAATTTAATTAGAAAACTACAAAAACATGCCCATATGTATATATTATATTCATGAAGTTTTGATTCTTGAAGGTTGCTTAATCCTCTTGCGCAGGAATCGCAAGGAGTGGGTCCGGATGAGTTGCCCTTGTTTTAACCTTTATTTTCTATTTCCAAAATGATTATCCCACTCATCCTATTAAAAAAAAATTAAATATGATCGGACAAAAATAAAAATCTTTATTTATTATTATCATGGATCACCTAATTTTAACTTCTTTTTAAAATAAAAATAAAATAATACATATCTAAAAAAATAATTATAATAAAATAATTATGCATATTGTATAAATAATTAAAAATGTTATAATTTTTACTAAGATTATCATTATTATGTTAAAAATAAAACAATTTAATTTAATTTCAAGGGATAGAGCCGGGCAAACTAATAGTCAAACTTACTTTATATTTGTCCTTAGTTTTTTTAAATGTAAAAGTTACCTATATTCCGTTTGGACCATTTATTTAAGTTTTAAATATATATAAATCAAGTAATAGAGTATGCATCGTTAAAATAAAATAGGCAAATAACATAAAAAGAGGATTCCAACCTCCCAGTTTTGAGTATTGTTACTATCCGAAAATCAAAGTATATTAAAATATTTATATATATATATATATATATATATATATATATATATATATATATATATATATCATTAATTATTTCAAAAATAAATATATCTCATTAATAAGGAAACAAAATGAATATAAGAAAAAATCTATCCTATTATCATGTCTGGTCATACCTTTGTGCTTTACGTGTAAAAGGGGATTTTATATTTCATAAGAATCGGGGCATATTTTAAGAAATGAAGTATATTTTGAGTTGTCATCCGCATCCAACAATAAAGGATAATTATAATATTTTCGATAATCCAAAAAAAAAGGACAATGATTATTGGTTATAGTCTTAGATAAACATCCAACATATAGGTCATGTTCCAAACTTTTCCCTCAAAAAATGAATATACCAACGTCCGTACAATATTGTATCATAAGCTTCAATACAAAACATATCGAGAAAGATAAAAGGATGTTGGGGGATTTAATCATACCTCATGGACAAAGAATAACAAGCAACTTGTAAAACACTAAAAATAGACAATCATTTATTTTTCTTTAAATAAAAATAATAATTTTTTATATACAATCATGACTAAAGATGACAATCGAAAGAATGCGCATCGCTAATTCCAACCTACCCCGTCTTTAATGCTGATGTTTCACAGAATCTAATAAACTGATTTTTATCAATCAAAATATTCTTTCAAATATGAAATAGCTTGATATATTTTAGTTTGTGTTATCTGTTTATTTATATAAAATAATTTATTTTATATAATAAATAAAATTTGAATAGTTTTAAAACAAATAAGTAATAAAAATATGATATGTTATTTATTTCTAAAATATATCAATTTTTTTTAACATAATACAAATTAAAAATTAAAATAAACCACTATTAAATGGGGTAATTTGAGAACTTCTCATTCCCACTAAACCTTTGGTGGGGGCAAGAATAGAAAATGCTTTAAGTAAACGAGGCGTTGGGATGGAGCAACCCTTTGTCGAATATGTCATGTTGCCATTCCTAACAAAAAAAAGACAAATGCATGGAGAAAATAAACACTTTTTATTGCATTAAATATTAATAATAATAATAATAATAATAATGTGAGTGTTGATTATTCACAACTGGAGGAGCGATTGATGTGAAGGAGGAACGATGAGGAAGCGTGCCAATTAAGATGTTGTCTTTGTTTTGATTGGTAGACTTAATGTCACAGTGTGTGAAGAAGCCTATACAATTTTGTTCATACAATATAAAGACGAACGTGATAAAGACATATAGAAAGTACGATCTTAATTCATATTTATAAAAAAAAAAAAAAAAAAAATTATCACTTAAGTGGTTTCCATTTGTTCGTTAAAACAATTAGTACTAAAATGAATGAAATGAAGATGACACTTTTTGTGAAGCTTCATCATTCTAAAAATTTTAAAATAATTTTGTTTCTGTTAGCTTGGAGTGAAACATTGTTTAAGAATTTCCTTTCTATTTTTTTTTAATCAATAAAACCTAACTCAAATGGTTAAAAATTCAGACAAACATAAAAAGGGGACATGTTTGGTTTTTAAGGAACAAAATGCTATTTTTTAGGGGATGAAAAGGAGGGGATAACCCGATCACAACATGCTCACAAACTATAGAAAATGGAACAAGCTCATTTAACCCCAGCCTTATACCTTTGCAAAACTTCCATCAAATGTATTGATGGGTTTCGCCAACTCCAACGCCAACGCCAACGGCCAACTTGTCACTATGCCACTTCGATCAGACTCTTCTAGCTTTTCAAGACTATCCGTAGGTTGATGTAATGTAAAGTAAATAAATGTAAAAAAAAAAAAAAACTTTCTTTTTTTCTTAAAATAAATAAAACCATTAATTGTTGGGTAGATAAAAATTTGCATATAGTAATTAAAATTTTGAAAATAAAAATTTACTTTTGGGGAATTATATTAAGATGCACCATTGCACTAAATAGAAGGGAAATGAAATCCAAGTGTCTCAAATCACTTAAGCATGTGCCATCTCCAACAAAATATTACATATACTTTAATAATAAACTTTTTGATAAGACACAATTACCCCTCATCTCTTTTTCTATCTTATGCCATGGGGGAGAGAAAAAAAACTCTAACATCTCTTCTATCTTAACCTATAGTTTTCATTGAAAGTGGGAAGAAAAGCTTGCCAAATCCTAAAAACCCTAAAATCTTCCACCCTTAAACCCTAAAATCCTAAAATCTTTTGAATTTTTGTGATTATTTTATGTCTCATTAAATCTAAAAAACGAATTTATATTAATGAAAAATACGTTACATTAACATTATGAGCATATTACATTAACGTATAAAGAGTATTACATTTAAGAGAAAGCTTTCATCTAAACCCATTTGAAATGCTTTCGGATACGTTGTGCAAATGTAACACTCTTTAAACGTCAATATAACATGCTCACAACATTAATGTAACAGATTTTTCATTATTGTAACTTTATTTTTCAGATTTAGTAAAACATGAAATAATCACAAAAGTTAGAAGGATTTTAGGATGAAAGGATTTTAGGATTTGACAAACTTTTCCCCCTTTGAATGAGAATGATTAGTTAAGTAGAAGAGATGCTAGGGTTTTTTTTCTCCCCACTGACTTAAGGTAGAAGAAGAGATGAGGGGTAATTGTGTCTTATCAAAAAGTTGTTTACTATTTAATTACATGTTTTTAATATTTTATTAGAGATGACACATGTTTAAATGATTTGAAGTTCTTGGGTTCTATTTTCCTTATGGTGATCCTAGACATAATATTCCCCCTATACTTTATATATATTTTGAAAAAAAAATTAAAAATCATATTTTTAATTAAAATTTTAAAATATTATAATTGTCTTAAATAAAAATATTTTAAAGTATAGCTTTTAAGTATAGATTCAATTATAGTGGAACAATAATGAATTACTTAATCATCAAGAAAAACAGATCGATCAAAATGAAAATTGAGAAGATATAATCCCCACTATGATATCTTTAATTTAAGTGAGGTTTATTTTGTATGTTTTCCCTAATGTTTTAAAAACTGGACCGATAACTGAAGTGGAAAAGTTATCGGTTCACAGTTCATTGGTTGAATCGACGGTCGAACCATGGTTAAACTAATAACATCATAAATAGATAATTAATATATTATTAAAAATAAAAATAATTATAAATGGATTTGACTAGTTCAACCACTAGTTCGATCGGTTCAACCACCGATTCGACAGGTTCATTACCAATTAAAAGAAAAACAGTTATAAACTTTGAATCGGACCGGCTTTGTTGCCGATTCAAGATCCAATCGTTCGGACCAACCGGTTTTCTTAAAAAAATAGGACTCATGAAAAACTTCTCAAATATATATGTTGAGTTATGAGGTGGGTCGCCCAGGGGGCTTGACCCGACCCATGATCTGTAGACACATTCCTTGGAAGGGGCATGTCTCTTCGTTGACACAAACTTTACTTCAAAAACCTATAAATGTGGGTTTTGAATTGATATTCGGGTTACACCTTAATACATCTTTTGAACATTGAAATCTCTTAGATTATCATCAAAGAACAAAGAACATAGAGGAAGAAAGAGTGTTCGTACTGTGGATCATCGATCATAACCAAGCGTTCTGATTCTAACCTGAAGCATTGAATACATCTTTTCTTGGGCTTCAACATAGGGTTCAAAAAATCGGTTGAGTCCGATACGACTTGGTCGAGTCGTAACCGCTTTGGGCATGATCATGTTGATACTAAGACCAGATATGATATCATTGAGTGATCAATTAAAAATCGATAAAATCGTGAAGACTTAGCCAAGTTATCGAGATAACTCGATCGACTCAGTAAAAAATGGTTGAGAATGAGAGAATTTCATAACAAGATTTCAAAGAACAATAAAAAAATAAAAAATAAAAAATAAAAAGGCTAAGAATGAGAGAATCTCAATACGTGATTTGAAAGAACAAAAAATAAAAAAAATAAATAAATAAAAAAATTCAGGGATTCTTGAACTATGAAAAGGCAAAACAAAATCACAAGATTCACAACCCGTGAATTAGAGATGGGGGATTTCAAATCACAATCACAATAAAAAAATTTAAAAAAAAATTCAAAGAGTTGTCTGAAAAAAGAAAAACAACCCGTAAATCAAAGATTTGTGAATGTCAAGAAGCAATGAAGAAGAGGAGGAAACCTAACATACTTACCTAATGTCCATAAAATGGAACAATGTGCTAGTGTCGATTGAACCACTACCTTGAAAGGTGAACTATTGCCTTGAATGATCTTTGTGGAGAAGACGACTCATTCCACTGTGCTAGTGTGGTGCCGATCAAATCACCTGAAATGATCTTTGTGACGCCCCAAAATCGGGGTGTCTCGTTGACAACCCGTTAACCTGCAAAATACTCGTGGATATTGGGTAACCCGACACCACTCACGAAAATCGGGCAGAGTCTCCTTTGTACGGGGAGCTCTACCCAAATACAATATGTCCCAAATAGCCATACAATGACCACACCGGGTCCACATGAAATAATTGGCCACTCTGGGCCCTACATCGCACTACAAAATACATCAACTATATTACCATAGTTCAAGAGTTAATAAGCTACTTCTTAATTCAACATATTAAACGCATAATTTCTAATACATGTTATATAAAAGTCTCTACCAAAGCCACAACCCGGCTTTATTCTAAATGCGACCTCTAGTGAGCGTTGTCCTCCTGTACACTCCCTGTACTTGAAATAGTGATCTCTCGACAGGGTGAGCAAAGCCTAATAGTGATAATTTCTTACGTGGGTTACTCCCCACCTAAGTGCACATGCCATGACAAACAATCACATCCAAGCAATTACATGAACCTACTAGAATATCTACATGCCCAATCCCATGTCCCGAGTCCTCACCGACTCCCTCACATATGCCTAAGCCAAATGCGAGTAAAATCACAGTTTTCAAAACAAAAGTTTTTGTTCTCGAAAACTTTACTACTCGAGATCTCTAGAAATATATCGACCTACCTCCAGGCAATTGCTGGATAACGCTCCTCCGAAATGCCATGATCCTCATCCGAAGTGATCTGTTGGACGACTCTCCAAGGCAATTCTTCGAAAAATCTTCCTTCGAAATTCCTTTCACAAACATTTTTCCTTTTCTTTCATTTTCGTGTCATGCACTCACTCATAATATTCTAGGGTGCCCCAGTGCATATGGAATGATTCTACCAATCCCAACAACTCATGCTAATATATAAAACATGTATATACTAACATAATTAATTCACATAAATCATGTTATTCAAATTCACAATCGATAACACCAAAGTTAGCTCACATGAGCTAATTAACAAACACAAACAATTCATTTTGAATCACTCAACATCATAATTATCACACCAAAAATCACTTCACTATTCACGTGAACAGTGAAACCCTCGGGTTGGCACTGTTCATGGCCACAACACGAGGGATTTTCTTACTCCTGGCTTTAAATGTTTTGAGATTCGAAAAACACGGCTAATCCAAGCCTCGTAACATCCTCAACCATTTACATGGCTTTTTAGCCAAAGAATAACACAAGTAGAAAAAGATCCCTATCTCTCGAGTTGCCTGAATTCACCAAATCGGTGTCCACGCCGCACTCTCACCACGATCAACTTCGCTTTGGCTCGCTGAGAACCGACGGTCCAAACGGTCGCAAATCTAGAGAGAAGGAGCTCATTCTCTCTCTAAAATCACAACCCAAATTTAACGTCGATTTCGGGTCCTCAAAAATGGAGAAGATGACACTATTTCAACTTTTGTCTTTTCCATTTAACATTTCAAATAATTCCCATCATGTTCATTTTCTTGATTTTTGACACATGGCTTAATCTAAGCCATCCATCTCATCATCTCTCTACTCATGCAACATGTGTCACATGGGTACATGTAGTAGGTGACTTTTGTCACATCACATGTCTCTCAACCACACGCATCCGACACCCGGGTGCCTCTAAAAAACTAACAATCGTCTTTGGAATTCGACGTGTAGTGTTTAACCGACCAAAACACATACATTATTTATAACACTGTTGCTAAAAGACTATTAACTAATCCCCGGTAATAATGCCATAAAACTAATTGAGACTACATTAATAAATTGTTATGGATCAAAACACCTATTCAAATTTAAGACTTATTATCCAAGGACTATTGTCTAATCCTCAGTAAATAAACCATTAAACTTGAGTGTGAGTTTCTTTAACTATCACGTTGATTAAAAGATATTTTTGTAAGAGAAAACCATTTTCGTGTGGTTTGATCCAAGATACCGTGCGCATTGCGCCGATGCGAATAAAAATGGATTTAAGTCCGTATATCGATCCCACATAGATCTCAAGAATTTTTCAATCAACTACCCCAACTACTTAAGCTCCATACTATTTGGACGATAATACGATAATGAGATTTTGCTTTGAAAGCTTGAAAATAATGATGTAAAAAAAATGATTGAATAACAAATGAATTGAAGATTGAAATATCAAAATAACAAATTTAGATTTAACAGTTATCTCTAAAGGAAACATCAATAATCGCCTATCGTGGAAGAATAAATTCTACAACAGATCGTAGTTTTTGTTTTCGGGATCCGCGCATCTTTAAAACTAGTCCACAATAATATAGCGCGACCGACTCTCCAAACCACAAGCCATCATCTCACCTTAACCTGCTTCTCTCGAACACGTAGGTGAGATAACTACTTTTAAATCTAATAAATTTCGTTTCGGGTATTTTCTTTCTCAATACTTCATACCCACAACATGGATTGCGCACTGAGTTCCTTCAATTTAGGGGTCATTGCCGAGGTTTGCACTATAACGGGTTCCTCAATCTCAAAATAAGATTAGCTTACTTTCCTTGATTAGATCCTGCTAACACCGATCGAATTCACTATTCGACCGGATGGCGAACTCTCCGTATACTTAAATTAATAACTCACCTAACCTATTCTCTCTAAGCAAGTGAGAAGAGGATGTATTGATTTAAATATACAGAACGCATTAGATCAAGAATATCAGGTTCAAATACCTTCCGAAATTGCTCTCTTACTCTCAAGAATGCCTCTCTGCGGTCACCCGTAGGACCTCCCGGAAATCGAGTCAGAATAAACTCGCATGGGTACAAGAGACTCGAAATCGGGATCAATTCCAAGATACGAGCAAAACCGAAGAAGTCGATTTAACATCCAAGTTCAGCTATAATGAATAAAATACCGCTATGAAGATTATTTCCGACAATAACGCCAATTCAATGGAAGTCGGGCTTCTAAATTCATCGACATACCATACATCGTCATTGATCAAGTAAAACCATCAGAATCGAAATCGCGTTCGAAATCCAAAATTTGTTTGGAATTCAAACAACCAGATAGTAATTTTAAGAAATATAAATCTGCATTCAGCTAAATCCTTTACAACTAACGTTCAAATCCAAATTAGAACGAAATACAAACTACTCTAATCTAAACTAAAATGGAAAGAAAAACGAAAAAACAAAAGAAAAGAAAATAAAAGAAAATAAAATAAAAAAATACAGGAGCCTTCAAAGAACCTGCATCTCTCTTCAGTCGCTAAAAGCCGCTTCACAGGTGCACTTTCATATTTATAGTGGTTCCTCAAGTCGGGCCCTAATTCCATGCATTCTTTTGTGGATTTCCAAGTGACTAGCCCATGTTATCGCTCGTGCCGCGACCAAATCCCTTTGTCGCGACATCGCTTAGTCGCAATTTGTTGCAAAGATTTATCAATAAGTCATACATTCTTTGTTTTCTTGAAAGCATCTTATGTCGCGACAAGGAATCAATGTCGCGACATTAGCCATACGCGACATCATTTTTGTCGCGACATCAACTTTAGTCTCTCGTAACTTCAACTGATGAGTTTCGAGGTCGCGACAAAGAATCTCGGTCGCGACATCAACTTAAGAACCGCATCTTCAATCAACAGTCCCCGATGTCGCTGAAGATCAATCTCTCTTTGTCGCGACATCACTTATGGCTCCACGTGTTTCAATCGTTACCGAGCGTCGCCGACATCGATCCCTTGTCGCGACACGCCTCACGCCTTTGCAAATTTTCTTTAACCGAGGTTCCCGGCGTCGCCACATCAATATCTTGTCGCGACATCACTTTATGGCTCTGCAGCTTTGAACTGGTCGCTCCTAGTGTCGCGACATCGATCTCTCTTATCATGACATCAGCTTATGTTCGCATCTTGAGTCGGGTGTCTTTCTTATGTCGACATCGATCTCTTGCCTACATCAACTTAGGTTCTGCAACCTTCAACTGATCACGTCTTATGTCGCGACATTAATCTCTTGTTGCGACATCAACTTTAGTCTCTGAAGGCTTCAATGTGTGTTCCCCTGGCTGCCGCGACCAATCCTCGCCGCGACTGCCAATTTCATGTCTTTGCGCCTTCAATCGATATTTCACGTCACATATCAATCTTTGTCGCCACATCAACTTATGTCTTTACGCTTTGAACTGGTCGCTTCGTGTCGCGAAGACACCCTTGTCGCGACATCAAATTATGTCTCTGGAGGCTTCAATCGGTTGCTTCGTGTCGCGACGCGCCCTCACACGACAACAACGTACTCTTAAGTCACAACGCCATCTAAACCCGTCATAGCCATATGCTTTCTCACAATGCACTTCCATCCCTGTCGCGACATCTACCTTCGTCGCCACATCACATGTTGTCGCTGACATCATTCCTTAAGCCCTCGGGTTAGTCCTCGCTTGCCTAACTTGTGATACCTGTCGCGACTGATCAAACTTCTTCAAATTTTCCTGATGTCGCGACCTGCATAAATGGACCAGGCAAGCCCAAAACTGCAACATTAGTTAACCAAATTAAGCCATTTCGCCCGCCATTTTTTGCATTTTACTCCACCGATCACGTGATTTTCTAACGCTTTTTCTTCTTTCTTTCACACCCGCTAATAACAAATTGGTGAGTTTCTTCATATTTCAGATATTAATTATTCCTTTCTCGTGATGAAAATCAAACGTAAAAATGGATTAAAATAGATGACTTTAAGCTCATCGTAGCTAAATTTCGCGAGACGATTCCAATGGGCGGTTCGTCATTATCCGAGATCTAGAAAAATCGATGGACCGAAATTACCATTTTGCCATTTTTCAAAAAATTAGATTTTCTCGGGGTTTCACAATCTTCGTGGAGAAGACGACCGATTCAGTTACAGTGGTGTGGTGCCCTTTAGATTTAGATTTGAGAGACAGAAGGCGAGAATACAATCTTCTCAAATTAAAGATTGAACTTTGGAGAAGCTAAGAAGACATCTTCTCGATCAGTCTCCACCACACCGACCAACATATTAGGTAAGTCTCAACTCTCAAGGAATTTATATTTTATTGATTAATTTTTTTTGAAAGAATTTTATCGATTACTTAAATATTTTAAATAAATATTCTAACAATTTTCTAGAACCAAACATGTCTTTAACTGTGGGATGGTTTTAGCTAAATGAATAGAAGTCAAAATGATGAAAAGAAATTCCTAATACATTAAGGGTGTGTTTGGAACATGGGAATGGAGAAGGGGAATGCGAATGTCATTACCTCTTCAATCAATTCTCATGTTTGGATTAAAATTAAAGAAGAGAGAATGCAATGAAAACTAATTAAGGAATCAAATCCTACTTCTAAGTAGGATTTTGATTATATATGATATTTTAATTCCACATTCTCTTTAAAAAAATATAAAAACTTAAAATTATTATTTTATGCCTATTTTTGGTCATCAAGTCCGATAGTCCAACGCTCTAAACTAAACCAAGAAACAAAAATAAAATAAAGCATTTTTTTACTTGAAAATAAAATAAAGTATTGATTTTCTCTAGAAAAAAAAATATAAACGCACCCAAAGATAGTCTATATTCTCATTTTCTATTCTCTTTAAAAAAAATGTAAAAACTTAAAATCATCATTTTGCTTCTAATTTCTTCATCAAGCATCTCTGGGTCCCACAAGAATTTTACTTTCCTATTAATTTGCTTCAAAAAGTATTTACCATTTTCAATCTTGATTTTGTATATAAGTCTAATTACGAATTATTTTTCTAAATTTTTAACAAAAAAATTATCTTCATCAATTTAAAAATATTTTAAAATTTATGCTTTTTTTAGTTATTCCCTAAAATGACTTTTTATGATCATAATATCAAACAAGATTACACAAAAATAATTTATTTATTTTAATTCCTTACAACTAAATACAAAATAATTTTTTATTTATTTTTATTAAAAATATAAAATCCTAAATCCTAAATTTTCAAAAATCATATATTAGTATTAAAAAAACGAGAACTAATTATGTAGCATATTGTTTGACCAAGTAAAATAATTATCTGGGTAAATAATTATCCAAATTATATATTTTTTTAAACTCTTAAAATCACATGATAAAGTATTATTGTCAATTTATTTCCTTTTTCATTCCAAAATATTAAGATGATATAGATATTTAATTTTTAGATATGTAGATATTAATATCTTAGTGAAACATTATCTAAATATTATATAGATATTTTAATTTCTATATATGATCAAGATATTAATATACATTATCTTAGTAAAATATTATCTAAATATTATATAGATATTTTTAGATATTCAAAATCCATAAATGCAAATTCAAAAACCCTATTAATATTATAATATTAATATGGTAACATATATTATTATTGATTGATTAATTTATCTCATTGTGTTAATATTAAATGAATACGGTAATATATATTATAAATGATTGATAAATAATTATAATCATAATTATTTATTGATCTTTTTCTCCTATATTTCAATCTTTTGTATTGAACAAGTAAAAGAATATCTATCTTATTAAAAAATAATATAGGTACTTATTTGATCTATTAAAATACAAAGACAGCCCGTAACACTAGCGCCCAAATACTGTGCTTAAGGATTAAGCAGGCTCAATATCAGCAGCCGGGCCCTTGATGACATCCCCTAAACATAGGCCCAAAACGAGGGCCCAAGTCACCCCTTCAAAAGGCTGGTAATATAATCAAAGAACTCGTACTAAAGGAAAATACCTAATCTCCACCAATTAAGAAAGTAGGATATTTCCTAATTATTACCCATCAATTATCCCTTATTAATCGGTTTACGATAAGGAAAGAAAATCCCTTACCCAATGAGAGAAATATCGTATCATCATCCAACTAGAAACCGACTACGATGACCCATTATAAATACCGTGCCACCCCATCTATGAAAGGTACGCACAAAACTTCATTCCATAAGCAAGCCGATCTTCTCCACGTAAAAGTAATCGACTCAGCATCAAAGAGGAACCCGCAGCCCCGATCCTTTTGTTTCTCGTTTGCAAGAGGAGCCCGACGCCTAGAGAGACAAATGGACTGCCCAAGAATTCCAACACTCTCCAAATTCCCACCCGCTGGAAAACATCATTAGTTTGGCATCGTCTGTGGAAATGACAGTTCCTTTACAAATAAAGCTGATCTCTCAATAACCGATGGTATAAACTCGGAACACAAGCAGAAGCCACGCTAATCCTCCAAGGATGCAAGACCAACAAGGCGACGTAGATAGCCGACCTCCCGGAGGAACACTAGAAACTATACAGGCTAATATGGATGAGATGGAGGCGCTCCGTCTCACCAACCAACGCTTGCTAAGAGAATTGGAGCAACTCACCAGGAAAATACAACGCCCTCAAGAGACACGACAGGCCTGGGAAGGTTAAACACTATTACTCGAGGAGAACAACGCCTCAACCCTCCCTCGAGAAGCAGATGGAGAAGGAGAAACTAGCTGCTTAGGGAGCATGATCCTTGCAAACCCCGAGAATCGGCAAATGAGGAGAGGTGGTTTCGCAAAATAAACAGGAGTGATGGGGTCTATCCAAAGAAATAGGGGAGCGGTCGTGGAGTAGAGGTTCATGGCATCCAACTAGAGCCAAACACATGTGAAGGAAGCTGCAAGGTACGAAACAGCCCCATGGACGCCTCGTATTAACAACCGAATCACTGCTCACAAACGTGCCACTTCCTCCAAAAATTTAATGCCGCAAATCAAACGCCTAAATGGAACGAAAGACTCTATCGATCACCTCAACACATACAAGAACTAGATGTAGCTGCATGGATATCAGGACCCCATACGATGCAGAGCCTTCGCTATCACTTTAAAGGGCCCAACATTGGCCTGGTTTAACAAACTGCCACCGTCTTCCGTCACATCATTCATAGAGCTTTCCATCACATTTGTCTCCCACTTTATTAGAGCAAGGACGTATAGGAAGCTAAGTTATCATCTTCTGACCATAAAGTAGAGCTCGCAGGAGAGCCTGAGGTCGTATGTCCAGAGGTTCAACGCAGAGTCATTAAAGGTGGATATTCCCGACGAAAAATTCGCATTACCGCTTTCATTGCAGGGCTGGGGGTGGAAAGACCTAATGTTCTCTATCTCAAAGAACCCTCGGGCGAGCATGGCCGAGGTCCTCGCCAAAACAGAAAAGTATATTAACGGTGAAGAAGCTCTCTTATCCAAGCAAAGAAGCTCTTCTACCCAAAAGGAAAAAGCAGGGGTGACAAGAAACAGGAACGAAGCCCAAGGCAGCACAGGGACAAACTCTCGAAGGAATCGGTGGGAAATGTGAATCCATCCCCAAAGCGACGAGGAAAGTCGAGACCGGGCTCGGGACCACCTTGGTAGAGCTCGAGTCGCAACAACGAGAGCCCACCTCAGCACTCACCCCGATGGCCTCAAATTGGTCAGCAGTCCCACGGAAGTACAACATGAAAGGTTTCCGAGATGGCCATCCCAGATAAAGTCAGACCCAGCAAAAAGAGACGATACCAAATACTGTGAGTTCCACAGGGGTCATGGACACCGAACAGATGACTACATCCAACTGAGGAAGGAAATTGAATACCTGATCCGACGTGGGCATCTCAGCCATTACGTGGCCTCAGAAGGGTAGGAGCAAATCCAGCCACTACCCCCTCGTCAGCCAACCCTACCAAAGACTGGGCCCCTCGAGAGGGAAACCATGTGGATTCCTGAGGGCTCAGGAGGGGAGAGAGTCCAACAAACCCAGAAGGCCCACTCACAACATCATATCGGGGCTAAACCCAGAAGTACAAACCGTATCCAAACTTCCTCGAATCGGATACTCACCACAACCTTCTGCATTCGACACAGCGGTCACAACATCCCTATGATGACCCACTTGATAAAAAGCCATAAGAGCTAATAAAACGATCCATGTGGTCCTTATTAATAGTCAGGCTCGACCGACATCATCTCGCATCACCGAAAAATGGACATTGGGCTGAGAAGCTAGAGCCGCCAACGCCGTCTACGTGGTCTCTCGGAGGAACGAAAGTACTCACCCCCTCGGGCTCCAGATAAATGTGCTCACTCGAGACCCCCATGCCAGTTACAACAACAAGAGATTTCTCATAAGATTTCCATCGGCCTACAACATGTTACTGGGTAGGCCTTCTCTCAATGCCATAAGGGACGTTCCCTCCGCTTATCACATGGTTATCAAATTTCCAACTGAAAATGGGGTAGGAACGGTCCGAGGAAACCAGCGCATAGCCAAGGAATGTTACACAACATCAATGAAGAAAAACACGGTCGACAACATCTACACGGACGAGCTCGACATGCGGGACGAGGTGAGCACCCGACCTGCGCCCTCAGAAGAACTAGAGCCAGTGCAGCTTGACGGACTTCACCGTAACACCTCGCCTACACATAGGGTCTGTCGGGTCGAGGACATCAAAAGCCCCCATCCGCTTTCTAAAAAGAACATTGAGGTATTCGGCCGGAAGTGTGAAGACATGGGCAATCACCCCAAGAGGATCACCCATGTGATCGAACGTTAGTCCATCCTTAAACCGCCAAACAAAAGAGAAGGAGTTTTGCCCCGAAAGGTGTAGCGCTCACTGAATCAAGAGGTCGGCAAGCTCCTCCAAGCAAAGGCAATTAGAGAGGTGGAATATCCTGAATGGTTAGCCAATGTTGTTCTCGTCAAAAAAGAAAATGGAAAGTGGCGGCTTTGCATTGATTTCACAGACATCAATAGGGCCTGCCTAAAAGATAGTTTCCCTCTACCTCGAATCGATCTCATAGTGGACGCCACAGCCGGTCATGAACTCCTCAGCTTCATGGACGCTCTAGTTACAACCAGATCAGTATGGACCCCAACAACCAAGAGAAGACCTCATTTGTCATTGGTCAAGGAACGTAGTGCTATCGAGTGATGTCCTTTGGACTGAAGAACGCAGGTGCCACCTACCAAAGGTTGGTGAACAAGATGTTCCAAAAGCAAATTGGAGTATCTATGGAGGTATATATAGACGACATGTTAGTAAAATTGGTAAAGGCCGAGCTCCATATAACCCACCTAGCTGAGGCGTTCCAAGTTCTGAAAAGCTACAATATGAAGTTAAACCCAGCCAAATGCGCCTTCAGAGTCTCTGTAGGGAAGTTCTTGGGTTTTATAGTCAACAGCCGAGGAATAGAGGCGAACCCAGATAAGATAAAGGTTGTGCTTGATATGCTGCCTCCTTTAAACATTAAGGACATTCAAGGCCTGACAAGGAGAATAGTTGCGTTGAGCCGTCTGCGGTTCAAGGCCACAAAATGTCACCCTTTCTTCAGTCCTAAAAGGCTCCTTCCAACGGGATTCACGCTACAAGGAGGCGTTCACGGCACTCAAAACCCACCGAGCCTCCCGTTTCCAGCAAGCCCTTCCAAGGAGAACTCACCCTCTACCCGGGCCGCTTCGTGACTTTTCAACTAGTGGCGCCCTCGGGTTAGAGAATCAATCCGACAAAGTGCAAATGTTCGCCTAATTATCAGTAGCCGAGCTCGAGAGGAGCAAAGAGGAGAGATATCCAAAGATGGAGAAGCCGATCTCTTGCTTCTTTGGTAACTACATCCAAAACCTCCACCCATTTCCAAGCTCATACTGGCAAAGTCTCAACCGATTATCCGATGAAGCAACACGATAGGCGAGACCTTCTAAGGCTAATAAAGTGGGCTATAGAGCCGAGTGAATTCACATCAGTACAAACCAAGCGGGCAACCAGAAAAGGGTAGATTTCATCGTGAATTCATCCCAATGTGAGTCTACGAGGCTACCTAACTAGCGCCCGACTCTATCCGAGATTATCCGCCGACGGTCGCGAATGCCCAAGGAATCTGGGTGTGATCGATCTTACCCTCTCCGCACGGATGATACGGAGCACGCCGCATTCAGCCTCTCCCAAGCCTCCAATAACGAGGCCAAATACGAGGTCACTATACCGATCAACTCGCCCCACTTCATGGAAGCAGATCAGCTGGAGGTGAGCAGCGACTCCCAATTAGTGGTAAAGCAAATAGAAGACTCCTACGAGGCCAGAGGTGAGAAGATGATCGTATATCTCAAAAAGGTGCGAGAATTGCTTAAGAAGTTCGTACGAGTTCAAGTCAAGCATGTACCTAGAACAGAGAATTCCTGAGCTAATGCCTTGGCAAAGCTAGCAACAACCTCACAAGAAGACCTGGGCAGACTAATGCTTGTTGAACACCTCCTTAACCCCTCGCAAGCACCACACTGGAGAAGTCTCCCGATGTTCGGACCGAAATGATAATCTAAATCCCATTCGGGATTACTCGTGGACGGCATCGCCAAGTGACCCAAAGGAGGCATCCAAACTCAGAGCGAGGTCGGCAAGATTCACCGTTCATCGAGGGACCCTTTATAAACGAGGCTTCTCTATGCCCATTCTTAAATGCGTAGGAAAGGAAGACGCCAACTACATACTCAAGGAAGTACACGGTTGCACTAAGGGTAACTACATCTGAGCCTGGACCTTGGGCAGAAAAAACTCAAGACAGGGTACTATCGGGCCCACAATGCTCAAAGACGCGCCGTGAGCCGGGTCGTAAAATGCAAAGCTTCATCGAGTACGCTAAGATCTCTCATCTCCCATTCGAGCCACCGACACAATCACAAGCCTCGCCCTTGAAGAATTCGGGGTTGTATATCAAATCTCTACCCATTAGAAGGGGCTAATGTAAATTTATCATTGTAGTCGTGGACTATTTTACCAAATGGGTCGAGGTTTAACCTCTGGCGACAACGCGGTAATGTATAAAATGTGAATTTCTCGTCTGGGCGTTTCATAATATGTGTGTCTCTGATCCCGAGGTCCCTGCGTGTCCGATGAACGGGAACAGCCCGACAATCCTAAGTTTAGGGATTTCTATGCCAAGCTCGGGATCAAGAACTACTACTCGTCCTCAGCTCATCCGCAATTCAATGGGCAAGCAAAGGTCACTATAAAGGCTCTAAAGACAGCACTGAAAACCAAATTGGGAGATTTAAAAGGAAAATGGGTAGAGTACCTCCCCGAGGTATTATGGGCATACAAGACTACGCTGGGCGAAGTCGCCAAGAATCGAGGAAACCCCATTTCGCCTCCGGCCTTCAGCACCTGCCAAGAGATCCGGGCCGAGGCCCAAGTTAAAATCAGGATTGAACTCGTCAGCATCGAACACAACGAAGAGGTCCTTCACCTAAACCTGGATCTCCTAGGTTAAAAACATGGAAAGTGTGTCCTCGCTGCATGGAAGACTCATCATAAAGACGAGATACTATGACCAAAGGGTCAAGCCTGTGAGTTACAAGCCGGTGACCCGGGATTCTATAAAAGCTTCGCCAAAGAAGGAAAGACCCTACACATGGAACCGGACCCAATCAGCGGCCCTATACCGTATCTCACATAATCCGACCTGAAAACTATGAACTTTGAACGGAAGAAGGAAAAGCCCTACCCCACTCATGGAACACTGAACATCTCAAACGATTCTACCAATAAGACCTCGGAGTGTAGTCTGTAATAAAGAATCCAACGTCTTGATGTCGAATAACACTCTATATGTCCTTTTAAGTCGTTTAGTATTACTTGGCCAAAAATAAGTTATAATGATACTAGAGCCCGGCTCGAAGGGTTCAGTGCAAGAAGCTCATGATTCACAAAATATTGTTCTTTATTTCAAAGGAGCTATAGTTAAAGACAAAGAATTACATCCAACAAAGTTGTTCCTAGTATCTCGGAGGCAAGCGGCACGAACAGTTCTCTACTCATAAAGAAAATAAACCCACAGGGAAAAAGAAGAGAAAAGAGAGAGCGAGGAGCTCGGTTGACAAAGCTCTAAAAAAGTCACATAACACAAATATGAAATTTCATTACAGGGAGATTACAATCACCTCAGAGGATTACAAAATCTTTCTTTGCATCTCAAAAATTACAGTTAGCCAAACTGTTCTTCACATCAGCCAACACTTGGTCAAGGCAAAAACCACAAGAAAGGGAAAGAGAAAGAGAAGGAGAGAGGGAGAAAGAAAGAGAAGGAGAGAGAGAAAGAGAAGGAGAGAGGGAGAAAGAAAGAGAAGGAGAAAGAGAAAGAAAAGAAAAACGAGAAAGCTAAAAGATTTCTAAAAGTTTTTCTTAAAGCACACCGCCCCCTCTGAATACATTCCCTAGCACAGTTCCATCAATGGGCATAGCTAGGGAACAACACAACTCCCATAAGGGAGGAGCTAGGGAAAAACACAACTCCTACAAGCGGTAGACCATCGAAACCAAACGTCGGCCTGCGATCACCAGATAGACGCCATGCAGTGATGACCAAACCCTGACGCTTCATCATGCGCGAACTCCGACTCTGCCAAAGAAAGGAAGAAGTAGGGAAGCATAGTATTACCACAGAGGGACCGCTATTTATAAGGGAGCCTAGACACTTGGAAAACCGCACAATCCGTCCCAATTCTCCATGGATTCGCATTAAAGCCGCGCGCGTTTTTTCAAGGGAAGGAAGACGACAAAGCACAACAGTCCAAGAGCGAACAGCCTAGTGTTCAAAGCTTAACAACTTAGGAAGGCCTTAGCGCCTGAGCCCAAGAGGCCAACTTCGCGAGCGCTAATAGCCTGGGGAAGCCCTTAGCGCTGGGGGAGCCCAATAACTCGCTGCAGCTAATGGGTACCGGGAAGGCCTTAGCGCCCGGGAGCCCAGTAGCTCAGCTTGCAGAGCTTAATAGCTCAAGAAGGCCTTAGCGCCCAAGAGCCCAGTAGCTCAGTTTTTAGAGCTTAACAGCTCAGGAAGGCCTTAGCGCCCGAGAGCCCAGTAGCTTAGCTTGCAGAGCTTAACAAACAAGAAGGCCTCGCTAGAGCCTGGGCATTATCTACAGAGCTTGGCCACTGTAGAAGGCTGGGCCTTAGCGCCCAGAGCCTAGTATAAGGCCCAATGCTCGGAGCCTAGTAGCTCAACTTGCAGCTTAATAGCTCAGCAGGCCTTGGCACCCGGTGAGCCTAGTAGCCCGCCTCAAAGCCTCTTAAGAAGGCCTTAGCGCCTGTGGGAGCATAGTAGCTCACCAAAGAGCTTATCAGTCAAAGAAGGCCCAGCCGCCTGTGGGCTTCCGCAGCTAAGTTTTCAGAGCTTAACAACTCGTAGTTGCCCAGAGCCCGGGAGCCCAAGGCCTCAACCGCCCAGGGCCGTGGCTGACGCTGGGGCTTAACATCTCGGGGACCGCACGGGAACCCCAGTAGCTGGGTTTTGGGCTTGCTTTCTTCGGGAGGCCTTGGCGGGAGCCCAATGGCTGGCTTGCGGAGCTTGTGCTTCCCGAAGGCATATGCCCGGGAGCGAGGAGCCCGGTAGCTCGGTTTTAGAGCTTAGCATTTCGGAAGGCCTTAGCGCGGGAGCCTAGTAGCTCGGCGCAGCCAGAGCTTAATAGCTCGGGAGGCCTCGGCGCTCCCAGACCCGATGGCTTTCAGTTTTGAGCATAGCGCTCGGGGGAGGCCAAAGGGCCCCGGAGACATGTAGCTCGAGCGACAGCTCGGATTGCGAGCATAACTTCTCGAGAGAGACCTCGCGGCCCGGGGACAGCTTTCAGTCGTGAACAATAAAAGGAGCGATGAAATTAATCGGTGAATCTTTATGTATTGACGAAAAGCTAAGGTCAGAAGCAATACAAAAATCCCTGGCTCCGTGCCAGGATATAGCAAGGTTAAAATAAAAGGCCTAAGCACTTGAAGTCAAGCCTCGACTTACGAAAGTAGAAGAGTCGAGCGGAACCCGATTAGAGGCGAGGAGCGAAAAGAGCTAGCCTCGGAGAAGGCAGAAGATCACCCGGTGGGGAGCGATCGGGGGCCACCCCGGCTCGGCGCCCCATTAACCTTAGCCTCGGAAGCAGATTCTTTTACCTCCTCTTCGGAAAGATGGATGTTGAACTCCCGGGTTGAGGGGCTCGCCCCGACCGTTGGAAGCGAGCCACTCGGAAGCCCATTGGGTGCATGCCTCGTCTTTGAGCTCCGCTATCATTTCGCCCCTAGGCTGAGCCTCTGCCTCGCTAAGATCCACCGAAGCTTCTTGGGGCTCTGCATCAAGTGTTCCTAAAGTTCCCGGCCTCTGAGCCTCTTGGCGAACTGGTCGGGCGCTACACTTTGGCATACGGGTCACCATTGATAACTACGCTCCTCTCTTGCAGTCAGAAGCTCGTCTTTTGCGACCTTCGTGTCCTTCCGGGCCTTCTTTTCTTTATCCTCGGCCCGCACTCTCGCCGTCGAAGCATGCTTCAGGTTAGAGCTGTGCTTCACGAGCTCCTCAGTCAAGTCCCTTATTTGGGCTTGAAGGCTAGCCCTCTCGGAGGTCAGGGAAGCAACCTTAGCCTTGTAAGACTTCGCCGCCCTGGCGGAGCCCTTGGTAAGGCTGGCCCTCCTTGCCAAGCCTTTCGCATAAGTAGCCACCTGCCAAAAAACAAAAGTCGGCTAGCAGGCTGAACGATAAAGAAAAGATCGATGAAAGCACTTGGGCGTGCGAGGAAATGGTTTCACGAAACAAAGGGCGAGCCTCCTCGACGGACAGGGCCTCCACCTTCTTGAGGTCAGAGTGGTGAAGGATGGAGGAAACAACCCTAGCAGCGAGCTCCGCATGAGAAAGCAGAGAGTCCTCACTCCTTGTAGCCTCAAAGCGATCACGATCCCCCGTCACCTCATCCGGCATTGTTAAGGGAGGGACGGCGTTGTGATGTGGGACTCCAAACGAAAGAGGAAGAACCTTCAGGGGCTCCAGCCCACGGGGATGCCTGGGAGCGCTCAGCATGGAGGCGGGAGGAGCTCACCTTTTGGGATCTTTTTGACCGGGGGCGGCCCTTTGGCAAGGTCGGAGGCTTAAGCTTCCACGCCTCCTCTTCTTCTTTGCTAGCACCTCCCGAGGGGCGGCGGCTCTCCCCGTGGCCAGGCTTCACGATAAGGGGCTCTCCAAAATAAGGTGAGGAGGACTTAGACGGGAGGCTTCATGACGGAAGGAGAAGATCTGGGGAAGGAAGTGAGACGGGCCTCGCGGACGGTCAGGGGATGTTGACCTAATGATCTCGGAATAGGCACGTGGGGCTCACCTGACCAGCTTCCATTTCACCTCCTCGTCTTCAGGACTGAGATCGAGCCAAGCACCTGAAGACCACGCGACCAAGGCAATATTAGAAATATTCTATAGCCTTTGAAAACCAGGACAAACCAAAGCGAAGGAGAGCTCACGTAGGTTCTCGGGGGTAATCCAGACGGTAGGAACGCCAAGTGTGTCCTCCCGGTGAAAGGGATTGTACTCCCAATGACGGCCACTAACAAAGAAATAACGTTCCTTCCAGTACTTGTGCGAAGATGAAAGGTCCGAAATAATCAACTTGGTATTGGAGCGCTTGGAGATATAAAGAAAGCCTTGGCCCGCAGCCTCCTTTCTGGCCCCGAAGGGTCTAAGAGCGGGAGCTATGCTGCAAGGAGCATGAGCCTACATCCCTAAAAACGACTAACAGCCCCACTAGAACACCCCAGAAGTTAGGGGAAAGCTAAGAAGGGCAGACATTGAAATGTTGCAGAACCCTTTTTATAAAAGGATGTAAAGGGAAGCGGAGGCCATTCTCGAGCGCCACCTCAAAAAAGCACACCATCTTGGGCACTTGGACGATGTAAATTAATTCGGCACGTCAGAGCTGCAGAGCACGGATCCCAAACGAGGGGCCCATAAGTGTAAAGATCTCACCCGTATAAAGGTTTGGCATTTGGAGCCACGGCCTCAACATTCTGTATGGCAGCCCTCAAATATTCAGAGCCGCTAGGATATTGAATTTCATTAATTTTGCCCTTGCCCTTATCTAAGGGGAAAGAAGGTTCCTAGGGCAGCTTGGGTGAACCACCACGGCCAAAGCTGTCGGTTTCGCCAGGTCGAGTCACGAATTAGACGTAGCCTCAGCCCAGGTTACTCCCTATGCGCAAAGCGAGAGAGCGACTAGGACCCATGGAGATCTGTGAGGGCTAAGAAGAGAAAAAGGAGGAAGAAAATGCGGAGACCCCAGTAGAGGCAAGCCCTAGAGGCCTACATGAGGGCTTGAAACCAAAGACAAAGGAGAAGAAAAGACGTACCAAGTCGGGAAACAAGGCGGGACACCAACTTGACGAGATATCGGGGGGACCACCAGCCGGAGTCTTGAACAATAGTTGGACAAAATTCAAGAAAAGGAAGCGCCCTAAACATGCCCAGGGGCAAAAGCTTAAGAAGCAGGAGACAAAGTGCAGAAAAGCGGTCAAGGGACGTTTTTAAGAAAGCTAAGAGCCACAAGCAAGAAATAAGCGCCAAAATCGAGAAGCCATCATTATCCGCAAGGCGTTGGACGCGACAAAGCTGAAATCAAACCGCTACACGGTAGCCCGCACGTGGGTTATCGCACGTCCAGAAAGCGATAGCCTTGCTAAGCTCGCTTTAGTTAAAAGGCGGGCGTGATCGGGTTTAAAATAATGGGCGCGTGGGCGAGAACCACGAGCCGAATGCGGGCTTAAGAAGGGATTAAGAAGCAGGCCTAGTACCAGTGTTGGGCCCTTGATGGCATCCCCCAGAGCAAAGGCCCAAAGCAGATTTGATCACCCCTTCAAAGGGTGGTAATATAATCAAAAGAACTTCGTACTAAAAGGAAAATACCCCGATCCACCAATTAGGAAAGTAGGATATTTCCTAATTGTGCGTCAATTATCACTTGTATTAATCGGTTTCACGATAACGAAAGAAAATCCTCGCCCAATGGGAGAAATATCGTATCATCATCCAGCTAGGAAGCGATCATGATGACATTATAAATACTAGGCCACACCGTGATTGAAAGATGCGCCTGAAAACTTCATTCCCTAAGCAGTTGATCTTCTCTTCCATTGAAGAAGCCGGCTTAGGCATCGGAGGGAGCCGGGCAAACCAGCCAATCCTTTTGTTTCGTTTTTGTAGAGAGCCCAGCGTCCAGAAGGCAATGGCCAGGCTGGCTTAATTCCAACAGCTCGACCAGGTTTAGGTTGAAAAAGCATCATGGCAAAAATCCGTAAAATATATATTATATAGATATTATATATATTATCTTAGTAAATTATTATCTAGATATTATATAGATATTTTTAGATATTCAAAATCCGTAAATGCAAATTCAAAAACCCTATTAATATTATAATATTAATATGGTAACATATATTATCATTGATTGATTAATTTATCTCATTGTGTTAATATTAAATGAATACGGTAATAAATATTATAAATGATTGATAAATAATTATAATTATAATTATTTATTGATCTTTTTCTCCTATATTTCAATCTTTTGTATTGAACAAGTAAAAGAATATCTATCTTATTAAAAAATAATATAGGTACTTATTAAAATTCATCTTAAATTAACTAAAATAACAATTTTAATTCACTTAGTTGAAAAATAACAATTATGTAAATTTATTTAAAGTAAATGAGTAGAAATTTAATCTTTTTAAAGAATAGTTATATTAGAAAAATAATTTAATTGTATGATATTCTTTGTTTTACTTTTATACATGGTTAGATGAACATTTTGGAATGGCTCCAAAACATGATATTGGTTGGGAGCATGCAGAATTATTTGGTGGCAATTGAAAAACCCCCAAATGTAAATACTATGAGAAAAGAAAATTATACATGGAGGAATAACAAGATAAAAACAACACATTGCACATATCTCCGAACAAGTGGAAGGACGTCCAAGTGTACCTGTGGAAGTGGCACAAAGCATTAAATTGTATATGTCTAATGCCTTGAACGGAAAAATTCAAATGAAAAAAAAGAAGGAACAAATTATAAGTACTTTAAATGAAGATAATTTTTATGAAATTGATGAACCTAATTTTGATGAAATTGAGGAAGTTGGGATGACTGATTTCGAAAGAAGGCAAATGAAACATGCAATGAGAGAAAGTCGTCATTTTTTTTAAGAAGGTAGACAAGAGCATGGGAGGGGTGGTACTTCCTCACAACCTTATGGTGTTGGGATCAAGCATGGCTCGATACGTAGCTGCAACATAAGAGAAGGAGCTAACATACCCCCAAAGGGAATTGATCCCTACATGTTTCATTCAAAATAGACTTCAATAAAAAGTTTGTTTTTCGCTGAAGGTGCAAAGAAAGTGGGTAAAGTCATCTCTAATTTTTTCTCTTTAATGGAATACCTTTCAATGCAGCTGATAGTTAGCCTTGCTCTCAATCTATGATTGATACCATAGCAGTCCAGGTATCAAGGGTCCTACGAGATACCAAATTGGCAATGCATATTTGGAGGAAGAGGTGCAAGAGCTTCAGGTATATATAACACATTGAAGGCCAAATGACCTATATATGAACGCACAATCATGTATGATGGTTGGAGTTCTAGAACTAGAAAGCCTATCATTAATATCATGGTTTATTGTGATAGAAACATGATATATCTTATGGCGCCCAATTTTTCGAGGTCGGGTTGACGCGAATCAGCACTGCTTGGGAAACACATTGTGTCTGTATCGTAGAGACACATGCATGAGTAAAATGACCTAATAGGATCCATACTCGTCCATACAGTTATAAAACCATACATTTCTATAGATTCAAGAGTTATTACATCACTCTTAATACAAAACATATATTAAAACTAGTCAGTTCTAATATATACACAAAACATGAATCAGGCCACGATCAGGCCCAGCTTCATAATCACGGGACTCTAAGGAGTGCGGAGTCACGCATACTTGAAAGGGGGATCCCACGACGGGGTAAGCAATGCCTAATGGTTGAATTCTCCTACGAGGGCTACTCCCCACCTAAAATGCACATGCAATGGCACATCACAACATCCACATTCCATACAATTTATAATGCATACATGGGATGATTTATATTATGCATGAAATGTTTCCAGTACACCCGTACACGAGTCATTCATAGGCTTATCACACATGCCTATGCGAGTGTGGCAATCGTCGTGGTAATGCCAATGACACCCCAATAGGCCTTTGTTGAAGCTCACTTGTAACCTGTCTGATTTGCCAATGAGTAACCCATCCCGAGTCAATCCCGACTCATATCATTCAACTCTAGGTCTAAGTGATGAACATGACGTGTGTTTTCTTTTGGGCAACAAAACTTTTTGGCTTACACGCGGGTCTCTTACACCCCCACAGAACTTTTCGGATAGCACCGCGAGTCTCTCACACCCATACAAAACCTTTTCGGATAGTACCGCGGGTCTCTCACACCCATGCAGAAATTTCGGATATCTCCGTGGGTCTCTTACACCCATACAGTAATTTCATATATCTCCACGGGTCTCCGCAGGTCTCTTACACCCGTATAGGACCTTTCACCCGAGGGGATTAATAAACCCCCTTCTTGCTCCGCCCAACACACCTAAATTCTACTTCACTTTATGATTCAAGCCATGAGTCATTTATTGGACGTCGTCAAAGCCACGGAAACTCATCGCCACGTTCTCGAGAATGGTGAATAACCATATCGTGCACTCACACCCGACTTGGCCAGCGATGTCACTTAGGTGCACATGGTCTGATGATGCCCGATTCACATATCAATTCAATGGCTCATACACAACTATATTTTCATATAATTCAAACAATCATGTTAAGACATCAATTAGCATGCATTAACATATCATTTCAATACGTTCCAAGCCGTTCGATTCAAGCAATAACATCACGAAAGCCAAAAACACATGGACAAATTTCAGTCCGGCCATCAATGGGACTTTTAGCAGTCCCATAACGATCACGTGAAATCTGTCCATGGACAGCCCCTCATCAAGCATCAGTTCCACTTCTTTGGGACCGAAATCCATGGCCATTTTCGGCCTCCACTGGCCTGAAGCCATTTTCATGACCTTTTAAACAAAGAATATCCAAGTAGGAGAAGACCCTACCTCCGGAGTTGCGAACTCCCGCGATACCCGATTACCCGCTATACTTAGCACAGCGGGGATCAACTTTGCCTCTTGTCTCGCCGGGATTCGACGGTCCGATCGTTGGGAAATCTAGAGAGAAGGTAGACTCTCTCTCTATAAAATCCTATTCCTCTCTCCCTCTTTCTCTCTCTTTTTCTCCCTTTTTTCCCTCCCAATAGGTTGGGAAGATAGAGTCAAAATGAGATGTCCTCTCCCATTGCCACATTATCTTGACTATAATTGGCTCTTAGGATTACACCTTATCCACTTATCCATTTACCATGGATTTCCATCCACTCATAAGGTGCCATGTGTCTCCTATGGCCCCACACTTGAGCTCCTGTTTGACTAGCTCTCCACTTGACACGTGTCTCATCTTGAGCCACTTTCAGGTGTGCCCAGTGCCACGCATGTCGCTCTGCGTGGCTCAAAAAGCGTGAAATTTTGGTATTGTCCGGTTCGACGAGGGGTGATGTAGTAAACGGTTTTATGAGCGATTCCAACGATGAAGTTCGTTTCGTCATCCAAGATCTAGAAAAATTCCAGATTTTTGACCAAAATTACTATTTTACCCTTTTTAGAAAATTAGAATTTTCTAGGGTCTTACATATCTTTCTTCAATTGACACAACCAACATACCAAAGATGGAAAATTACATCTTTTTCCTTATGGATAAGATTGTGGAGGAAAACGTTGTGCAAGTAGTCATTAATAATGAGGCAAGTTTTAAAGCAGATCGTATGTTGTTGATGGAGAAGCAAAAGCATTTGTGTTGGTGTCCTTGTGCAACCCATTGTATTGATTTAATGCTTGAAGATACTGGAAGCATGAAGCAGATTAAAGAGACTTTAGATCAAGCAAAGATGATCACAAACTTTATTTATAATAGCTTGAAAGTAGTTAATTTGATGAAAATGTTCACTAAAGATAAAGATCTCTTGTGACCCAAAATAATCCAATTTTCCACTGAATTCATTTCACTTGAGTGTCTTATACATTATGAGGGTGATTTGAAAATGATGTACACAACAAATGAGTAGCATGAGTTCAACAAAGATCGGAGCAGAAGGAGTTTAAGAGATAAGGTATCTAACCTTATCTTAACTGATCGATTTTGGAAGAAGGCAAAGGAAGTCCAAACCATTATGGAACCTTTGGTGAAAATTTTGAAATTGGTTAATCAAGATAAGAAGCTCACATTATCAATCATTTATGAAGCAATGGATAGAGCTAAACTAGCTAGAAAGGCATCGGTGAAAATTTGGGAAAAGCATTGGGAAGTCATTGATAAAAGGTGGTTAGATCAATTGCATAGACATTTGCATGTTGCAGGTAATAAAAAAATTCCTTATATAGTTATTATTATTTTATTCAAATGTGAAGTATTATAAACTAATAATTTTTTTACTTATGACAACATATTTTTTAAATCCAATATTTCAATATTCAAAACAATTCTCCCACCACCTGAAAATTAAAATTGGACTAAAGGAGGTTATCAAGAGACTGGAGCTGGATTTGAATAGGCAAGAAAAATCTTTGAACGAGGTATAACACTAACTTACAATATTTATATAATATATTTTGTATCTTTAATGTGCATTAATAAAGTAAATAACATTACAATGCAGATGAAATTATTTGTTGAAGGTCAAGGAGAATTTGAAAGTGCACTAACCAGAACAAAATAAATCAATCTCTTTCAGATACTCATTATATTTATTTCTTTTATAAATAAGAATTGTCATCATTTTCTGTTAAATATATATTGGTACCTAATATGTTTTTTTTAATAGCTGAATGGTGGTACAATTATGGTGATGAAGGTCCACATCTTCAAAAGATTGATGTCAAAATTTTAAGCCAAACATGTTCTTCATTGGGTTGTGAAAGAAATTAGAGCACATGGTCACCGATTCACACAAATTTGCATAATCTTTTGGCTTTGAAAAAGTTGCATAAGTAAGTCTATGTCCACTACAATATGCGACTTCAGGTTAAGAATTTGAATCTGATAACGAGAAGCGTGAAGGTTGTACAATCCAATTGACTTGAATCATATTTTTAATGATGACAATATATTAGATGAGTGAATACGAGAAGGAGAAGAACATACTTTATCATTTGATAATTTGGATTGGTTGGATCAAGATCTTCCCTCTAAAGAAGAAGAGAAGTAGCTTGTGAAGATGATGATAACGCAAGTTACAGGGTTAGTAGCCGTTCAAGTAGTATTGTGCAAAGAAGAGGCATTAGTTCTTCTTATAAAGGTAAGACTCCTAGAATAATTTCTTCAAGTTCCAATTGTAAGATTCGGGAAAAAGCTAAAAATTTTAAATTTAGCTAGGAAGGGCAAAATGGTAATTTTCTTAGGAATGGAACATTTAAAACACATGGTACAGATCTCGAATGACAAAGCCAGTTTCCGTTGAAATCGTCTCGCGAAATCTAGTCACCCAAACAAATTTTGTTGAATCCCAAGACCGTCGGATTTTTCCCGAATTTTGAGGCAACGAACGTCGAGTGGACCCCAAAAACGGGATTTTTAGAAAAATCTCGAAAAATGTCAAATATTTAAAGAATGTCCATTTATGATAGATGGAATATAAACCAGAACGAAATAAATTATTTCGGGGTGAAAACAGACCGAGGAAGCGTGACACGTGGCACGATGTGAGCCACGTGTCTCATGTATAAATATCAAGAAAATATCTAAAATAAAAAATATCACACAATTTGGTATAGAACAAAATGTTAGAGAGAGAGAGGAGGGAGAAAAAAACCAGCTTCTCGGCGATTTTACAGGTTTGTCGGTTGGAACTCGGTGAGAGTTGAAGGTACGCTCTACCTGGCGAGAGCTATGCGTGAATCTGAAATCACAAGATTTCACCAAGGTCAGGTTTGGGTTTTCCGCAGCGAAAGAAGCGGTGTCCCGAAATCCACGCTATTTGAGGTGGGTTTTACTCCCTACTGGTTTAATTCTGTCCCCAGGGCATGTGTGTGTGTGTGTCCCAAGGGAGTCTTTGTCAGAGTTTTCTCCTTCGACCCCATGGCGTGTTTTAGTAATAAGCATTAAATCCCATTATCCCGAATTAATTGATTCAAATTTATGAGTAAACTAGATTTATAGAAAAACATATATCCTTGAAATAGGTATATCCAGATTCCGACCCATTTGAACTCAGAAATTTATTCAAAGTGGAGCAGCACGCTATGGTGTGCAGCAGGAAATTCCCGGGTGGGACACAATTGTCATTTTTCTGATTGTTGGCCTCCAACTTCAAACGGCCATAACTTCTTGATCAAACTCCGTTTGCGGTGATTTCATGGAACTCTATGGAAAGCCCATTGAGTCAAGATTCCAGCCATGTGCTTGTGGAGGATAGTGGGTGATCATAACTTTTCTGAAATCTATGTTTTTCACCAAGTGTGCAGGTTGCTTGGTTGTGTCGATGTGAATAACCGGGTTTTGACATGACCATTACATGGCATGTTGTAGGCTATTGTATTGGGTAGGAATTTCCATAAGTTAGCCTAAGGAATGTTGTATGACATTATTTGTTTAGTCATGGATTATGGATGCTAATATGCTTGATACGATACCTATATATATATTGGCATGAACTATATGGAACTTGTATGCTTGCAATATATGTTTGCATGGTAATTGACATGAAGTACAACTGATGAGAATGGTTCATGTAGTGTGCATCATACATGTAACATGAGAAATTGCAGTGACATTAGCATTGCATATGCATAGGGACATCAACATATTGGGTGTGTGTGTATGGGTATGGTCATCTATCATCAGTGTTGATGAATGGGTAGTGAGCTCGTACTTTAGACGACGTCCAATGAATGACTCAAGGTTCAAAGCATAAAAAAATAATAATAATAAAATAAAATAATATATATATATATATATATATATATATATATATATATATATAATGTGTGTTGGGCGGAGCAAGAAGGGGACCGTTAACCCCCTCAGGTGAAAAGCCTGGAACATGAGTGTAAAAGACCCGTGGTATCATCCGAAAAGTTCTGTTGCCTAAAGAAGACACACGGTAATGTTTATCATTGGAACATGGGTGTAAGAGACCCTTGATTGTGTCCAGAAAGAAGTTCTATTGCCTAAAATAAGACACCTGATTATCCACATAGACCAGGGAGACGATAGGTCGGGTTAGTCGGGGTTGGTTGCCCATTAACATTAGTCTTGGTGGTGAATGGGGTTCGTGCTGTGTACCATTGATTTTCACAGGTGGCGGTTGTCACCAGAACAAACATGTGTGGTCGGTGGTGACTTCGGGATATGAGAAGACATTCCATGCATGACCTCAGCGTTCAATATAAACATTTTCATTTGGATGTGTATGGGTTGGTTTGACCATTGTATGAGCACTTAGGTGGGGAGTAACCCTTGTAGGAGATTATCACTACTAGGCTTTGCTCACCCCTTCGTGGGACCCCCCTTTCAGGTATAGGTAAGGTGTTAGCGGCTGACCCGTCGAGACCGCACATAGGAAGAAAGACGGATGTGGCTTTTGACCATATTTTGTATATGTACATTAGAACAATAAGTTTTAATATATCACTTTGTATACGAGTATAATTGAACTCTTGTAAACATATCAATACATAGTTGCATGTATAGTATTCAGGGTATGGTTGAATGGGGTAGAGTGGTCGCTATGACTCATGAATGACTCGGTGTGGTATATTGAGCCCGGATGGGTCATGTGATGTATTGTTATACAGGTTGTATTTGGATGGGAGCTTCCGTACAAGGAGACCTTCCAGATTCTTTGTTAAATTATGGATCTCGATAAATGGGACATGATGGTGTGGCGTCGGGTAATCGATTTCCGCAGGTTGACGGGTTGTCAACGGAACTCCCGAGATAGGGCGTCACACTAGTTATAACACCCTGAAAATACCCTAACAATTTTATAACATGTGTAGGGTGCAAAATAAAATAAATTTATTTTTCCGGAGTTTAAATGGCTAAAAACGAAAAATGATAAAAACCCTAAAATTTTACAGGAGCTAAATAAATTTGGTAAAAATGTCAAATGAGGACTTAAGGGTCATAAATGAGTAATGTAAGTGCCAAAGTACAAATTAGATGAAATGAAGATGAAATGAAAGTGAAATGAAGCTTTAAAATGAAAAATGAAAAAAAAAAAGAAAAATGATGAATTAGTGTGTAGCCAAACATGGCCTTAGTCATGTAATGGACAAAAGACCAATTTTTGGTCTTTGAATGCCATAACCCACATTTTGGAGAGCTAGGGCACACTATGGTTGAGAAAGAAGAGAAGAACTTAGTGATTTTCCTCCATAGGATCAAGGATTTAGGTGATCAAAAATAGAAAGAAGAAGAAATAAGAAGATTGAAAGAGATTTGGGGGTAAAATCAAAAGCAAACCCTAACCCCCTTTTTCCTGTGTTTGGGTTGGGGAAAACCCCAAATTTGAATAAAAGTGTTTATATTGGTTGCTCTAAGTTGTTTTTGGTCATTTGATTGGTTGTGGTCCTCAAACGAGGAATTTTTGTATAAAGGAAATGTTGGGTTTTTAGGGGAGATATTGTCAAAATTTTCCCAAAACCCATGTTTTTGTTTTTGTTATAACTTGGCCATAACTCATCCAAATTGAGTGATTCAAATTTTTAGGTAAACTATGTTTTTAGGAGAACAAATCTCCCTGAAATAAGTGTATTCAAATTTGGACCCCATTGGACCCAGAAATTCTTTAAAAGTGAGGCTCTATTTTTAGGTCAATTATATTCAGTTCTGATATAGTTTTAGTGTTTGGATCAGTTTCGGTATTTAGGCCATAACTTGGCCATCACTCATCCGAATTGAATAATTCAAATTTTTGGATAAATTAGACTTCCTAGGAGAACAAATCTCCCTGAAATAAGTGTGTCTAAATTTAGACCCCATTGAACCTAGAAAATTCATCAAAATGAGGCATATCAATACCTAAAAAGAATGATAAGAATGTCTAAGGATGAGGAAATGGAGAAAAATGAAAGGAACAATGTACCGGAAGGGAGTCGGGTAGAACTAAGACCTAAATAGAAACCTCAGAATACCCAACTAATATATGATTGTCATTTGTGATGGATCCTAGCTACAATGGGAGAAAAGCTGAGTTGGTCGAGGTTAGAGGACATGAGATGAAGGATGATGTCTTTTTGGTTTGTTCTCCTTCTCTCTCTCCTAATTTCAAAGTGTTTGAATGATTACAAAATGATTTTGAATTGCTGAAATGATTTATAAGAAAAACATATTGATTTGTTTTAATTGATTTGAGGCAATTGATTGTGAAATGATTTGCATATGAAAAATTGCACGAGTATTGAAAATGAATTGTTTGTATAAATGTACATACTATAATGTATTTTGCCATGAATGATTTGAACGCCCTTAATAGAATTTTAACCATTAAATTCGAGTTGATGATAGATTGGTATACAAAAAAGATGTGTCACTCCGATCCATAGCTCAGCGAGACAGTATCGGTAGTGTTTACAAATTAATTTTTAATAACCGGTCGCTGACCCAGTAGGACCCGTCTTGTATTTATAAAACAAAATGTTTTATCTGGGCTTATAGTCCGGCGGGGCCGTCTTTGGTGATTCCTATCTCGTGCAAGAAAGCATAAGTTAAATTCGTTTAAGGAGCAAATTAGTATTAAGAAAATTGTGAAATGCATGATTTGTGTTTTGAATGATTTATTGCATATGAAAAGTGCATGTTGGAATGATCGATAAAGCGTAAATGAATGTATATGAAATGAATATATGTATTATGTGCATTGATCATTCAAAGGTTAAAAGCTTTGTTTAGAAAAATTGCATGATTTGTATTAACACGAAATGGAAGAGAACTATATAGAATACTCTGTAGCATGAAAATGCTTGCGCACATTTTATCATTGCGCAAGTACCGAGAGAACAGTACGAAGATGTAGACCGCAATGAATCAGAGTCATCGTCAAAGTCACACGGAGGATAAGTAAAGCTCCGTCACATGCATACATGAAATTATTCGACTCATTTTGTAAAAACACTATTATGAAAATTGAACTCTGATTTTGTTTTGTAAATATTTGGTTATTGAAAACGGCTAATAATGTCGCATTGTATAAAAGTGGGGAAATGAAGCAAATGGGCATGTAATGCCATATTGAACGAAAATGTGAATTTCGAACAAATGATGGGCTCCTATATGTTGAAGTGGTATTTACGTATATATATATATATATATATATATTTTTTTTTTTTTTTATTGAGTATTTCAAATGTGTTTGAAAAAGTAATTGTATTTGGATTATTTGAAATGATTCGAAAAAGGAAAGAAGAGCGAGGGCCGCGTCCCCAGGTCTGGGTTCGGCCTTCGAGTCAGGTCAAGTACAACGGTGCGAGCCGTCACACCAGTAGTGATAATGGTGACAATAGAGTCAATAGAGGTGGTAGCAACATTGGTGGGGGTAATGAAGATAGTGAAGACACTAATGGGGACAATGGAGCAGGTGGTGGCATTGTAGCAAGTGGTGTTGTTGATGGTGATTTTGTTAATCAAGTTGATCATGGCATGTCGTGGGCACAAGGAGATGAAAATTATTATGCATGCGAGATACATGTCTATGGATATAGGCCAGTGCGTATAGAACAGCGAAAATCTTGGAAAGGCAAACTACATTTCAGTATTGATGGCTTATTAGTGGACATGATTACGAGGATCCGACTATCACCATATTGATGTGCGCACTTCGAATGTTGGCTCACAGGATCGAGACTGAGTTGAGTGGGAGATGGATCTTATCATAACTTTGGAGATAGTGACAATTTTCCCAATGCATTTAGTGTGAATGATTTTGATCAATATTCAGCTATTAGAACACGAGCTAGTGATTCTTATGGATATGATAAATCTTTTGATCGCAGCAGCATTGCATATCGAGGTTTTGGATACTATCCGTATGATGTTGAGCCCGAACAGCCTCTAAGGTCATATTTTCCTAATTATGGATCATCAAACCAATCATCTCAGCCAACACATTCAAGTAATGAACAATGCTTGTCGTAGGACTAATGATGATGATGATTTTGAACCCCCTCGTCATTCAACATGGTATTGATTGATGTATTGAATGACATTTTGTTAAAAAACTGTTATGTTTGATATAAAATAATTTCTTTTATTACTATTATCATAAATAACTTTTATTGAATGCTTCAATAAATATTTAAATAATGTTAAATATAAGAAAATTTTGTTTATATATATATATATATATATATATATATATATATATATATATATATATATATATATATATATATATATATATATATATAAGAGGCTACATAATTTTATAATATTTTTTTAACTTTTTAATTACCTTATTTTGCGTATCAATCAATACTTGACCAATACGTCTCGGGATAGTTTAAGTCGGTGATCGATACCGCTACTTTGAACCATGCTTCAACAAGTAAGTCATATATTCTATTTCCACTGTTGTAGATGAGTTTTACATTGGTATCAGAGCCATAAAAGGTGCTCTTTGTGCTTTTGTCCTTTTTTTTTTTGAAAAAAAATGATAGAAACCGAACCTTTAAGTTTTTTTTTCAGACCTTGTAATAACTGATTTTCAGTGCAAATTTAGTATGGATGGAAAGATCCTGTTGAGACCTTTCCTATGCATATTTTTACATAATTTTATGAGGTCTAGTTGATTTATGGTGATTTTTTTAAAGATTTTTTTTTTGGAAAATCTGGTATTTTCCTAGTTTTTTCGACCGATGACCGGCTGCACTTTCGACCAAGCAACCGGCGGTGGTGTTGACCATTGGCTGTTGACGTGGCACTAAATTGAGGGGCCACATGGCTACATCTCATTGCGCCACTTGGTAGGCCTTGAGGGGGCTAAGTTTAAGGATTTTATTAGTCTAGGTTGATCGAATGATGTGGCATTGACCGGATGACATGGTGTTGGTGGCAGTTGACCAACGTTGATTGTTGACTAATGTTCACAGTCAATTTTGACTATCGTTGACCAAACTTTGACCAATCCGTTTGACTACATCTGGACTCCATTTTTGACGATTTTTTTTTAAAATTTTTGTTATTAAATTGTCTATAGATTGAGCACATTTTCAAAACCTTTTTTTTTTTTTTGTCATTTTATAATTAAAAAATAAATAAATATATAATAATATACTTTTATGCTTTATATGTTGAATGCTAATTACATTTTATTCTCACATGTAGTGAGGAATAGAATGTTAGGCACTGGTGATATATGCATATAGAAAGATCAAACTCATTCATTATTTAAAACACATTCATGTGATGTACAACAAACTATGGACATTCCATGTGACCTATAGTGAGCATTATGAGTTGTCGGTAGAACAACAGATGTGGATAATGCTCTATTCTTTGCTTGATTCATGGGAACATGAAAAAAAAGGCTCTTACAAGAAGGTTAAGCGACTTAACTTATAATAATATTGTAAATGAACTGAATCAGGAATTGGAGCGCCGAATATAAAGCAGTATGGCGATCTAGCAGGTCAATGAATATATTCCCATGGATGAATAAAATGTCTGGGACATTGACATTGAGGGAATTTGCTGAGAGAGAATGCCCAGTTCACTCAGATGATAAATGAATTGGAAAAAGACATTAGGACATATTTAGCATACTTGTTGTGTCACGCCCCCGACCCCCGCCCAGGCGGACAAAGGGGGGTGAGAAACTGTATTGGGACTCTTTATATGCTTTTTCAGACATTGGTGGGCCCAAGTCTTACAACTAAATCAAAATATCATACACAGAATACAAAAATAAAACTACCACTGTAGTGGTGTTTATAGTGTCAATACATACAGTCCTGAGTCTCATTTACATATACATATATAAAAACTGCACATTTACATTTACATAATCAAAGCGTGAAACCTACTGGTGATGGACCCCTATAAGTGTGTTGGCGATTATCACGGAAGATCCACGGGCGATCACTCCCTACGTACCTACACAATTAAAACCCAGGTGCTAAGCTTCGCTTAGTGGGAAACATATGACTTATACATATACATGCACTAATACTCATTTACGATAAGCATATAACGATAATAGATATATAAGTAAGTAGATAATCATAATTTTAATTCCTATAATAAACTTATACTTGTTCGAGATCTCATAGGACACATGCTTGTGCCCATACTTGTAACGGAATTGCACAGTAGGTCTTCTGGAACTTATAGTTATGCGGAGGGTACCGGTAGGTACTCTGGGAGCTTAGCATGCGGGGGTACCCATAGGTACATTCGGAGCATGCTTGATGTGCGATTCTTTTCTTCTTATTATTCGTTTTAGTCTCTTATCATATTCTTGTTTGGCATTTATCCCCAGACCCGGAGTAATAAGAAATGAGTCGGACACAACACAATAAGTACCCGAAGGTACGGTACAGTATTGAGGTGTCCTAGCATAAAGCAAGAGTGCCAAAGCAACGTCGGAGGCGATGTGCGCCGCATTAGCAGGGGGTGTCGTAGCAGCAGCGGGAATCGCCGAAGCTAGCCGGGTGTCGAAGCCTTTGATCGACGTGTCACGCACGTGCGAGAAGTGTCGTGGCGTTAAAGTATCCGTGCTAGGTATTAGTTCTACAATTATATGTGTTTAGAAACTTACTATCTTTTCATAGGGGCATTCGATATGCCTTCATTGAAGCTTCGTCGAGGCGGCGAGGTACGGTCTAATTTTCCTTTGCCTTACAAACATGAATGAACCCTTTCATACACTTATAGGGTCCTTATTAGTCCAATAGACAAGTCCTCCAAATAATGGAAAAACAAAACAAAACACAACACATAAATTTACACACTATGAACAATAGCTACGCCTCGCGTAGACCTTTGCTGCGGCATAGCCTCGCTACGCCACGGCGTGCAGTTGTCAAACCTCCCTCTCGACCCTTGTACTTGACATGGACATGTCACTCATTGGCGTGGGCTTTATCTTTCTGGCGTGTGGAATCCCCTGCCATTTGCGATAGGACCCAGAAAGAGTCTCAAATTATTATGATTTGATCCCTCTTGCAGAAATCAACGAACTCCAAGAGTACTTGTATACTTTCCCGGAAAAGCATCTCACAGTGTATTATAATGTGAAAACCAAACATAGGGATTAATTAGGGTTTTTCCAAACCCAATCTCAAATACTTGTAAGTTAGGTTAACTTCCTAACACCCAAATAGGTATACATACCTCATAAACCAAGAATCCATACTCAAAGTCATAAATCCATACTCATCTTTTACAAACTAGGGTTTTACCAACCCCACTCTCAAAAAATTTAGGGTTATGATGAATTCCTAACTAAACCCTAGAAATCTATACAAATTATACTATTCCATACAAATCCTTACAAAATCATAGAAATCCATACATCTCCATACAAATCCCTAGTTTCCATACCTTTCTTCTCTTCTTCTTCTTCTTCTTCTTCTTCTCTTCCTTTATCTCTTCTTCTCTCCTTCACGTTTTGCTCTCCAAATCCCCAAATGAGAGACCCTAAATGGGTCTTATTTGGTATAATTTCACTTTTATTTCAGTTTGGTCCTCCATCTCTCCTCTATTTACAAATTAACTTATGCTATATTCTACTTTAGCCCATAATCTTTTTATCTTTTGACCTTTATATTCTGTTTTGACAAAATTCCAAATTTATCCTTACTTATTTCCGGGTTTCTCAGTTTTCGCGTTATGAATTTAATTCACGAAAAAAATTCAAATTATACCTACAAAATACCCTAAACATATTGAAAATGACTAGGGTATATTTCGGGTTGTTACATGTTGTCAATTATTTGTTTATTGTTGAAATATGTATAGAATATTTATATGATGTAATTCAATTTTTTTTTTCACATACAATGGAATACACATTTTTTTTAGAAAATGTGCAAATATGCTATTATTTTGTGGGAATATTAGGTTGATGGTGTAGGGAATCTCATCTAATAAGTTGATTGACGCATGTTTAAATTGATTAGTAATAACATAACCTTGTTAACATGAATTGATTGGATTGTATGACAATGCTTTTGTTTCTAACACTTATGTTAAGTTATTATTGTTTGGTTTAGAAGATTGTGGCATGAAACAAAATTATAAATTGTGAATTGTGCTGATTATGGTCTTATTTTTAAATAGTTGAACAATTGAAATGGCTGTCACAAAAAGCATTATCGCTGACTCGAACCAAGGAGACAAGGTGAATGATAAGAATTATGATGTATGACATCATAAGATTCGGTATCTCCTATAAGAACAAGACATGCTGGAAACCATCACACAACCAATGGCTAAGCCTGAACATGGAAACACTACTCAGCATAGGCGAGATATGGAAGCATATCAAGCCTATAAGCACAAGGATAAAGTTGCTCGTATATTGATGCTAAGTAGCATGAGAAATGACTTGATGTTGCACTTTGAGAAGAATCGCTCAACACTAGCAATCTGGAACACTGTCAAGGTTCAATATGGTGGGACCTCGATCACGAGGTTGCGACTGTTAACACTCAAGTTTGATACTTATAAGAAGCAATCCAACTAATAATAATGAGGTAAAGACCTAACCATCATGTTCATGATATGAGCTATAAATGGGTCATGAGTTAACGACGAGCAGCGTACCACAAAGATTCTTCCAAAGTGCCTGGAGCACCTACGTCAAATCTTATGCACAATGACAACACCAAGACTTTTGATGATGTTGCACCACATGTCGAGCTTGAGGAGGATCGCCTTCTCACTGATAATCCTTATGGAAAGGCTTATATGATTGAGTCCAAGAAAATTGGAGCCTTCGGCTCAGGACAAAAGAAATGGAAGGGTAAGGTGAGAAAGCAAAGGAAGGGAGGCAATAAAGTCAACTTTAGTGGAAAAAAACACAAGCGCGGAAGACAAGCAGGCAACAAAAGCAAGAACATGAATTGCTTCAATTATAGGAAGCCTAGTCACTTTGCTCGTGATTGCACTAAGTCAAAGGTATTGTATGACCAAACTCGCTACTCTAGTGAATATGTTAGTAGTTGCTTCATGTTAGCTGAGACTGTTCCTTATTGGACTATAGACTCAACAACAATCAACCACATAGCGAGAGACTGAAACACCTTCGTGGATTTTCATCGAATTCCAAAAGAAAGTAGAACTATCTACATGGGGAATAATACCTCAGCAGACGTGCTTGGAATTTACACCTACAAATTGGTGATGCGGAAGAGTAGCACTCTTTATCTCCATGATGTGCTTTATGCACCGAAAGTTCGATGAAATCTTGTTTCCGTTGTTGTTATATTACAACTTGGTTTTAAAATAGTATTTGAAAAAGATTGTGTGAATGTATTGTTAGATAACGTTTGTTACGGGTTTGGCTTTATGCTAGATGGATTTATTGTATTAGATTCTATTCCAATTAATTTAAATACATACACTTTTGTTATTGGTAGTTCCAGTAACGATTCATTAGTCCATGATGTTATATGGCATGCTAGATTAGGACACATTGGGCAAGATCGGCTAAAGAGATTAACTAAGGCTGGTCTTTTAGGATCTATTGAGAAAATAGATTTGCCTATGTGTGAGCATTGCTTAGTAGGAAAATCAACTAGATTTCCATTTGGCAAGGTTAAGAGAGCCACTCTTCCTTTACAACTTATTCATTTTTGACATATGTGGCACAATGAATGTAAGAGCTTGAAATGGTTCTCACTATTTCATCACTTTTATAGATGATTTCACCAGATACGGTCACGTTTATTTGATCTCCCATAAATTTGAATCAATTGAATGTGAATATCAAAGCACTACGGACCGATCAATGACGTGAATATCTATATGATTTATTTAAAATATATTGTGATGATAAGGGTATAGCTAAACATCTAACTATTCCTTCCACTTCACAATAGAATGGTATAGCAGAAAGGAGAAACGAAACCCTACTGGACATGGCTAGGTCAATGATAGCGCAATCTAATTTACCCATTTCTTTTTGGGGAGATGTACTATTGTCTATAGTCTACATTATTAATCGTGTTCCATCTAACCATATGAGCTATGGAAAGGCGAGCCTATGGGGATGCAAAAGTTATATTCATAATACTTCTCATGAATATGGGAAACTTAGTCCTAGGGGGAAGAAATGTATCTTCAAAAGATACTCAGAGTTCTCCAAAGGATATGTATTTTTAGGAGAAGATAAGGATCGGGAAGAGTAAATTAAATCGAAATACGTAGATGTCATTTTCTTAGAAGAGGACTTTCCTAAAAAAGGTGAGATAAATGGGGATTTCCCTCTATTTGAAATGGAAGATCCCGAGGCAAGTGGGAGTGCAAGACAAATTGATTCAACTCCCACAGAGCAAGATAGTATGGAATATCATGCACCTCCTAATGTTAGTGGGAGTGAAAAGTTGTCAGATTTTGATCCTATGGAATAAGATCATGAACAATCTCAACCTCAACATAGTAATCGTGAGAAAGTTCTCATCGTCGATTTGAGATTGAGAGTGAAGCTTTTATGATTGCTCATGATGAAGAAGAGCCAAAAACCATTCAAGAAGCTCTTTCTGGTCCTACATCAAATGAATGGATTAAAGCAATGGAAGAGGAGTATTCTTTGCTTATACACTTGTTACTTGTATTCACCGGCCGGAGTTATTTCGCTTGATAGAGCTTGGAATAACTTAGAATACTGAATAATTGTAAGAAAGATATGAGTATGGGTTTTTGAGGGGTTGAATAATACTTGATCACATGTATTAAGAAAGATACTTGGGGTAAATAAGCACTTCTTTTCCTTTTAAGGTTGATGTCTCCTATATGGTCTATGTAAGGTTTGTATTAGAGCTCCCACCATCATTGTGCTTTAGATTGCATAGTCCGTTCACATGTATGAATTATTCTCTGTTTGAATTGTTGGATGATGATTGAAATAGAGATCAAGCCCATCATTGGCGAGTGGAAGATGTTAGATTATGAGTTGGGTCGCCCATGGGGCTTGACCCGACCTATGATATGTAACTCAAGAGACACATCACTTGGAAGGGACATGTCTCTTCGTTGACACAAACTTTACTTCAGAAACCTATAAATGTGGGTTACGAATTGGTATTCGGGTTACGCCTTAATACATCTTTTGAACATTGAAATCTCTTGGATTATCATCAAATAACAAAGAACAGAGAGGAAGAAAGGGTGTTCGTACTATGGATCATCGATCATAACCAAGAGTTCTGATTCTAACCTAATGCATTGAAGACATATTTTCTTGGGCTTCAATAAGTAAGTCATCTCTTTTTTTGAACTTGACAAGAATTACGAACAACCTTTTTTTTGTTTTTATCTTTTACTTTTTGTTTTTTTTTATAATTTTGGGTGTTTAAAGTAGCGGATTCAAGAAATAAAGTCAAGAGGGGCATAAAATTTTTTAAGGGTAGGCATTGTAGCACCATGATTAAGAAACTTACCTCCAAACTATAGGTCATTGGTTCCAACCCCATTAGAAATGATTTTTTCTCTCTAAGCCAGCCTAAGGTAGGTATGCCAGTAGGTGTTTGACCTTATCTTGCACACACTTTGACAAATCCCAATCTTGAAGTAAATGATGGAATAAACCTCTAGTAATCTTAAAGGGACTCGAATCGGTGACATTGGAGAGCAAACCCAAGGTTGGACCAAAAAAGCTACCCCTCAACTGATCAATTCCATGTGATGAAATTGGTTGGCAGGTTTGGCAAGCTTGTTAGTCAATTTGTTGCTGTCACACCACAAAACCCGGTTCACGGACATGATTATAAATTCACACCTTAAGCTTGAAGGCTTGAAGTGGGAAACGACACAAACCTTCCTTTATTGTAACTGGATTGAGTCCAATTACCAAACACATGTTCATAGTAATGTACAACTTTCTAAATTCATCAATTCTTCGAATTCAAAAACTCATGTTGACAAAAAATTTATTTCTAAATTTCCATATATCAAATACAATCTCAAATAAATTTGTTTAGAATCCCCCAATTTCCAACCTTGAACTAATAAAAATGAAATGTCATTATTCAAGTGACTTTCCCATAACCTCCAAAACTGAACAATCTACATAAACATGAACTTTTAATCAACCTAGCCATCACGAATCAACCTAGCCATCAACCTAGTTCAACAAAGTCCAACATAAATTTTTAATTAAATCCTACTAATGACGAATCCCCAACCTAGCCATCACTCATCACAACAACTAAATGTACCTAAAAAGATATCAACAAATGGGAGTGAACTTAAAGCTCAATAAGAAATATTACTACAATATCATGGATCAAAAGATTTTAATCATAATAACAAATAGGAGATATTTTTTATCAAAACTTTTTATTCAAAGATAAGTTGAAACATTCAAATTTTCCGTCATAACATTCTCAAATCCATTGCAAATAAGTTTCATTTCAATGTGATTCAAAAAATTTCATATCAAATTTCGATTCGAACACTTTCATATCAAATTTCGATTCGAACACTTTCATATCAAAGTGAAAAATTAAATACATTTCAAACTTATTTTTCTTTAGTAAACAATTATTAAGTGGGACTTTCAAAAGGTTTAATGTCAACTATTATATCCCGTTGTCAAGGCAAGATATTGTCAACTATTGAATTCTATTGACAGGGCTATATTATGTCAACTATTATATCCCATTGATAATACCAAATATTGTCAACTATTATATCCCGTTGATAGGGCTAGATAGTGTTAACTATTATATACCATTGACAGGGCTAGATATTGTCAATTATTATCTCCCGTTGACAAAACTGAACTAACTAGAGTCAAAAATATATTTTCAAAAATTTTCATTCACAAAACATAATATCTCCAAAATTTCTATCACAAATAAAACAATTCAAAAATACTTTAATACAAAATCACTATTTGATCCATGTATAGTCAAATAAATAAAAATAAAAACTTTTTAGAAACCAAAATGATGAATAATTCAATTCAAAACTTTTCACCATCCAAATGACATAAAAACATATAATTATCTTGGAAAATCTATATTAGTATTCCTTACCTCAAATGAGCATTTTAAAATCTTGAAGAAGTTAATCAGAATAATCTTGAAGGGAATATTTCACGCCTAGCATAATAAGAAGAAACTATCATCATTAAGTATTCACCTAAAATTATAGGTTTGAGAATCCTAACAATGTCATAATGTCAATATTATTAATCCTAATAATATTTTAAACATCCTAACTATTAATAATTTAATTAATGAGTTTCAAAACTTTTATAAAAGTCGAATTCCTTCCAAATATGATTTCAAATATTTATTGTGTTATATTCTTAATTAATTCACCTACTCTACTAAAAGTAATTTTTATCAATATATTTTATATCATATTATCCCTCAATATTTATTTTGATCACAATATTATCTAAATAAGTTCTCAAATCATAGCAATTATCTACTTGTCAAAAATATATCATCAATTACTTATCAAATACATATATTTATAACACTTTAGCTTCCAAACTTGTCATATTTGTTTATTTTAGTCTCTAAGAATTTATCATCAAATTTTTACCTCTTTTGTTTTTTTTTTTCTAAAATAATTGGAATATCTAAAAACTTTTTTTTTTCCAATATCAATCATTACCTAGACTTTCTAGGCATACTTTATAAATAAGTTTTCTAGCCTACTTTATGAAATAGGTTTATACCTAATTTATTTTAATATTAAACAATTTTAATCATAACTATATGATCATTTTGGATTTTTACTAAATGTCCATTTTTATCTTTTAAATTGCACTAACAAATTTGTACTAAATGTTCATTTTTATCTTTTAAATTGCACCAATAAAAATCATGACAAGATTCTCTTTTGACTTTTCCACTTACTTGTCACACACCTATGGTTCATTCCTACAATTCTCACTTATCTTTTTTTTTTTTTTTTTTTTATTCACAATCTCAAAGTATGTGGTCTCTATTATATATATTTTTTCTTTTTTTTTTCTATACTCTCATAGTACAGTGGTCCCTAACTACCATTTTTTTTTTCACAAACTCAAAGTATACAGTGGTCCCCTACCACGTTTCTTTCATTTTTTTTTCCACTATCATTCTCAAAACAATTCGTTACAACACCACCAACTAGTATTTTATTTTATTTTTAAAAGAAATATAGTGAAATCTAAATTTGACTTCTTTAGAAATATCTAACTTGGGCGAAAATTAAATAATCTTACACTCAAACAAATCTAAAAAATAAAACAACTAAGATCTTCTTTCGAATCAGTTTCTAAATCCTGGGGATCCAAGGTCCTAAGTCTTCTCGAAATTTTTTTCAAATAAGAGGACTATATAGAAAAGAATGAAGAGATTTATTACCATTAACATTATTATTTTATTTATTTATTCTAGATGGAATCTAGGAGAAATCTCACATTGAAAACCTTCTTCAAACCATATTTCTTGAATTGTCATGCTTAGGAGAGACTACGCAAAGAGAAACGGATGAACCAAAGAATAATAATATATTTTTTATTATTTTTCTTTCTATTTATACCTAGGGCTTCAATGAATTACCACAATTTTCATTAAAATTTCATTTTATTTGCCCTCTTCTTTAAAAAAATACAAGGCACTGGGCATCCCTCCCTATAACAAAAAAAAAGTTTAGTAATTTAAACTTGACATATGTATGTCATTAACTAATATTTTAAAGTATTTTTCTCATCAGTTTTTTTCTAACTCCCAAATACCTCTCAAAATTATGGTTGTTTCACAATAACTTTACAAGCCCGTTTGGTATGCGGGATAGGATGGGATTATTATTTCGGATAGGATGGGATGAGATAGAATAATTATTGTGTTATCCTGTGTTTGGTGACGTTAAATAAGAAAACAGGATTAGAAATTCGGTGTTTGGTAATTGTCGGATAGGACTATTTTACTGTTTGTATTTTAATATTTAAATTTTATGTTTTATTTAAAATTAGTTATTGAAATTAAAATTAGTATTTTTTATAATTCATACATAATTTTTAATAATCCTTCTAATATTATACATTAGATTTTGTTTGTAAAATTTTCTAAACAAACCAATACATAAGTAACCCACCCAATATGACCCCAAGAGCACAACCAATAATAAAAGCATGAATCCAAATAAACACCATAGATATGTCCTTAAATAAAAATATAGATAATATCTAGACCTATGTCAACATCCAAATAAACACCAACATATAACATAATAATTAAGTCTTGTAGATCTCCACAATTCTACTTGAAATCAAGTTACATATCCAAGAATGATTTAGCAAATGCAATCTTCTCATCATCAGTTGCAATTATTTTGAAGACATCTACATTTGAAGGGTCAGATTTCATGACTTTTGAGATTTTTAAGTTATCAAGCACTGAAAAGCTCAATCTATTCAACTCTTCGACTAAATACTTAGGATAATTGACCTCAGACTTGTCAAATTTGTCAGCAAAGTTCTTGAACAACCGAGATGCAATCTCACTAAATCCTTTCACTATATCATCTTTTGATCTTATTTTCTTCCTACCGATCAATTAAGATGATGTAGCAAGTTTAGAGTCCCAATTGATTGACAATGGAGATCGTACATCCGGAATATGGTTATTTTCATTTTCTACATTCAAATCTTCAACCATGTCAATTGGTGTTTGTGCTCTAGTCCTAGTTGCTCGATCTTTCCCAAATATGTTGGCAAGTCTTTCATAGATAGGAAATATCTATTTCTCCATCCTTCTACACTTATATTGCTTTATATGTATATATAATGAAAAAAACATTATTATATGAAAAAAAAAAAAACAAGTGTAAAAAAAATTAAATAATCAGCATTATAATAAGAAATTGAACCTGCACATATGCGGTCCATGCTTCATCACTATCAACCTCCACAAATTTTTTTGAGTCATTCCATCCAAACCCGCTCTTGTTTAGCATGTTTTAGACTATGCTATACTGTTTTTTTTTTTCCATATTTTTAGTTTAGACTCAATATGTGGATTAGCCTTTAAATTTGAATTAGGGCACATATCAACCAATTTCTTCTCAATCTTAATTATCTTCCCAGATTTGAAAGCATTAGTATCACAAAGGTGTCCGTGTGCCACCATATCTTCCAAGATAATTAGCAACGCTTTTTCCTCCTCCCTACTCTAAACATGCATGTTTACTTTTCTACTAGTACCTCCAATTTCCATTGCTACACAATAGAACCATTATAAGAAATGCATAAATTCAAACATACCATACAATAATAAATCTTGTAAATATAAAATGTTTATAATCATAACAAACAACATAAGTAATATGTTCTAAGTTGGAATAAATATAGTAAAATACCAAATACAGTCCACATTTTGAGGCAATCCAAATTATTTAATTAACAGTGTTGATCTCTCTGTGCAACATATATTGATTTTGCTAACTCACCCTGATATGCAGTCCACTCATCTGAAGAAGTAATTGATCCAACAACTTCTTCATTTGCTAAATCTTCAGTGGACTGGTTCATGTTAAACTCTACTTCAACTGGATCAATGGACATCTCTCGCCTAATTAAGTTATGAATGAGGCAACATGTAGTGATGATTCAAATTTGCATTTTAATAGGATAGAAAGAGGGACTTCTTAAAATTGTCCAATGCATTTTAAGAACTCCAAAACAACGTTCTATCACATTCTATGCATATGCATGTTTCATATTAAAATATTCTTCGTGATTGACAAGTGTATAACCATCTCTCTATTCGGAAAGGTGATATCTTGTTCCTCTGTTTGGTGCAAGAAATCCTTCACCATTTGTGTATCTTGCATCCATAAGGTAATAAAAACCTATAAATCCAAAGGTATATTAAATTAGAGTTTTTTTTTTAAGTCCAAAGTTACAATTAAGATTGGACATTTTGTAAATCTTACTATTAGGGACTCTTAATCCATTTGGCCTACTAATTGCAACATGTAATAATACTCTTGATTCTGATGCAGAACCTTCATAACCAGGAAATACAAATATGAATTCCATATCTTGATTACATACTCCTTGTTCGGTACCGTGGCTTATCTATTTCGTCCACATTGACCTTAATATATGTTCCTTCTAGGGCTCTCAAACAATTCTAATTCAAAAGAAAAAAATACAAAAAAAATTACCATATAACACTTTAATGAACCTGGTAATTGATTTTAGATGTTTAAACTAATCTAAGCACATACCTTAAACACCTTCCATTTATCATCCGTACAATTTTAGAGGCAGGTTTTGGTTGACTAAGTAAAACTCAATGTAACCGTAGAACTGCCCTCAACACTGAATTAAAGTATCTACTAATTATCTCGCTAGACCTTGAAAACCTAGATACTATTGTACGGTTTTTTATGTGGTGAGCAAGTATATGCAAAAACATACAAACTTGCTCCTCCACAGTGACCAAATCGTCCTTTTTAACATGCCCATCACGATGCAACAATTCACATAACACAGCAAATGTTCTTCAATCCACTTGTAATTGACTAATAGAATGGACATCATTTGTCAATAAAGTATTGACAAATGCCATGGATGTTTCATTTCTCACGAAATGTTGATTACCAAGACGCAAGTGCTCGTAATGCCATGAAGCGTAGAAGTACATGACCATAACAAACAAACAACACATGCAATATGCTTCCAATCCCATTTCATCGGCAATTAAAAAAAAAAAGCAACAAGTTGTCTTTGATCCATAACTAAATAAAAATACAATGAAATTATTTGATAAGTAGGCATTTTATTTTGAGAACCAGCTCTAAAAACCCTAATTCGGTGGTGTGTGCATCTACCTTATCTTTCTATTGTATGATATATGAAGGATCTATGAAGGAAGAGCAATTATCTACACATAACAAGATATAAAAATATCAAAATCAAACCAATCATCAAACCACCTTCGTAGATTGGGTATCACAAGTGTATGAAATAATTGAGACTGACATGGGATGCTTAGTAATGATTCAAATATGAGATGTTATTTAATAATAAGTTGTTGGGTTGGGCGATTAATGCCTAGCTTTGAACAAAATTTCAATAATTTCTGTAAAATTACAAGATTGTTTTTAGGGTTTCTTTTTAGAAACAAACATAGAGAATATTATTGTGTTATTTTCAAGATCCTTTTCTTGTGAGGCTTAAACAGGTAGAAAAGCTTGACAAAAATGTGGCAATCGTTTCGCTTATCAGGACTAAGGAAGAGAACGACGATGATAATCCATGGCGTCTGTGGACAAGGATGACGCATACTGGATGCAGAATAAATCGACGACGACAAGGGCAGAGATGAACAACGACAGGGACAAAGGCGACGATGGGGATGGACTTGGATGGCGACGCTTACGATGGATGGCGACGCTTATGGACAATCTTGCAAAGCCTTTATCAATTTTGTTATCTAGTCTAATCCTCCATTTTAGGGTGGGATAAGTTGAATGAAGGAAAAGAAATCCTAGGATTACAATCTTGGGATATAATCTGTAGCACCAAACACCAGATTGGACAAAAATCCCATCCTATCCTATGTTATCCTAAATACCAAACAACCCCTACTAACTTGACAATATCATGTAATATTCTTTTCTTCTTTCATCACATCCATAATTTGAACATATATTTTCCATAAGTCCAATCTTCAAAGGTTTGAATAGTCTCCTATTTCATAACATAAGAGGGGTTAAGAACATGTTTCCACAAAGTCAAAACATAAAACACATTATGAACTTGGATCGGCTTCAAAGTAAGACCACTTAATATCTTAAGGTGTTTACTTTTTTTAATGTCTCAAACAATCTCGTAAACTAAGGATTTTTTTTTTATAGATAAAGTCAAAGTCTATAAGTGAAACAAGAATCCTTACAAATATCACATAATTGACCATCTCATACATTCTCAAAATCTTCTTAATACCGAAAAGCTATTCTAATAGAAAAATATTAGACTTTATTAATAAACCAACTATCACAATGAAATATTATCACCCACTAAGGTTCTTGATAACCATATCATAAAATTCATAGTTATACATTTCTACACTCATTTAGAAATACAAAGTAGTTGCAAAACTCTATTGGCTATTGAGGTAAACTTCCATATATAAACACACAACTTAAAGCCACAAATCATTTAGTATCATACTCCATATCTGAACACCAAGGTTTTTCCTTAAATCTTTATACTATTCAATCCTTTTATAGTAGATCGCAAGCTTAAAAAGTAATAAACTTTCTTAAAAAATCGTCTCTTTAGGTTTCCATAATTTAAAACATAAAGTTTAGTCCCGAATTTCAAGATCTCATCATTTGATTAAACACAATCAACTATTCCATAAGTTCAGCTGGTTTCAAATAATTTTTTATAGGGTCTTAATTCTCCTAACAAGTTTAGTTGCACTATGTTGTTCAATGTAAGACCTCTAAAATCCAAAGCTATGACATGGACTTGTAAACATCTCAAATCATATAATAATCATTTGTGATAACCTCTAATAAATTCAAATTAATCAATAATTTTTTGTTTAAGGTAGCAACCACAATATTCCCATTGCTTTAATAGTATTGGATAATGTTTTCATAATCCTTAAGTAAGTCTATCAATCTCTTCTTTTTAAGAAAACAAAATTATTTCAAACTTTCATAATCTATGAATATCTCATAAGTTTTACCATAACGAATAATGCCTCCATATCTTTGGAGCAAAAATACTTTACCTGACTTCAAATCATAATTAGGTAGTTTCTATCTTAAGGTTTCAAATGTCTTAAAGCACAGACTATGATTTTTCGATGTTGCATAGAAACACAACTTGAATTCTAATGGAAAACTTCATTGTGCAAGACAAATCCATTTGAACTTAATAAAATAATCAAAGTATTAGTACTAATTTTCTTTTCCACTCTAGGAAGTTATCCTCATAATCATTAAACTAGTCAAACTTAACTCCTTATGTTAACCTAAAAAGGTAGGATGATCTTAGAGATCCCTCAATAAATAATTTAGTAATTAGTAAATCCCAAGGAACTTCAAACTTCAAACTTCAATAACAATATTAGATCCTTTCAAATTTCAAATTGTTTTCATCACTCATCAAATTGGCCAAAAGACTTAACAACCTTTTTAAGGAAATAAATATCTTGTAAGGCTAAGCTTATGCGCAGCAATTTATCCACATGTTTTCCTTCAAATTAAACTCAATATAACTAAGAATATGGAAAGTCAACATTTTTCCAAAACAATCAACAAATTTAAAGTAGGAAACTCTTTAATTCAACCTCAATTTTCCTTAAGGTTCAAGGAGTATTAAATAAATTCACATATTCTTCTTACTAATCCTCATAAGATAACTTCAAAGCACTATATTATCCATCATAACATGTTCCACATAAGTGGAAAAATCAAATCATAATTCATATTGGTAAAGGTATATCCACTAAACCAACAAACAATACTAAGGCAAATGACTAATATGAATATACATAACCAAGTAGATGAATCCTCCACTGACAATATAACCTCTCAAAACCAAGATATATGGATCATTGTTGATGGGATGAAATGAAGGAAAGATGTGTCTATCCTCCATAGAAAGACATGTAGAAGATCATCACTCAAGGAAAAGCAAAGACAATATTGTAAGTGAAATGACATAAGAAAGAAAGGGGGTAGGAGACTAATGGTGACATGTGATATGAGGGAGTAATGATGATGTCAAAATGGGAAGATCCTGGTAGCAAAGAATGAAGTGGATCACAATATGTCTATCAGGTCCAAATCTCATGAGATCTCTAATCAAAACATCCATACATCATGGAGCCCCCAACTTGGTGTAAAGATAAATGAGGTGATGAAAAAAAAGGATATAACATCCATGTGAGGCTCAATGGGTTAGCAACAGATAACTTTATATGTGTATGGGATAAGGTAAAAGACTCATGAAACGATGACTACCCATCATTTGACCACAAAATCATATATCATGCTCTTGAGATTACACATGGTCAACTATAAAGATCAGCACTCACCCAATGTAGCAATGTCAGATCCTCTAAAATCATGTGAAAGCTCATGCGATATGCTCTATAAAACCTCTAAGACTATCTCAATCATAGTATAGCAATAGCACTCTCATTAAATAAACTATCCACTCTCTTAATGCAAGCTACTCATCATCAACCCATGTAAACCAGGCCCCATAGCCAAATCAAACTCATGAAGTCATATGTAAGTGCACGAACTGAATACCATGTAACAACTCATAAATCAAGTAATCGAACTGCCCTGTCATCATAAATCACATCTTATAAGATGCAATACTCTCCTCTAATCTAGTCATCTCAAACTCTACTTGGTTGAATCAAGTAAGTGATATAAAAGGCTAGGGTATATATGGGAGAAAACCAATGTAGTGGTGCTCGGGATGATAATATAAAGCTCATGATGATAGGTCATCGAGTCTGAAAAAGGCTAAGGTATGAATACAAGTGTGAATGAGATGCTACTCTAATCTAAGTAGAATAAGTCTCAATCTCCAAGTCTTTGAGTCAAGTCTCCAATCTAAGGCTAATAAGCTCAAAACCCTCCATGATGGGTCAAGCCCAAGTGATCATGATGCGTAAGAAAAAGTACCTCACAAGAAAACATGCTATGAACCAGCATGACAAACACAAAGCAATATCCATAGGAAAGAAACCATATGCTCATAAGGATAAGATCACATTATGTATATAATATAACTAAGTGGAACTGCAAATACATCATGTATGAGGACAAACGACTCAATAACCGTTCGACCCTCAAAATTGGACTCTCAAACAAACCATATATAAAAAAACAGAGTATCAAACTAGAAAGGGAAACAATACTCTGAAAGAAAAGACTCGATGAAAAACTAAATTAAAACAAGACTGGAATAATGAAGCAAAATTGTCTTCAATGTAGACTATGACTAAACCTAAGAAAACTCTATGTTAGCTTTGCAAATCAAGTAACCAAGATAAGATGAAAAGAAATCTCAACTAAGAAAGCCTCAAAGTGTGCATCGATGCCAAAATATTGTCATCATCAATCGATGCTCTAATGCAAACTAGGAGAAGGGGGAACTACATGGGTAGAATAAGTAGGTAGAGGGTTGGTAGTCATACTCGGGCCTGATAAGGTGACTACCCCAGAATCAATCAAATCATGAATGGTATGGTGAAGTGATACACAGTGCTCAATATCATGCTCCTAGCCCTAATAATATGCACAAAACTCATGTAGACGATAATGAGGAGGCAAAGGTTATAGTAGGGGCGTGGTGACAATAGAGTAATCAAGCCAGCACCATTCAACTTCTTAAAAGCCTGAACTGTGGTCATGCCTAATGGGGTGAACTATCTCGTGGTCCTCTGAGCTTATGGTCGAGGCTGTTGTGGAGTGAAGGCTCTCTAATGTACTGGTCGAGGATACATACTAGTCTGAGCGACATATGGTTGTTGAACATAGGGTGGTTGAAGCCGATAATGAGGAGTAGGTGATTGAGCTCTAAAAACAGGAGGCCTATAAGGTAATTGGTGAAAGGGCCTCTAAAGATAATTGATAGTGCTAACCTCTCTAGATCTCCCACTAAATGGTCCTACAGGCTTCTTCCCCTTGGCACCATGGGAAGAAGTATCATCTTACCATAATCCTTGGGCAATGGTATACTCAACATTGAATGTGGCCTGAAATAAGCTCCTAAGATCCTAAAAAGGGACACCAACAAGACGTCTAGCAATTTAGGCTGAAGATTCTGAAGAACTATATCTATCTACTCTTGCTCCTTAAGTCGATCTATCATATGAGTTACCTTAGCCCTCAAACGACTAACTAATGAAGAAATTGTCTCATCAAGCCTTTGTCTAGTAGCCTCTGACTCTGGTCTAGATACATCAATACCAACACTGGAAGCAAGTTATGTCAGAAACTCATGGGTCACATCCTCTCACATATAGATTCTAGAAGGCTCAACTGATGCAAACCACCTTCATCCTACAACATTGAGCAACATAGGAAATAGAGCAACTATTTGTGTATCATCCAATCTATGTGCCCTCATAATATAGCTATAGAGTCTCAAGTGACCCTTAGGGTCACCCACTCCACTATAACGCTCAATGTTTCGCATGTAAAACTTTAGCGACAAGCTAGTCGTCGGTATACCATCTTTGTCATCCCAAGTAAGTACCCCCTAATGCATCATAACCTGTCTCATCCTATCCTCAAGCCTCTCCATCCTAGCCTCCCTACCACCCAACATCGTCAATGTTAAGGATCAGACGTATGGCGCTATGGAACCGTGAGGAAGATGTGGTGTGAGTTGTCTCAATCGACTAGATTAACTGAATGGAGCTCCAGGACACAATTCGTGCAAAGGGACTTGTGTTGTCTACGGAGTAGGAGGAACTGTCTCATCTAGAACTATCGCAACTAAGGGAGGCTCATGGCGAGAGCTCTCTAACGGGTCGAAGTGCCTAGTCATCCTAACCATGAGATCTTGTATGGAAGCGAGTGTAGAAGCAAGCTCATTTGACATTTCTATTGATTTATCTAAAATATGATGTGAATCATAATAGATCAAACGACACCTAATTCTCATCTAAGGACGAGACTCCAGACTCAAACAACTCCTCTAAGATGACTCCCGAGGGGTTATCTTCTTCTCCCAAATTTTCTCCAAGCATTCTTTCGTCGGTCTCTCTCCAGTTTCCCACAAAAACTCATTCTCCTGTCCTCCTCCTAAAAGTTTCTTCTTCGGTCCTCCCCCCTCCCTTTGATCGTACTTCTCTCCTCTTAAAAAAAAACCTTCCCATCTTTTTTTTTCTTTCCAAAATAAACCCAAATCAAATCAAGAAAATCAAATAAGATAAAATAAAATAAAATAAAATAAGATAAAATAATAAAATAAAAAATAAAAAGAAAATGATACATTTCCCACTAAAAAGATGAGACTCGTTTTTTGTATTTTTGAAAAGCCATTTTGAAAATGTATTTGTATTTGCCACTAATTTTATTATTATTTTTTAAGGAAAACAAAATAAGAAAGAAAATTCTAAATATAACTCCTAATAGGAAAAGCAAATTTATGAAAACTAGAGGTAAGAATATGGGTCCCGAATAAGCCCGCAGCCCATTCAGGTTTGGGCTGAGATATCACATTTTGGCTCGTTTTTCCTATATATAAATATAAAGACAAAACCCTAGTTCACCTCTCTTCTCTAAGGTTGTTCATTGGTTTGCACTTCTTGTAACGCCCCTTCCCTCGACCGTGTCAAGTGAGGGGATGTCACACAAAACAAAGAACTATTAACATGTCATTAGTGGGCCCAATTCAAGCATATATTCATGAAGACATAAACTTGTAAAACTACCACCATAGTGGTATTTAAATTGTCATGTACATATATGCCTGAGTCCAACTACTTGTATTTACACAAGTTGTACTATCTCCAAAATATTACGTTTACATTTTATTACAACAAAAACCAATTCGGGGACCTACATCAGAAGGACTCCTAATGTCAGGTTAGCCCGCGAGCGAAATGTCCTCAAGTAACCCTTTCATCACCTACACGATGAAACACCCGTATAAGTCGTTTAGTGGAAAATAGAGCACATATATTACCACTCTGCTGTTGTTCTCAAATTACAAGATACATAAAATAAATTTGATATCAGAATGTTCAATCTCCGTGAGGGAGTACATAATATAAGCCTGAGCACGTAAGGTACCTGCAAGTGGCCACTCTCAAGATAGAACCGAGATACGCCTTGTAAAGATCGCGCCGATTTCTTTGTTTTCTTATGGTTCATTATTCATATACTTATCATATAAATATTTGCTTGCATAGTCCAATAACAATGAATGAGAGGGATGCAACACAATAGGTACCCGGCTGCACAAGATAAGATCGAATTATGTGTTTCAAGACACTAAATAAACGTGCCTGTCACACTAACCAAGAGTGCTGGGTAGCACTAGACAAGTGTGCTGAAGTATTAAACAGACGTGCTTATTCATTCACTATTCGGTCTTAGGCAGACATATAATTATATGTGTTTCAAAGCTTTTTATACTGGCATTAATAACATTCGTTTAGGCTTTATAGGAATAGAAAGAAAAACAGGCAAAGAAGAGGCAAGAAACATATCCTACCCAGAAGACTGGTTCGCCGAGGCGAAGCAAATAATGGCTAAAAGACAGGTCTCGGGTTCACCTAAGCAAATAGGCCTTCGCCTAAGTGAAGAGCTTCGCCTAGCCGAGCACTCCTTCGCCTAGGTAGAGAGGCATCGGGCTGGAACAGAAATGAGGCATTTTTGCCCTTTTTCACCGAACACATTCAAATCCAAAACAAAACAAATTCAAACCAAAACACAAAACCCCACTCAAGCCAACCAAAAACACATTTATAGAAGAGTTAGGGTTTTCCTAACACACACATAAACAAAGAGGAAGTTAGGATAGTTTCCTAACCTTGATTCTCTTGAAAGACTTCAACCTAGCCTTCCTTTTCTTCTTTCTTTCCTTCCTTTACTTGATCAAGTAGAACTCCAAAAGATGGAGAAATAGCAACCCCAAATATGGCTTCTTCTCCAAAACTGTATGCCCTAGCTCTCTCTCTCTCTTAGCTCATAATGGGAAATTCCTAATCTAAAAGACAACTTGTTGTCTTAGCTGGATTCAGCTCCAATTTCTCTCCTTTTGAATTCCTAGTCCTCCATGTTTATTTCATTTTCAAATCACTTATTAATATTCTACTTAACATATAACCTTTTTATCTTATGTCCTTTGGGTCCTTAATTAGCTAATTACTAGTTTACCATTTTTCACACTTAACACTTAAATTTCCAAAAAACACAAATTTGATTTCCATTATACCCTAAACATGTCATAAGACTACTAGGGTATAATTTAGGGTGTTACAATTCTCCCTCAATGTGACTGTCCTCAAAATTAATAACTGAAAGCGAAGAGCACGTTCCTCATTGTTTTGACATTCTGGGTTCCGGTTGCTTCATCCATACTGCATAAGTAAAGCATTCTTTACTGAGGAACTTGTTTTGTTCTCAATTGTTTTATCAATTTTGTTAGAATGGCCTCGATTCTTCATCATATGAAGTCCGACAGACTTGTGTATCTCAGATCAAAAGATGCAAAGGAGTCCATCATGTTCAGATTTTTGAAGCATCGAGACATGGAACATTATGTAATTCTGGGCTAACTCCTAGAGACAAATGATAAGCTACCGGTCCAATTCTTTCTAAGATCTCAAGGTCCGAGCAAACCTGACTCAGTTTTCTTTCTTTCTAAACCTGAGTATTTTTCTCCACTGCATTACTTTCAAGAAAACATTATCTCCACTTCAGACTCACGCCCTTTCTTTCTATCTACATATGACTTCTTTGGCTTATCTCTAAAGTAGCCTTAACTCAATAATGACTCCGAACTTTTTTCTTCTATCTCTTATTATGTCAGACTAATGACCTTATGTCGCTAGTATGTCCTATGATACAAGGGCTCAACACATCTGCTATGGTGGTGGCTTCATAGGGGCCAGCTTTCACATTTGATCGAGAATCGCAGCAGAGCAAATTTCATAAGAGGAATATACTTATCCCAATATTCGGAAAATCTAAACACAAAATCAAGCATGTCCTCTAAATACTTGAATACTTTTAGACTTCCATCCGTTGCATGGATGAAAGGTTGTACTAAAATTTAGTCGAAAATTTAAGGTCGAATCAGAATTTTCCGTAAACCAATGTGAAATCATAATCGCGACAGATAATCGCTGATATGGAATCCCATGTAATCGGACAATCTTATTCAGATACAGTTCTGCTAATCGATCCATGGAATAGTCGAGCCGGACTGGTAAGAAGTGAGCAAACTTTGTAAGTCTGTCAATGATTACCCAAACTGAATCATGTTTCCTTTGGGTGAGGGAAAAACCGGATACAAAAATCCATAAGAGGTTAACCAATCTTACTGTGGAAACCGGGATGAATCTTAATTGTGCCTGACTTTACTTGATGTTCAGCTTTTCTTGTCGACAAGCCCATTTGGATACATACTCTATTTACATCCTTTTTCATCCTCACCACCAATACATTTGTTTCAACTCGTACACCTCATACCTCCAAGATGCATATTGTGGTTTCATTGGCACACTCAATTTTTATTTTTCAATCTGATATCTATATATTACATAATCTTATGCCTTGTGGTTTAGACTCCATCTATTTTGGTAGAAGTAAATACCATTTTACTAAACTCAATTGTACCCCCTAGCTAGAACTCATCATTTTTCGGAGCACTAATCATCATCTCATTTTAACTTAGGTATAGCTTTGTCTTATTTCAAAAAGCTCCATTAGATGCGATTCTCCATATACCGTGTTTCAGGGACAAAACATAAATTGTTTTTCTACTTAAGGCGTCCACCACCACCTTAGCTTTTCTTAAGTGGTAATCTACTATGCAATCATAGTCTTTGAACAACTCTAGCCATCGACGTTGCCTTAAGTTTAGTTCCTTCTGAGTTAACATTGATGCTTCAACCAGTATTTTCTTAACTATTCAAAACTTGAATAACATTTGTCATCCCATTCAAACTTCACCTATTTCCGGAATAACGCTATGACAGAGGATCCCTTTACGAACTGTCTATAATACCCAGCTAAACCCAAGAAACTTCTCACCTCTGTTACATTTCAAGGCGGTTTCCAATTCACAATCGCTTCAATCTTTGCAAGGTCAACTCTAATACCCTCTCAGAGACACAATAATGGGCCTAGAATAACACTTGCCAAAAATCACACTTACTTAACTTTGGGTAAACAACTTTTTCTCTTAAGATCCGTAACACTATCTTCAATGTTGTTCATGTTCTGTGCATCCTTAGAATGGCACCAAGATGTCGCTCTATGAATACCACTACAAACTCGGTCCAAATAAGCAAATATCACTTATTCATCGTTCACGAATGTGGCCAAAGCAGCATTAGTCAACCCAAATGGCATTACTAAAAACTCATAATGACCATATCGGGTTCTAAAGGCTGTTTTCGAGACATTAACATCTTTCACCCGAAGTTGATAATATCCCAATCGCAGGTTTATCTTTGAGAAGACACTCGTTCATTTCAATTGATCAAAAAGATCTTCTATTCTCGACAACATATATTTAGTTTTCACTGTTACCTTATTTATTTGTCGATAATCGATGCACATCCAGAGAATGCCATCTTTCTTTTTGACAAACAAAACCAGCGCACCCCAGGGTGAAACACTAGGTCGGACGAATCCCTTATCCAATAGCTCTTGTAGTTGAGTCTCAACTTTTTTAGTTTAGTCAAAGCCATACGGTAAGGTGCCTAGAAATAAAAGTTGTTCCATGTAAAACTTCAATAGTCAGATCTACTTTTCTTTCGGGTGGTAAACCCAGTAATTCCTCGGGAAACATGTCAAGAAATTCCTTTATCACTGGAATATCTTCCATATTTACCTATCCCCTCTTAGAGTCAAGCACCAAGACCAAAAAGGCTTCACAACCTTTTTAGAAAACGCTTCGGCCAGATAGCGTAAATTATAGATTTAACACCGGTCCGCATCGGATACTATGTACGCTACCTTCAACAGTCGTAACATTTAAGCACTACCGCTTTCTTATCACAATCAACTATAGCCCGATGTTCGATAACCAATCCATCCCTTAAAATCAACCAAACTCCGCGAAACTAGCACCAACCAACCGAAAACTCTCTATCATGAACCATTAGGTGACGATTCTTATACACTCGATTGAATCTAACACTATGTCACAAGGGACTGGTAACATGCATGTCATATGCTAAAGGCTCTACTGATGGCAATTTATCACTCAATTTTTCAATGCATATATAAGAATGTGTAGAACCTGGATCTACCAAAGCATGCATTTCAAAGGTCATAGAGAGTGAAATTACCTTTTGATAACCCCTAGAGCATCCTCGCATTCCCGCGAGCTCTCATAGCATAGGCTCCTAGTCGGGATGTAGAGCGATTTCGATCGTTTCTAAAGAATACTCTTTTATGTCAGCCTCGAACTACCTCGCCCTACCCCTATCACAAGTTAGTGAGGTACATTTGATCCTCTCATACTTGCTCGAGGATTTCTAGAACTCCTTGGGGATCCTCAAGTGACAAGCCTACCTTTATAAAGTGGTATGTGCTTCCACATCATAAACAACCCCCAGTTATCCATCTGCAAGTACTAAAATGATGTTTGTGACAGTGAGGGCATTCAATTCTTTCTTTTTGTCTAGTTGAAGTGCCTCTATCAGAACTCGATGTCATTGTAGGTCCTTGCCTTCTATCTTTAGTTGCTGAACTATGTACTGATTCAACTTGAGACTCTCTAGGTCTTTTTACCCGAGGGAGGAATCACTCCCTGGAGAACTTCTGATTTTCTTCCCCACCCATCATTTCATTTCAATTTTTATAAATTTCGCACCAACTGGTAGAAATTCACCACATGCAATGATGTAACAACTATGAGGTGCCTTTTTATAGACTCCTTTAGGACATCCGCAAACCGGCCTACATCGCAAAAATTCCCCGCAAGAATTGCCCCCGCACACTTACCAAGGCGCTAAACTCTTTCTCATTCGCCACTATCATTTTCCCTTGTTTCCAGATTTATAATCGTTTCCCACTGGGTCTCTCCTGTAATCACTTCCAAGTGACATACTTTGTCTGAAACTCTTGGACAAAGAAGTCCCATGAAATTGTGTCGAGAAGTAATGGATTTCTTAAAACTAACTTCCACTAATCATAAGTTGCACCTCGCAAGGGAGACCGCATTTAGCCATCCGTCAGGGGACATTTCACTTCATCCGTAGGGGCCCTTTGCAATTTCTCCAAATAAAACCTCACTTATCGACTTTTCCAAACCCACTCATGAATTCTTCTACTCTATGCTTTCTTACTGAATCAATTGGAGCTCAAAGGGTTGTGAGTCGATCTAAGACCTTTGCCATATCCTGAGAAATTTTTTAACAACGCTTTGGTTGACACATGCTCACTTCTAACTAAGTCAAACGAACCAGAGACAGATGGATCAAGGTCCATAGGATTGACGCTTTCAGCTGTTTCCTCCACAGCGTCCTAGAATTGGTCCATTCTTGTTAATATGCAAAATAAGGACATCCGCATTAGGCTAACACAATACTATGTAGGTATGTTTTTAACCTAATATTTTTCCAGAAACGCCTAAACCTAGGCTTTGATACCACTGAAACTGTAATGCCCCTTCCCTCGACTGCATCAAGTGAGAGGATGTCACACAGAAAAGAGAACTATTAATTTGTCATTAGTGGGCCCATTTCAAGCATATATTCATGAAGACATAAACTTGTAAAACTACCACCATAGTGGTGTTTAAATTGTCCTGTAAATATATGATTGAGTCCAACTACTTGTATTTACATAAGTTGTACTATCTCCAAAATATTACGTTTACATTTTATTACAACAAAAACCACCTGGGGGACCTAAACTCAAGGACTCCAGTCAGGTCAGTCCCGACGAGTGCGAGATGTCCCAGAAGACCACTTCAAGACCTACACCTGATGAAACAACCGCGCTGCTTCAGTTTAAGGGAAAATAGATAACATATATGACTACTTGTAGGTCCTCACCATGCGATATGTAAATAATTTTCATATCATAATGTTCAATCTCTCGTAGGAGTACATAACATAAGTTTTATATCAAAAGGTACCCGTAGGTACACTACATGACATAACTGAGATATGCCTTAGCATCAGAGCTGATTTCTTTTGTTTTCTTTTGGTTCAATGAGAGGGACACGACACAATAAGTACCCGAAGGTATAGTACAGTATTGAACAGAAGTGCCGAAACACTAAATAGACGTGCCTGCAACATGAAATAGGAGTACCATAGCACTATACAGGAGTGACGTAGCACTAAATAGACGTGCTTGTCACACGAAACAAGAGTGCTGGGTAGCACTAGACAGGAGTGTCGAGGCACTAAACGGACGTGCCTATTCATCCACTATTCGGTCTTAGGTAGACATACAATTATATGTGTTTTAGAGCTTTTTAAACTGGTATTAATAACATTCGTTTAGGCTTTATAGGAATAGAAAGCAAAACAAGCAGAGAAGAGACAAGAAACATAGCCTGCATAGAAGACTGGTTCACTGAGGTGGAGAGGTTCACCGAGGCGAAGAGGTTCGCCTAGGCGAACAGACAAGTCTTGGGGTTTGCCTAGGCGAACAGACCTTCGCCTAGGCAAGCACTTTTTCGCCTAGGCGAAGAGGGCGAAGACCTTTGCCTAGGCTAAGAGCTTCGCCTAGGCGAGCACTCTTTCACCTAGGTGAAGAGGCGTCGAGCTGGAACATAAATGAGGCATTTTTGCCCTTTTTCACCGGACACATTCAAATCTAAAACAAAACAAATTCAAACCAAAACACAAAACCCCACTCAAGTCAACCAAAAACACATTTATGGAAGAGTTAGGGTTTTCCTAACACACACATAAACAAAGAGGGAGTTAGGATAGTTTCTTAACCTTAATTCTCTTGAAAGACTTCAACCTAGCCTTCCTTTCATTCTTTTCCTTCTCTTCTTTCTTTCATTCCTTTACTTGATCAAGTAGAACTCCAAAAGATGGAGAAACATCAACCCCAAATATGGCTTCTCCTCCTAAACCGTATGCCCTAGCTCTCTCTCTCTCTTAGCCCACAATGGGAAATTCCAATCTAAAAGACAACTTGTTGTCTTATGGGATTTGGCCCAATTTTTCCATTTTTCATTTTAGTCATCCATGTTTATTTCATTTTCAAATCACTTATTAATATTCTACTTTAACATATAACATTTTTATCTTATGTCATTTGGGTCCTTAATTAGCTAATTGCCAATTTACCCTTTTTCACACTTAACACTTAAATTTCCGAAAAACACAAATTTGATTTCCATTATACCCTAAACATGTTATAAAACTACTATATATAATTTGAGGTGTTACATTTCTTCCATTTTTTTCTTTTGTTTACTTCCTATTTTATGAGGAACCTAACATGGGAGAGGAGGAATATGGCAGTCGTTGTCGTGACTAATGATGAGAAGAAACCCATTAAAGTGAAGCTCTTCAATTGAAAAAGCTTTTACGAAGTCCAGGTTGAAATCGATCTTTGGAGAGAGAGAAACTAGAGATGGTTTCATGTTCTATCTCGGGATTTTCTCTCCCTACATTTTATCCAATATTTCATCTCTGCCAACACTTTCTCTCCTTCTCTCTCTGCATTAACCCATAAATCTTCATTTTTCTCCTCTTATATTTTTTGGGTTTTGTTCCAAGAAAAGGAACTTTCTAGGTTTTGTTCGAAAAAAAAGGAACTTTTGAGTTTTGTTGGGTTTTTGTTTGAAAAAGAGGAACTTTTTGGGTTTTGTTAGAAAAAGAGGAATAAGTTTGTCTGTAATTTTGCCATGTGATCTTGTTAGATATAGGCGACATATGGTCGATTTCATCACTACACTACGGTCTAATACTTCGTCTTCATTTATCTTTTTTCTTTTTTCTTTTTTGTCAGGGTTTTTAGATATGGGCTCTGAATTGGTGTACTGACTTTTTGGTGGTTATGTTTATCATTTCTTTACTTTGTCGTTGAGTCTTTATACGGGTTCCTGAATTAGCAATAATTTTATTAGATTTTGTCGATTCATCAGGTGAAAAAAAAAGATGGTGCTTTTTTCTACCGGGATACACTGGTCGGGAATAAATTTGAGTCAAGCCGGGCCGGCTCTGGCTGGGCCTGACTGTCACAACCTTACAACCGCACTAAAAGGGTGACCCGACTGGTGTACGCTCTACAGCCCCTCCGATGGCTAAGTCAGTTTCTTTCTTATGAAAAGGAAAAATTCAACTGTTTTGGGCGTTATCAATGCGTACCTTTTTGTAGTAGAATGGGTCAAGTATTTATATGTAAATAGTGGCTACTTTCCTCGTTGGGATGGCGATACAAATAGGCCCTTCCATTGGGTGAGGAGTTTCCTTTTCCTTATCATGGACCGACTGCTAAGGGATAATGGAGGAGTCGTGATCATAAGATCCTCTTCCTAATCCATGGCGCTGATCACAGACTAGGCACTTTTCACGCGAATACCAGCTTATATCACTGGACAGGCAGGCATGGTGGTTTCAATTCTAGGCTTGGGCCCGTGTACTTTGGCATGGGTAGGATCTCACTGTGGGCCGAGCTTCTTTATTGGGTATGTGCTTCAATTCCCTTCATAAGGCAGATGTTTGGGCTTATGCCCTGGGCTTACGCCCTGGGCTTACGCCCGGGCCCTCGCGCCCATTGTTTACTACCTCCCATCATTGCCCCCTCGTACCCTCGTCAAGCAAGCACAGGCGAGGGCCGAATCAAGCTGATCTGGCCATAGGGCTTCCACGCGGTGTCGGTGATGTTTTGATCGGCTTTGTCAGCCGCAGACATCTTGTGATAATGATGGCACTCTTTCGATTCGCCATTTAATTGTTGCTTCCTATTTTAGAAACATTCATTAAATCAGATTTTTCCCGCTTCTTTCGCTGGTTTCAAGCAGAAAGTTCCTTTGACCAACGCCGTAACTACTTGTGGTGCTTTCATTGCCCTGCCTCCCTAGGGTCAGCTTTCTTGCTTTCCTCCTTAGTTCGATGCTTCTTTCTTCTTCTTCTTCGCCTGTTTCTCTTTCCTTGTTTTGAATTTCGGGTTGTTAAGGCGTGTTGGGTTGGGGGTTCCGCCTCTTTCGTTATTCTGTTCGTTCTCTCTCTCCACCGCTTAATCATGCATGCTTCCTCTAGGTCTTCTTGTTCTGTAGGCCTGCGTATAGAGGGAAGGTCAGCTAAGGAGTCCGAGTCGGGGCGAACTGGCGGCGGACTTGGTAGTCCTACCGCTATGGTTGTCGGGGTCCTTCTAGTAGGTTATCTTCCTCCACGCAAGGCAGAGAAGATTAGCTTGTGATTAGGTATCCCCGTGGCTCGAATATCTCAGGCCAGGCACGCAGATGCCAAGTGCCCACGGTTGAGCCTCAGATGCTAAAACCTTTGCTACTCGTTATGGACCTCTTCCGTGTCCGAACTGCGGTCCCACCTTCTCACGCCTTATGTTGTTCCATTCCCAAGATGGTCCTGGGCTTCTTCGAGGCGCCTCAGGAACGGCTCCGCCCTCGCACCCCAACATCAAGAGCGTCCTATAGCATTTCAATGTATGCTCGTCCGTCCTAGCTCTGTCCCAATTTTTAGGGCGTCTTGGTCGGCCTTTTGGTTTTTTTCAGGGATAAAGGCTTCGGGCTCCCTAGTATAGCTCTGCTGCTAGATCTCTTCAGTGTGAAAGAGGCCCTAAGGCTTCAGATAATTTTTAAAGTGGACCACCGCTGCACCTATCATTTCCCGTACCCCTTCCTCCCACAAGCATTGGAAAGAAAGCCAATTTTTGTCGGGGGTCGACACTGGGAGTACAACCCTACCGATCAAGATGATATGCCTGGACTGACAAGATGGACTACCCCCGGGTAGGGCTGACTTTTAAAGGTCTTGCTATGTTCTCGACTCGCTGTCATAGTCATTCTTCAAGTATCCACGCCTTGATCTTACTCGAGATTGAAGTAAAGCACCAAGCTTGGGCAAGTGTTGCTCCACGGCATTCCGACATGATCAAGTCGACAGCCCTAAGCCGTGCTCCTCTTGCTCCCTTATTCGAGATCTTCTCCGCCCCGCGCATGGAAATTTCTCTCAGGGCCTCCCACGCGGCCGACTCGTGAAGAACTTCAAGCTCATGTTGAGTTGCTAGCTAAGAAGAGGAGAAGTGTAAAGCGTAAGGCTCAGGATCCTCCTGAAAGCAGCCTCCCGGCTCGGGGTAAGACCCCGAAGCTGGGAGCATCTGTTCCGCCATCGCCTGTCAAGGAGCCGGGGACTACACGGCCAAGTTCGGTGAGGGGGCAGCCGCCTCTCGGGCCGAGTCCCCGAGGTATGCGAAGGGCCGCCATCCTTTGCCAGAGCCAAGGTTCTTGAGAAGGGTCGCCGAGCCTCCTTGAAAGCTCTTCCATTCCCTATCCGGGAGCCCTTCTGCGCAAAACGCCATGCCTTCCCCTCCGATACGAGGAGATGTGGGAAATGATCACTTTGGAGTTGAGGGGGGTGAGGACTCGCTGTTTACCAATGCGAAGCTCGCCACTGGGGCTGTTTCCTCTATCCTTTAGGACTCTGATCTCAAGAAGGTGATCTCTCAGGTGTTGAGGAGGCTTGCCCTATCACTGGGAATCGCTCTCAGACAGTCCGAGCGCCTTCTTTTTATCCGTCTCATCAAGCAGTTAATGTTATCCGCTAATCCCATCTTGTTCCTCGCGCACTGGGCTTACTTATATAAAGGGCTTGGCGAGGGCCATTCGCCGAGCTCTTACTACATGGGTGAAAAGCATACAAAGCTAAAGTCACCTCCTTGACCTCCAAGAGAGCTGAGCTGCGCGCTCGGATACAAAGCTTGACCGAGGATGTTGCGGAAGTATAACCGACCGCTAATACCTCGACCGCAAAGGCGAGTTTGAAGACAGAAAAGAAGGCCATAGAGGGCCTAAGGCTGTCGATGATGAGCCATGTGGTTAAGGAAGAGTCAGCCGCTGGCGAAGAGCTGCACTCAAAGCACCAAGGGCTGGGATCGAGCCTACGAGAGGCTTTTGAAGTTGAGAGCTCCTTGGAGAGCTTGGCTGAGGAGTGCAACACATTACACAGGGACCTCTAGAGGCAGGATGACAGACCCCCTTCCTATTGACAAGGAATCTGCCGATAACTCCACAGTAACCTCCCAGCCAAGCTCGCTCGACTGACAAGTTACCATGAAGCTAAGCCAGCAAAACCTTAAATCGCTTGAAAACGCTATTATAAAAATTTCACTTTTTTTTTTTTTTTATCAAAATCACACCTTTTAGATTTAACGAAAATCCTGGCACGATAATCTGCAGAACTGGTCAAGCCCGAAATACAAAATCACCTGTATAAAAAAATACACTCCCAATATTTTCCAAAAATCTAACTACAACCATAAAAGACCTCTCGGGTCTCATCAAAACACAAGATAAGGATCAATCCAACATAAATCATCGCAAATCCGCTTTTTCAAACCATGCATGCATATTTTACAAAAGATATTTACATATACAAAATGTTACATTTTAACTTTTATTACGTTTACTTTACACCTTATCTTATAAATAAATACAACACAACGTCTAGGATCATGGATCCCGAAAGGTTCTTCTAAGCCAAAGACTCAGACCGAAAAATTATTTAAAAACAGAAAACTGGCGAGCCAAACTGCCTGAGTAGCCTATAAGTTCTAAATGTGATGTCTCAAGTATGTACCTCCCAATATGAAAATCTTTACGTAAATGGTTGTAAACTGCTTATGATAAACTAGTTTTTAAGTAGCAAAAATCATTTATGAAAATGTTATGAAACTATTTCTACTGGGCTGAAAACCTGTTTGGGCAGGGTTAATATTTGAGTGCTATAATCAGGAATCAAGTACCAACCATCGTGACCCATTTAAATACCCCACGTGATACCACGGAACCTTAACCCCGCATCGGTGTGAGAACTTCGAACACTACCCGTCTAATATGGTCCGGTGAACACGGTGGGATCTCTATAAGCATAATGGAACCCTAACCAAAATGCCCGTGATGGAACCCTGAACTAACACCTCATCACATGTACTCATGTCAATGAGCTAACTATCTATATACCTCGAATGTGCGAGGGCGACTCACTATATAAATATATACTATATATAACCCCAATTGCCGACTGTGCAATATAGTTAGTCATAATGTCCCATAACCCTCGCTATACACAATCCAAGATACACCTAACGGGAACCGAAATACATATAGGGCTTTGCAAACTGTGCCAAATCAAGCTTTTAAGTAATCGAAATCAAATTTTCTCACGAGTATAACAAGTGGGAGGTAAAAATGCTTTACTAATTACATTATATTTTCAAAGCACTTCACAAACTTGTAATTTAAACACTTTCGTTTTCGAAAACGATTTTGAGTACTCACATTTTTCTTGACTAATTTCTTTCAATTCTTGTCAAGCACGCTAGATTATCGTCGTATGCTCCAATCGCCTACACAATTCATACAATTTAATAAACCGCTCTGGGGCTCAACGTTTTAACCATAAAACATACAAAGAGCTTAAAGAGACTACACACCGAACGAACTCGACATCTCTAACAAAACTTGCATGCTAGTCTCATACGATAAGGACATCGATAATATGAGGTGAAATTGACCAAAATGCCCCTACACATGAAATGCCACATAAAAACTATCTGTTTTAGCAACTTTTTCAAAACGACCTTATGCTATTCGATGTATTAGACCACACACGTTAGCATAACTCACGTTAAATTCGCACACGTGGAAAATAAGATGAATTTTTCAAATTATTTGGCCACCAAATGCTATCGACAGCATAAGGATTAAATTCTGTGACTCAAGAGACTCTCCACAGGTCTAAAAAACACCCAAAAACATTTCCAAAATTTATGTCCAGACCGTCCAAATAAAACCCCCGAAATTTGAACTCGAATCGTCCGAAAATACCCGAATTCAGCCTAAATCGGGTCTCCAACACAACCTTAAAATTTTGTGGCTTCCTAAACTCACCCAAATTATGGACCAAGCTACTGGTCTTTCATGGCCTCAAGAAATTTCAAATCATTACATAAAGATTAGGCTAAAAATAACTCAAGTAGGAAAATCTCTACCTCTTGAGCTTGACGAAAGGTTTTTGGTACCTACCGTATTCTCATCAGACCAATTTTTCCTTCTCGCTTCCAACAAAATCTACTATCTCGATTTCAGAATCGATAAAGAAATAAGAAAAGAAAAAATATAAATATAAATATCTCTCACACACTCACTGTCCGTTCGTCCGTCCTTTGGTTTGACTTTTATTTTATTTTTATTTTTATTATTATTTAGATAAATAATTTCTATTACTTCATTCGGGTCCATTTTTATCCCAAAAAAAATTTATTTCTTTTTAGTTCATTTTATTGTAAATGAACTTAGATAAAGCCATTTCCTGACTTTTGAGATTTTCAGAAAATCTCGTCCCTCAAGCCACCACGCGACTCTATCACCTTAAAATCGTAAAATATTATGACTGTCTCATAATTCAACGAAATTTTTCTGGATCACTAGATTTCGCGAGACGAATTTAACGGCGCAGTCCGTTTCATCATCTCGAGATCTAGAGAATTTTCTAGGCTTCCCTGAACCATTATGGTAATTTATTATTATTATTATCCTTTTGAAATTCCATAATTTGTACTTTCACCCTCCACTTTCCTTAATCGCAAAGTGCTAATTTTTGAAAACTTTATAATTTCACCCTTAAAAACAACTTTCAAAAATCTCATTATGACACTAAAATAATTATGAAGCCCCGTGCACATATGACCTCACTAAGCACATACCGTGACAATCTCTCCTGATCCGGCGTTACGTGGGAGGCCATGGTTAGCCAAAGGATAGCACAATGTGAGCTGGCGGGATCTAGGCCCTCGCACCTATGATTCCTGATGGCTCTGCTTCTAGTGAGTCGCCAGGCCTTCCTGCCTGACTTCAATTTTCAAGTTCCCTATTTTTGAAGAGGAGGTGAGGAATCGCTTCTAAGGACGAGAGGCGCATCCCGGGTAAAGATCTAATACCCCCAGCCTCCGTTCCTTCCCGGTGAAGCCGAGGTTTCGCGAGGCTGGCTCTCCCCTCCGCCCTTCGGGGGCTTCGCGCCTCTGTCCTACTCCTGGGCCTGAGGCTCGCACTTATGAGGCTGCTCGTAGCTCTACCTCCAACATTTAGGCCCCTTTGTATAATCTTTGCTCATTTTGGCTAACTTCGAGCTCTAAGCCTCGGACATCTATAACGCTAACATTGGTTTTGTTATTCTATGGATATTCGTCCTTCTACCTTCTTGGTTTTCCCATCTTCTTTTTTGACTTGTGTTGAGGCGCTCGTCATCCAATCTTTAAAACGGCAAGGCTCACGAGCTATGCGGCCCTCGACGGCCGAAATGGAAGCCATCAGGCTCCCATCAACCGAGCCATGTGGCCTTTGCAACTCGCCTTCCGGCCGTTAGGTTCTTAAGAATCGAGCCACATGGCTCCTTTGAAACCGAAAGCCAAGGCTCTTTGAACCGAAATACGCTGGTCATTCCAAAACTCGGCGCCGCACGCCTCTTCCGAACCGAACTACAAGGCTATTTCTGCCGAGTGCAAGGCCTTTGAAATCGAACTATGGTCTTTCGAAACCGAGCTACAAGGCTCTTTTGAAACTCGAGCCACGCAGCTTTTCGATCTCCGAGCTCCTTAGCCCTCGAACCGGAAGCCACGTGGCTCTTTGCCGAGCCACGGCTCCTTTGAACCGAAATGCAAGGCTCTTTGAAACTCGAGCTACGCGGTCTTTGAAACTCGAGCTACATGGCTCCTCTCAACCGAGCTACAAGGCTCTTTGAAACCGAGATACATGGCTCCTTGAAATCGAAGGCGGGCTCTTTTGAAACTCGAGCTACATGGCTCTTCGAGCATCTGAGCCTCGCTCCCGAATCGAGCTACGCGGGCTCTTGGCTATCGAGCTACATGACTTTGAAACTGAAGCATAAGGTTTCTTTTGAAATCGACCTATGTGGTCTTCTTTCCGAACCGAGCTATAAGGCTCTTTTGAAACTGAGCTACATGGCTCTTTGATATCCGAGCTCATTGGCTCCTGAACTGAGCTACGTGGCTCTTTTGCTGCGAGCTACATGACTCCTTTGAAACTGAGCTACAAGGCTCTTTTGAAACTAAGCTACATGGCTCCTTCAAAACTGAGCTACATGGCTCCTTCGAAACTGAGCTACATGGCTCCTTCGAAACTGAGCTACAAGGTTCTTTTGAAACTGAGCTACGTGGCTCTTTGATATCCGAGGTCCTTGGCTCCTGAACTAAGCTACATGGCTCTTTTGCTGGGCTATGTGGTTCTTCAATATCCGAGCTCCTTGGCTCCTGATCTGAGCTACGCGGCTCTTTCGTCTTCCTTTCCTTGGGAAAGCCTGCGCTGTTTTAATGCAGATCTATGGAGAATCGGAACAGACTATGTGGCTTCCTAAGCGTCTAGGTTTCTTTATAAATAACCTCCTCTCTTCGATGGTCTCATATAATTCGCCCCAACCTTCTTCCTCTCTTCACGCTTGTCGAGTTCGTGACATGATGGAAGCTTCGTGGTTCGACGCCACCGCTACGAGTCCGTCATACGTAGCCGACATCGGCTCGACGCTCGCCATTTGCAGGAGTCTGTGTTTTTCCCTAATCCTCCCTCAGGTTGTGTTGTTCCCTAGTCTTGCCTAATGATGGAACTGGACCAGGGAACATATTCGGAGGGGGCGGTGCGCTCAAAGGGAATATTTTTAAGTCCTGCTTCCTCCATTATTCCTTTCCTCCCCTCTTTTCTCCTTCCCCTTCCTTTCTTCTCTTCTTGTGGTTTTCGCTCGACTGGTAAGGCGATCGCGATCTTCTCGAGATATAAAAGAACGGCCGATGTAGAGACCTAATTTTTGCTAATTGCAATTTTCTCGAGATGTAGAGAAACTGGGCCAGTAATTGTGAATTTTAAGGAGATAACATAAATAAAAGTACAGTTTTTGGAAACTTGTGTACTTGTCTGATTTTTTTTTTTTTTTTTTTTTTTAACGATCTGCGAGAATATTAATCAAGCTGAAAATGAACACAAAGACTGTTATTATAGTAAAACTGTGAATTTCTTATTAAAAGCTACAATCTGAGGTCTATTGGTAGAATCACCTGAGGTGCTCAACGTTCCACGAATGTGGCAAGGTTTTTCCTTCGTTTGAAGTCTCGTGAGTTGCTGCTTCCACCATTCCTCGCGATACCACAGGTGGTCCTTCCTGCCTTGGTCCTAGCTTCCCGTGGGTGGGGTATTTCCTTGTTGGCAAGAGTTTTTTTAGAACCAAGTCGTTAGGGCTTAAACGCTAGGCCCGACCTTCTATTGTAATATTTGTTGTCTTTCGTGGATATCTCTGACGCTGCAGACTGCTCATTTTTCTTAGGTCATGTCCAAAGAGAATCTCCCTCACTTTGATTATGGTCCCAATTCTCTAAACATTCTAAACTCAATCTCAATAGAGCTACCTCTCTCTGCCAAATGCTTGGGGTTTCTTGAGTTACTAATTTGCGTGTGGTTCTGTATGCCCATAATACTTCGGGGAGGTATTTTACCCATTTTCTCTTTAGATTTTCCAGCTTAGTCTTTAACACTGCCTAGAGAGTCCTTATAGTGACTTCTACTTGTCCGTTGAACTGCGGATGAGCCGGGGATGAATAGTAATTATTGATTCTAAGCTCGGCGCAGAAATCTCTGAACTTAGGATTGTCGAACTATTTCCCATTATCGGACACCAAGGCTCTAGGGATTCCGAACCTGCATATTATGGAACACCAAATAAAGTTATGCACCTTGCCCTGATTGTCACACGGCTCAATTTCTACCACTTGGTGAAGTAATCCACCCTACAACAATAAACTCGTGATTGCCCTTCCCAATGGTTAGGGGCCCCAACAAGTCTGTATAGCCGCCCCCCACTGTTGAAAAGGCCAAGGGCTTCTGTGATGAGGCCGCTACCAAAAGGGAGGTGAGATTCAGCATGCTCTTGGACAGGATCTTGCATTTTTTAAATCCACTCTATGGCGTCTTTCGAAAGTATCAGAGGCCAATAATATCCCTATCTCAGGGTCTTTGCTACCAAGGACCTCGGCCCGTTATGGCTACAAGCACGCATAATCTTCATGCACCCCTCCGAGCACGTAATTACGCTCTTCCTTCCTACACACGAGGATGGGTGTAGAAAGCCTCTGCTTATAAAGGGTCCCCATGAACGACGACCCAAATTAATCTTTGTATCGAGCTCGAGGCCCCTTTGATCACTTGGCAATATTTCGTCCACTAAGTAATCCCATATGGGGTCCATCCTGTACCGACTTGACATTACCGGATACTTCTTCATCATTGAGATTCAACAAGGGTTGGCTGGAGGTGCCTCGGACCCATTAGTCTATCTAGATCCTCCTTTCGCATGTCAAGTTAGCTTTGCCAGGGCATCTGCTCGCGAATTCTCTGCCCTTGGGACATGCCTGACCTGAACTCGTATGAACTTTTTAAACAGCTTCCGTGACCTGAGGTAAAGGATTATTTTTCACCCGACTCAGAGGAGTCCCTCTATCCGCTTCACCACCAACTCGAATCGCGCATATCTCCAAATTTGATCACCCATGGAGTGGGCAAGGTTAAGCCCGGCTATGACAGCTTCATACGCGACCTCGTTATTGGAGGCTTGAAATCCGAATCTGAGTGTGTATTCCACGTCAATCCTGGCCCGGGGAGGTCGACCACCCGCATCGGGCCTCGGGAATTAGGAGACCCCATCTACTTCGACAACCCCGCATGCAAGCCCGCGCCACTGAGTAGTTCGTGGGCTCGTCGAGTATTTGAAGGTAAATTTATGATGAAATCTCAAAACCCCACCCTCACCATCATTCTGGCTTCAGATTCGATGTCGAACTCACTGAGCTCCATGGCCCGTTTTATCAGTCTTCCCAAGGTCTCTAGCTTGTGTAATATCTGTTTCATTGGGTATTCTGTTGGGATTTCAATAGTGTGAGCCTAGAAATATGGTCGAAGCCTTCTGGTAGTGGTTACCAATGCTAGGATTAATTTCTCCATCTTTGGATACCTTTCGCTTCTCTCGCAGCTCTGGGCCGCAGTGATTAATCGACCGTCAGATTCTCATCCCGCTCTCCGACCTGTGCATGGCACAGAAGGAGAAATCTGAAACGACCAAATAAAGGGTATGAGTTCTCCCCAAGGGCTTACCAGACGAGAGGGAGAGCTCGTAAGTTTTTAGCATCGAACGCCTTCGCATCGGGGTCCCAGCCAAAGCCTCTTTTTCTCGTAACTCCGGGAAGAACGGCCGCACTGGCCATCGATCTATATACAAAGCGGCCGTATGTGCCTATTCTCCTACCAAATGTTGAATCTATGGTGTCTCAAGGCTATTGCATGTCTAGCATACCTTATCTTATCCGGATTTGCCTCTATTCCTTGGCTGTTGACTATGAAACCCAATAATTTTTCTACTGACTAAGGCACACTTAGTTGGGGATGAACTTCATGTTATAATTCTTCAGACTGAACGACTTTACTCTAGGTGGGCTAAGTGGAGCCTCACTTTAATCGACTTCACCAAAGATGTCATCTATATATACCTCCATGGATGCTCCAACTGGGCTTCCTCAAACATTTTGTCTACTAGCCTCCGATAAGCTGCCCCATTGTTCTTCAACCCAAAGGCATCACCTGCAATACACTCGCCTGGGGCCAAAATGAGGTCTTCAGTCACTAGGGTCATTCGTGATTCAAGAGTATCCCGAAAAGGTCCAAAGGACAGAAGCCTGCGGGTCAACCGTGGCGTCCACTATAAGGTCGATCCGAGGTAGGGGAAAGCTATGTTTTGGACAGGCTCGATTGACATAGGTGAAGTCAATGCAGAGTCGCCATTTGCCGTTTGGGTATTCTACTTCTCGAATAGCTTTGGCTTAGAGGAGTTTGCTAACTTCTTCATCGACGCTCACCTGGGGCTAAACTTCTTCTTTTGTCATTGTGTTTGAAGAAGGGACTGATGTTCACCAGGTAGATTATCATAAGTTAATTCCCCCTATATCCTCCTACCTCTAGGCGAATACTTCTATATTCTGTTTTAAGAAGTGGATAAGGAGGTCCCTGACGTCTTTAGCCAATTTGATCCGATAAAACAGATGTTCCGACCGGGTCATCGTCGTATCGGGTTCTAGTTCTGAGGTCGAGGTCGGAGTCTTACCTCATCTCCTCATACATGTCGAGCCTCGCCCATGGTGATGCTGCAACCGCTTGTTTCATTGATGTCGAGTAGCACTCCCTGGCTACACGCTGATCTCCTCGAACCATTCCTACCCCATTCAAAGTGGGGAATTTGATAACCATATGATAGGGCTATGAATTCGCCCTTATGGTACTTGGGAGGGAGGTCTTCCCAATAGTATGTTATGTCGATAGGCATCTACTATGAGGATCCTTACTCATTGCGGGTTTCGCACGGGGATCTCCCAAAGCAGCACTAGTTATATTGACCCCTGTGGGTAGCACTCTTTCTCTCCCGAGACTCAGTGGGCGTTGAATCTAAGGCTCTAGTTTCTCCCTTCCGATGCCCATTTTATCGAAGGCTGACGCAAAGATGATGTCTGCTGAGCTTCCGTTGTCGATCAGGACCCTGTGTACTTTTTTGTTGGCTACGACAACCCTTATTACCAGTGGATCGTCATGGGGATGCTTGCAACCTTCCATGTCGGAGTCTGAAAAGGTTATGGTAGTGTCTAGCCGAGGAAGTTTGATACCATTGTGACTCAAGTAACCTCCCTGACCCGATGTCACAGATGAGCCTTCCCGGCCGAGCTAGACTCTCCCGAACCTCTAAGATCACATGGATTTCTCCCAAGCAATATGTTGGTGTTTGAGTTGGTCACTTGATTGAGGATGGGGCAAGGTTTCGTCCCGACCTTCTGAGGTCACAAAGCGGCGAAGATGTCCATGTCGGATCAAGTATTCAATTTCCTTCCTTAGCTGGATGCAATCATCTGTTTGGTGTCCATGATCCCTATGGAATTCACAATACTTAGTTGAGTCTTTTTTTGTTGGGTTTGTCTTTATCCGAGATTCGCCACCTTAAAACTTTTCAGTACAGGCCCACTTAGACTGTGACACCGAGGTCGCTGGGCGGGGTGAATTCCTGTGTGGGGGTATCACCGTTGCAAATGGGCCGAGGTGGGCCTGCCGTCCCCGACATTGCCTCGCTCTCTTTCGAGACTGCTTCGCTCTCTGGCCCTTTGTGGGGATCTATCCTTGACGCTACGAGCACCTCCCATGTCATTGAGGGTTCTTTTGAGATGGAAACATCAGTCTTTCACCGCATGCCTAAATTCCTGCCATAAGCGGCGATGGCAAACTTCATCTGATGTCTACCTTATCGACTCTACGCCAAACCCTCGGACGCAAGACCTTAGGTTCCTCCGTGGCTCGCTTATGGTCAAGTGATATCTCTGGGCTTCCTCGTATCCCCAACTGGCTGTGTTTGATAATTTTAACATATAGCCTTCCAAAAGACAAGAGATTGACGATGGCAAGAGTCTGTTGAACCAGGCCAACGTCGGGCCTTTTAGCGTGATAGCAAAGGCTCTACATCTCACGGGGTCCTGGTATCCATGTAGCTCCATCTGATTCTTGTAAGTATTGACGTAGTTTACAGGGTCTTTCGTTCCGTTGAACGTTTCGATATGAGGCATTCTGAATTTCGTAGGGAGGGGGAAGTGTAGTACCCCGACCGTGAATGGGGATTCTGTTTGTTGTACCAAAGCATCCATGGAGACTGGAGCTCGTCCTCTTACAATTTCCTTCATATGGCTGAGCTCTTGTTGGATGTCTCAGAAACGCTGCTCCCATGATCGTTCTCCTATCTCCTGCTGATAAAGGATGGGTCCATTACCTCTATTGTTCCTACTAGTATCCTCATCAGGATCCTCTCCAAGGGGTTTGCAGGACTGGCGCCCTTGGCTCGCTTAGTTTCTCCTTCTCCACAACGCCCGAGGAACGTCGTGTGTCAGTTGCTCTTCCCGCGGGTGCCGTGATCTATCTCGCGAGTTCTTCTGCAGTCTCTCAACAAACGACATGGTCAGACTCGAGTGCCTTCATCTTGTCAAGATGGCCGTAGGAGTTTCAAGAGCCGCCTCGTGGCTCTGGCCATTCAGGTCGCCCGCCGGGGTCTTGGCGTCCTGTGGGGGTCAGGGCATGACTCTTGCTCATGTTTCAGTCGATACCATCACCATCGAGAATTCGCTTTATTTGTAAAGGAACAAATAGTTCTATTGCATAAAGGCTAAACTCGATGGTGTTTTTTCTATCGATACTTGTGGACGGAGCTGAGTCGCTGGCCGACGGTCAGCCTGGATCACATAGCCAACCTCGCGAACCCGTGACCGAAAAGTGATCCGACCGGGGTGTGGCTCTGGCCGCCCCTCCGGGCTAAGCCGCTTTTCTTATGAAAAGGAAAGAATTCAACTGGTTGGCGTTATCACTACGCACTCAGTATAATGGATCGGTATTTATAAGGGGAAATAGTGGTTACTTTCCTTGTTAGATGGTGATACAGTATCTCTCCCATTGGGTAAGGAGTTTCATTTTCCTTATCATGGATCGACTGTTAAGGGATAATAGAGGAGCCGTGGTCATGTAAGATCCTTATTTCCTAATCCGTGGGGCGCGGATCATGGAGACTGGGCACTTTTCCTCTCACACGAGTTTTTTGGACCGCCTATATCACTTGATTACTTGGCATGGTGGTTTCAATTCTAGGCCTAGGTTCGTGTACTTTGGCATGGGTAGGATTTCACTGTGGGCCGATCTTCTTTATTGGGCATGTGTCTCAATTCCCTTCATAAGGCGGATGCTTGGGCTTATGCCTTGGGCTTGCGCTCTGAGTCTGTGCCCATATTGTTTACTACCCCATCAAGTAGTATGAAACTTTTATATTTGTGAAATCTTTTCTCTATAGCGCATTATTGTTTGAATTTGTTGCCATTTTTTTTCTTTTTTTTGGTAATTTTTGCCAATGGGTTTTGGGATTTGCTAGAGAATATACTAAAATAAAATTAAGTTTAAGGGGTATGGGAGAGTAAAAAAGGGACATTAGGACCAAAAAAATGAAAAGAAATGATGTTGCAGGTTTTAGGGTTGCGGTGTCTTGAGGAAGAAGACGAAGAGTAGAAAACAAGTAGAGAGAGAAGAATGAAAGCGGGAGAAATGATTTCTTTGTGTTACTATTTTACCAAACAAAGATACAAATTTATAACATACATACCTCCATGTGTAACGCATTAACTTACTTAAAACCAACCTAACTAACCAAATAACAAACTGCTCAAGCTAAATAAAACCCAGCAATAACAAACTGAATTTACAAAAGTAACTCTCTAACAAATGATAAAAGATCAATTTTCAAACAAATTTATATTTTGCAAAAAATTTAGGAAATAGGTTTCTCAAAAACAGTTTTAAAATAATTTAAATTTAACACATATAACCTTTGAAATGAACGCGTAACTTCCATTTCCATTTTGCCAAAAGTAAGGAGAACCAAGGCAAGTTCACAACTTCACATAAGAAAATTTATGACATTTACATATTTTCAAATATTTTGGTCAATTTGACCTGTTTTGGCTGATAGCCCGTATAGGGTTAGACCAGGCTAGCTAAAAACTGGTCCGAAAAAAATCAATTGAATTACCCTGGTTCCTTTTGGGTCAGCGGCCTAATCGGGCTGATCCAAAATGGGTCGGACTGGCTTGTTTCCCATCTCTAATGAAAATTGAGTCTAGATTTGGGGATCATGTTACTTATTGGGAATGTACGGTGAAAAGTCGTATCGCTCTTCTAAACTCCTAAAAATTAGGTTTATAATAATCAAGTTAAGACAAATATGGCAATTGACTAATCGAATAATGGATACGAATAAATTGAGCAAATAGTAAATAAAGAAGCAAAGTCAAGAAAAAGGAATGCGTATATGAGAGTGGTGAACCAAGAGCGCTACCAATTGAAAACCAAGTTAGTGCGATAACAAGTATAGAAACATTCATGATTAAATTAAAAAATCGGGTTATAAATCAAGTGTTGAATTATTCATAAATGATACATGAAATGTTGGGCCACACCAAAGGCTATTTATTTATCACACAAATTAACTTCACAAGAGAATTTTTGAGATTTGAGATTTGAGTTTTGAGTTTTGATTGAGGAGATTTGGAAAATTGAATTCTTTTCAAGAATTGTGAATTTGAAATTGGGGAATTTAATTTTGAAAATTAGGAACTTGGAAATTTGACACTTGAATTTTTTAAACAAAAAATTTGGGTTTTGCAAATTAAAATCTAGAATTTTGAATTTTGGAAATTAGGATTTAAAATTTTAGAAATTGAGAATTTTGAATTTGGAAATTTGGGGATTTAAAGGAATTGAAAATTTGTAACTAAAATTTTGAAGAAATTTACTCAAATTCAAAAAATTGGGATTTGAATTTTAAAAATTAAGGTTTTGATGTTTGGAAATTAGGAATTGAGAATTTTGAAAGAAAAATGAATTTTTTTTTTTTAAAGAAATTGATAATTTGAAAAACAATTTAGAAAAATGAAAATATGAGATTTTGTGAAATTGAGATTCAAAGAATGGAATTTGGGAAGATGAAGATAAATATAAATTTAAAACTTGTAAAGTAGTTTTTGAATTAGAAATTTTATTTTTAGAGATGTTAAAATTGGTAATATAAGTAAAAAGAGTAACCATATATCACAAATTGTTGGTTGGTAAAATAGCTAAGGGTCTTACCTATAATATAGAGGTCATTGGTTCAAAACCTCTTGTTGTTGTATTTAAAATCTTATTTTTGAGAGTGTGTGCCTTATGTGATGTGGCAGTAGACCCTATATGAGGTAGCGGGGACATGGTAATGGGCCTAGGTGATGTAGCAGTGGCATGGCAGTGGGTCCTATGTGATGTGGCATTCAATCTTGTATGAGGTGGCGATGACGTTGCAATGAATCCAAATGGGTTAGACTTGAGCAAGTGAATTGAGTTTAAGCAAATGGATTGGACATGATGGACTAGGCTTAAGGTACATGGATTGGACATAATGTAGATGAGTTGTGGGCTGGATCTAAGCAAATAGGTTGGACATGATGGGCTAGGCTTAAGGTATCTGGATTGGACCTAATGTAGATGAGTTGTGGGCTGGATCTAAGTAAATGTGTTGAGTCTAAGGAAGTGAATTGATCATGATCAACCGGTTTAATGAGCTAATGGGTTTAGATTAATAATAAATTATGAATTAAATAAAAATAATACGATGTGACGGTGGTAATCAAATGGTATAATAAAAGGGTAAAGAGAGGTCTTTCTCTCGTCTTAAAAAAACATTCCCATCTTCATTTTTCTTTCTTTCCAAAATAAACCCAAAACAAGAAGATCACCTTTTATTTTTTTCCAAATCAAATCAAGAAAATCAAATAAGATAAAATCAAATAAAATAAAGTAAAATAATAAAATAAATGATAAAACTAAATTTATCCCAAATTTGGGGTCTACAGTACCCAATCTGAACTTTCAAGAATCCCTAAAAATTTAACTAATTAATGTAATGATGTACACCCAACCATTTTGTGCTATAGTGCTATAGTGTTATGAACCTTTATAATATTTATACAGGGCAAGGCCCTTTCTAAGTTTTGTTTCTTTAGGCTTAAGCTTTGTTTGGAATCCAGAAAGTGCTAAAGAAAGAAAAAAAAAAACTAAGATAATTATTTTTTCATGTTTGGTTTCACTTTGAAATGTAAAATAATATCAAATATTATCAAAATTCTTTAAAATTTTACATATTTTTAAATTCCTTAATTTTTATATAATTAAGATAAACATATAAAATGAGTTGGAATAAACAAATAAAATTAATATATTAAATTTAAACCTAATTTTATTTTCTTCCAAATTTTATTTCCTTCCATTTTTCTTTATTATTTTTTTCTCTATTTTCTTTTCTATTCCAAACGCTACCCTATGGCATATATATTGACTCTAAACCAATGGCGGACCCACTGGCAGCTTAGGGGCGCACATGCCCCCCTCAATTTTTGTTTTTAAATAAATTCAACAAGGGGTTTTGAAACCCTTGACAACATTATACATGAAAATTAAATTGTTCATTTGTTACCATTATACTATAGTTCTTTTTAAGTAATAAATACCCCTAAACTAAATATTCAACTATTACTCCCCTCTCAAACCATTTTCTTGGTCCACCACTGCTCTAAACTTCTTCAAAGTTAATCAACTGGTCATAGGACTAGCCAGTTGCCACCGTCTTATAAGGTATAGTAGGTTGACTAATAATACTTCACTTTGTTTCATTATACTTCCCATGACAATATTCTACTTGAGCTTTGCTTTGAATCATTTACTTCAAAGCTTAATTGGAGATGTTAATGTTCCATGCTTCACCCCTTGAAGCATGGTGATTGGCTTACTTTTTTTGATAGGTAAGTTTTTCTTTTTTTCTTTTTTCATTTTTTGTTCTCGTTGGGATTCAAACCTGGTTCTCTCCCTACTGCTATACCCACCCAATTCTTAACCACTGAACCATCTCTCTATGCGATCATGCCAACCCCAATCCTTAACCATTAATTTAGACATTAGTGACTTAATTTCATTTTTCTTATAAAATATCCTACACAGCCAACCTGTCTTCCATGGTATATCCAATAGCTTGAGATGTCTTTTTATATAAGAAAAACTACATTACCTAATAGAATAACATATTAAAATTGTTTTTTAATTAGTGTAGAAGCCAAGTACCGACATAACAAACTTCCAATGTTCTTTTTTCCTAGGCATCATCATCACAACTTCCAGAGTCAAAGTTGTCACAGTGCCAGACAAGAGGTTGTAACAAGCATGGATCTATGCATTTACCTAAACAAAATTGTTTGTGGAAAATTAAAAAAGATGGGCCTTCAGATTTTAATGTTCATGCTGTAACTGACAATTGGCTCAATATGAGAATGCATGAAACCGCGATCAAATAGAAATTTAAAAGGATAATACATCAAACTTCTTTGTTCAAGCAATATATCATAACCTTTCACCTTCTCTTCTTCCTTTTTGTACAACCATGTCAATACCCCATATAAGTAGGTGCTACTACATACAATACCAGTTTCAACAGAGTAACATTACACCTTGATATAGATGAAAGCTAGGGCAATGCAAATTACAAAACTACAACTTAAATGCATCTGGGAAATACAGGTGAAATACCATCTGATAAACACATTACCAACTTAATTGCAAACCAGGAAGATCCAACGAGTGATGGAGTCGGAGAAAGGGGAAGAAAGTTAGTCCCTAATCTTTGATTAATTCATGTAGCTGCCATGTGATTTGGAATTTGTGGTTGTCTTCTTCTTTTTCTTACTTTGTTTTGTCAGGAGGAGAGAGAACCGACCAAACCCAAACTTCTTTCTCTTTGCAGGAAACTGCTTAGGAACACACTCTCTCTCAACCTTCCGATGGGAGGGCAGATCACCACCTTGCTTGTTAAGCATTTGACCAAGTGACATTTTCTGTTTCACAGCACTGCTCTTGTCTTTGTGGATTCCTGGTTCAAACTCATCTGGCATAAGAAGTTTCCTGCTCAGTATTTGGCCTATCGATAGGGTTGGTTTTAAAACAGGGTTTGGCCCATCACTAACCAGGTTCAGTCCATTCACATCAATCAGGCGGGAATCTCTACGATGGTGGGACGGGTAGGAATTCTTGAACTTGGTTGAGTTTTGTACAGAACGCCTTCTCTGACCATGTTCAGATCTCCATTTCCGAAGAGCCTCTTCAACAGCCAGCTTCCCTCTATTTGCAGCCTCTACTCTGTTCAGAGCTTCTTCCAGTGCCTTCTTACTAGTTTTGACTTCTTCAGTAGCTTCCTCTACTCTCTTTAAGATTTCCCCTTTTGAAATATTTGCTTCATCAACTTGAAGCATGGCATCAATTACTTTCCTCTTAGAGAGATCCTCAGCCTCTCGAGCTCTGCAGGTTAAGGCAGAGTACTCTTCAAATGAAAGAGTTACTCCCTCAGGCTTTTGCAGGAGAACTCCATGTGAGCTATCACTGTTTGATAGAGCCTTGATCTCTGCAAGAGCAACAACTTCTGCAGCTCTAGCGGCTTCCTTCATTTTTTTGGCAGCAACTAGTCTGATCTCGGCTGTTTTTATTCTAGCTTTTGTCTGTTCAATCTCAGAGATTGCTTTAAGAACTTCTGATTTTGCTGCTTCCCCCATTTTCTTGAAATCTTCTGCTTCAGAAGTCAATCTTTGGAGCTCTCTTGCAATATCCATAGGATTATCGAAACTGCTTTTGACTTCAGCATCTTTTGCCAGCTGGACCTTTAATCTTGTTTGATCTAACTCTGCCTCGAGAGATGAAATTTTTGAAGAATTCAAAGTTAGCCGCTCTCTGGTCTTTTCAAGTGAGGTTCTTTCTTTCTCTATTTTCTTGTTAAACGATTCAACAGAAGCTCGGATATCAGCAAGATCATTTGTTGTTCTGGTAAGGTTCAACTTAGCCTGCTTGAGCTCCATTAAGATTAAACCTGGGGCTGAAGATGTACAGTGCATCAAACTTCCAGCCAAATGCTGTTGATCTACTTCAGGATTCTCATGTCTTTTCATTTCGGCCTCTTGCACAATAGGGATCACAGCCCTATCATCTGAATTTGTCTCAAGAATTGCAGCGACTTCAGATGATTCCTTTTGTAGCTTTAGTTTTAGTTCTTCAACAATCATTTTAGTGGCTTCCAGTTCTTTTAAGACATCAAGTGTTTCCCTTTCTTTTGAAATAAGATCTCTCTCCAACTGTGCAGCCTGTTCTTCTAGTTGAGCGATGTCAACCTCACCAATTCCACGCTGCTATTATTAAGAAATTCTTCAGAAATATAATCATTTACAAAGAGTAGAAACAAACAATTAGCAGGTTTCCAAGCCTACAATTCCTAATTTTCTACTAAGCCGTTCTGATATTTGAATGCATGAATATGGAAACCCCTGTATTAAACAGATGGCACAAAGAAAATCCATCACATATCTTTTTCTTTTGTTCCTTTCGGAGGCATAATCAAAGAATTAGGTATTCCCAAATTAGGTGGAGTTGCAACACAAAAAGTTTCCTAGATGAGTTTCACACAAATTTAACGTAGTGTTGCATGGTTGAAGGAGTTTCAATTTAGAAATATATGGAGGTTTGAACTTTGTGACCACATATGTAAGTGTGTATGTGACATGAATTCATGCTGTAATTAAGTTTACTTATGTCTCTAGATGACTGGTAAAATTTATTTGCTGCTTCCAGTGAAGCTTGCACTCAAGTTCTCTGTAACTTTCCTCCACTTATGTTGGTGTTAACATCATAATATTGTATCCAATCTGAAATTTACATTTAGAAACAGTTGCAAAATCTAAATTTAGAAGTTAGTAGCCCTGTTAGTTGCTTTTCTTGACCACTCTAAGTCCATATTCACACACTCCAAATTATTCCTTTCAGGAATCCCAAATCCCTAAAACTCTACTTGATCAACCTATATAATGCTACCTTGGTGCAACAACAAGGTGCCTTTGCTGTTTTATTCCTTTATTGCATCTAGATTCACATTAAACTTCTTCAGAGTTAATCCCCAGGTCATAGGATTAGTCAGTCGCCACCATATCTTATATAAGGAAAAAAGGGTTGAATAATATTTTGTTTCATTTTGTTTTTCAAGGCAATTCTCTACATTGATGTGCTTTTCTTCAGAATCATCTGCTTCCCCATTTTATTAAAGAGAATAAGGTTCCATTTGTCACCCTGTGAGGCATGGCAACTGGTTTATTTAGTTTCATTTTTATTATAAAAAAATCCACCATAGTCAACTGTCTTCCATGGTATATCCACTAGCATGACTTATCTTTTTATCTGCCCAAGAAAAACTCCATTACCAACAGAATAACATGCCAGCATTATCCAGGCCTAATTCTTTCATAAAATGGACATGGCTCATAGAAGAAGAAACAACTGGGCTAAATAAGGTGAATAGCCATTTAAGGGTGCAGATATAAAGGAGGCGGTGTCAAATGCCTTTCTAAGCCTTCTTGCTGGCGCAAGGGAGTGGAGACTGAATACGACCGGATGATATTTGCATCCTTGGGTACTGGTGCTTTATCAAAAGTGGAGATAGCTTTCTCTGAGGAGGAAGCTTTCCCGAACCCAACCTCTTTCTATGGAGATAAAGCTGAATGCACAATGGCATTTAGGAAGATTTTCAAGATTTATGTAAAGGTAATGGGTTTTCTTTATTTTATTTTTATTTTTTTGGGTGGGGGAGGGGGAAGAGTTTCTATGAGACTCTTTCAAAAAGAAGCTCAAAAGTCAAAGTTTCCTCACTTCTTATGTTGATTCCTAAGGAAGGAGAAGAGAGGATTTGAAATTTGAGAAGGTCTTACAGTTTGTTCAAACAACTACATTTTCTTCCAACAGTAAATTTGAGAAGTTATTTATGGGAGACCCACATGTTCTGACGTGGAACACTAACGTAACAATACTATTATAAGCTTGATCCGTGTAATGGGGATTAAAATTCCAAATACCGACCAAACTGGTAAGAAATTTCTCAGCAAATGATTTTGTCCACCTTATATAAAAAATAAAAACGAAACTGGAAAAGGCCCAATATTTGGCGCGGCGTGTCTTATCTTTATTTTATTTAAGATTAAAAGGAAATATATTGAAAGAAGCAAAAATAGAGGCACACACGACGAAATCGGCGAAAGCGCCGGAAAAAGGAAGATATGTACACCACACACACAAGTATACATTTAGCTTATGATATGTAGCCACACACAGAGATCCATGGCTCCTGTCTTAGTTGCAAAATCGTAACAAAATTTAGGAAGGAAGAACAAGCTACAACATATGGGGGCAAACAAAAGATATATTTGAAAATGAAAGGTGGCTAAAGAGATATCTAAAGAATGGCATTTCAATTGTGGTAGGTAAGGTAAAAAACATGCATTAATATGGAAACAAACTGTTGATATGGTTTACACCATGACATCGAATGGATGAATAAAAAAAACTATCATATGTAATTGCAAACTCACATTCTAGATTCAAATTTGCCTATCAGAAAGCAATGAGACAGTAACAGAACCACTCAAAGAAGCTCCGAAAAACAGAACTTAAAGCCCCGTTTGGTTCCCGAGAAAGAATGAGAAGAAAAAGAAAAGGAGGAAAAAGCTTTGAAAGGCCTTTTCTTTTATTTGTCTATTTATTTATTTGGTTCTGCTTCTGCAAAGCATTTTCCTACTATTCACCTTCTGAACAGAGAAACAATAAACATACCTCAGCCTCAGAGAGCTTGCAATGACTGGGTTTCCAGAATCCGATTCCACCAAATCGATTCGCAGCTTCCTTCACAGACTCGAACGGCGCTGACGTGTCGATCTCCCCTCTGCCCCCACCCTCATTCCTCTCCGCCAAACCCGATTCATTTCTACCCTTCGGAATCCCCATTTTCACGCCTGAATCAACTAGACCATTATTTCCAAGTCCCACTCCAGTCCCAAAATCTAGGGTTTCTTCAGACATTGAATTCAAAAAAGCCAAAAGCCGAGAAACACAATCTGAGATCAAGAAACCAAAAGTTAGGAAACTCTAGAATTTAGAGACGAACAAATGCGAGTGTATGGAGCTATAATGGAGGCGATAAATGATGTTGTCGGCGTGAGTGGGGGCGAAAATCAAACCTCAGTACTCTCCACTCTCCCTCCACTCTCTGTAGAGATAAAACTAAAAGAGGGAAAAATAAAAGCAACAGCATCCATTTGATTTCTGAATCGTTCTTAATTGAATTTACCTAAAAGCCCTTAACTTAGATTCAAACTCACAAAGGCTTTCCTCCGCTTTTAAGTTTTACCCCTTAGCTCTACCCTAGTAGGATAGGAAAGGACTTCACAAATCACATGTAAGACTTAACAACTTAAGAGCTTCGAAACGACGCTTTAAGGAGCGTGCAATCTACGCACCCTCCAGCCCAACGGACAAATAACGCCAAGGCTCCTCCTTACTCCTTACATCCTTTCGCAACCCAAAATCACGTCAACCTTCCAAAAACATTATTAACCTTTTTTCTTTTTTTTTTACTTTTTTAGTTCCACACTAAAAATCCAATAATAATGTTTTTTTTTTTAATTATGAAATTAAGACGAATGATGTCGCGTCTGAAAATTAAATTATGCCATTGGGTCCAAGAAAATGTCACTAATTTTATTTTTATTGCATGCCATGCCCGCCCCCACCCAACCCCACCCCCATCTTTTTTTGTCCGCACTTATTCTTTGACTGGAGACAGAAAACATTCAGCTGGCGTTGTCCAATAGTATGAAATTAGTATAAATTAAAATTTGTAAGATTACGTCAAGATTCAAATATTAATTAAGCAACTATATAAATTTGGGTGCCTTATTAATTCCGCAGTGTAAAATTGGCGTGTCTATTAAGAAATTTTATTGTGCACACCCACCGATGTAGAGTCCACCCCCCCAACCGAAGATAGCCCTTGTAGGTGTGCCAAAAACAAAAACAAATGATAGTATCTTTTGACGCCTCATTTCCTAGATGTAAATTTCCATGCCCTTTTTGGAGATTGTGGTAGCCTGGATTTTATTTGAGTAAGTGTTTTTTTTTTTTAAATTATTGCTAAAAAGTAGTTTCTAAAAACATGATATGCTTGCTTTAAAAAAAAAAAACATGATTTCTCTCATGCCCAATGTAAAGTTAGTTGAGGTGATTACAAATTGAATTGAAGTTTTCTATCTTCTAATTGAAAATATTTCAAAACTATTATTTCTCTTATGTTTTTCTATTTTTTGTTTTAGTGAAAAGAAAATTACTTTTAAATAACAGTTACGAAACCGTTCCTACACATAATGGGCTAAAGGTGTGCAAAATAACTTAAAAAATCGAATCGATCAAAAAACTAAATCGAAAAATAGGTTAATCGAATTAGTCATTCAATTTTAATTTTTGTTTTACACAAATCTCGATTTCGATTTATAAAATACAAAACCTTAGTTTCAGTTAACTAGCCAAAAAAGAAACAACTTATGTGAGTTGATTCTTAGCTTGTGTAAGTTGTGACTTTTCTATTTTTATCAGTCGCTTTTTTTTTTTTTTAAACCAAGTTTTTATCATTTTCTTTCAAACCAAAGTATATAGTTTATGATTTCTTCTTATTAGTTTATTTTTCTACTGAAGTTGTTAAAACATATGGGTGATTAAAAAAACCGTAATTAAATTATCTAATCTTATGCGTTTTATATATTATTTATAGATGTATTATAAATGTGTATTATAAATGCATTAGTGTCGTAAGATTGCAAATGAATAATAGATTGTATTTATTTTTTTCTTTGCAATTTTTATTATATTTATAATAATTATTATAATTTGAATTTCAACTATGATTATGGAATTGTAAATTTATTTTTTAATTATGATTAATAGAAAAACCGATATATGATTAACTTAATAAATGGTTAACCTGAATATTTAATAATCATATGACATGTGTTTTTGTTTATACAAAGAAAACAAAATATATTATTTTTATTTTTGCATTACTGGTTAGAATCAACCCACACACCCTAATACTATCGTATTGATTACAATTTGAACTATTTTATTCTAAGCAAAACAAAGCATAACAAAAAAACATAGAAACAACGATTTGATTTTCATTATTTTTTCATTCACATAAAATATTAAATTCAAAAAACAATTATCAAAAAACATCAAAATAATGTTTCTATATTTTCAAAAACTGCAACCAAACATACCTTTTCTATTATTTTTGTATAAGAGTTTGCACTGCACATTTAAATCCTAGGTTGTGGGCCCAAGTGAAAAGGGCCTGGCCCATGCGACTCCCATTAAAGTGAATAATAATTACACCAATAATAAAAACGATAAACGTTGTTTTGCTTTGTACCTTTTAATCTCTTTATAGCATTTTTATATTGCTTTATTTTTTACTTTATCTCTATATATGAAGATTTTGGAGCAAAAATTATACTTTAATAGTTCTCTATTTTTATTTCTAAAATAAAGATAGGAATAGTACATCTTTATATATGAAGATTCACTATTTATATATCTAATTATAGAGATAATGAGACTCATATTTAATAAACATCATTATTCTATTATTTTATTATTATATTACTTTTATTTTATTATTTAATTATTATAATAATATTTTTTAGAAATTATATTTTGATTTTTCAAGATAGGTTTATTATTTATTAATTTTTTAATTATTTTTCATATATAATAAAATGATTTTAATATATTCATTTTTAGTATTAATTTATTTTTAATAATTTATATTTTTTTTAAATAATAAATTTAAAATAATTTATTTTTTTATTAAAATTATTTTTTGACAATTATATAATACATTTTTATTATTTTCATTTATAAATTAAACAAGATTACGCTGAATTAGAGCAAAAAGACTAATCACGACGCATAAAACAAAATGAATATAATAAATACGAGTTGGAAAGTGAAAAACAAGATAAAGAAATTATAGAGAAAAATGTTGATTTCATTTCAATCCATTTGAGTGTGAGCATTTCAAAGTGAAAAAATTGAAATTATTGAAAAAGACTTGTAAATCCCAAGCAAATGGATCAAGTGGTCCTATTGATGGTAATTTTAATAATTTTAATGAATATAATGTTGGAAATTATATGAGTGATTTACCATTGTATTAGTTTTTGTATTTTATTTTTATCATTTGGTTATAATTTTATTGTAATTCCATTATATAGCTTTTTAAATATTGTTTTATTTTCTAATAGAATATTATGCTTTATAATGTAATTTATTAGTTTAAAAGGTATTTTTAGGTTTTTAATATATTTTTATTTATTATAATTTTATTTATTTAATATAATTTTATATTTAAATAAAAATAAAAGTATTTCATATATCATGCTTAAAATATTTATATTTTAAAAAATAAATATTAGAAAAATAAATAGTGATTTAGAATTGAAAATAGAGATTTTTTTTTTATTTTTTTTATTGGAGATGCCGTTAGGGGCTAAGATGTGGTACCGGATGGTGAGATGACCGTTGCTCTGAAAGCCGGTCCTCCAAAGTTCAGTGCCGTTGCAAACTTTTAGTATTTGAATTCAAAATCTTTTCAAGGTGGCAAGCTGCCGTTATATATTCACTTTTAGTTTTAGCTGCCAATTTCCCTCAACAGAAATTCTTGAATGATTTCGAAAGTGTTCTGCGAATTTTTTTTGAAGCAATATCCTTGTTAATGAATTAAAATATTTAACTTTAATCTGGCTAGATTTACATTTAATATTTGCATCCATATCTATGATAATATTCCATTTAGTACACAATCTCCTTTAGATAATTGGGAATAGTGATTAAAAGGTATAATGTGAAAACTAGAAATGAAATCTATTTGAAAAAGAAATCCTGATCATGTAGGATAATATTTTTTAGATAATTGGCAATATTGATATAAAAAAAGGTATCAAATTCATTTATAGGGAAATTAGAAATAAAATCAATTTGAAAAAGAAATCTAAATTGAAAAAATGGAAAAAAATCAAATATGGTAAGAAAAAAAGGGTATAAATATATCTATTTCTTCAAGCAAGAATATTGGCGTATCCACTCTAAATTCGATAGTCTTCTCCAAATGCAACAGTCTTCACAATTTTAAAACACATGAGCAGATCATATAATTTTAGTAAGTCTCTCTCCTCTTTCATATTTTTTTTTTCTTGTAGTGCTATTTTCTTGTTTTATGTATATTTTCTGACCTAATGCATTGGCGGAGGAAGAAAATAATATGAGGGGACATAAACCATTTTAGGGGATGTTGGTGTAGTAATATCTGAATTTTCCTTAAAATCAAAGGTATCAAGTTTGAAACTCCTTAACAGTAATTTATTATTAAAATGTATATTTGCCCATCCTAAGCACCATGTAGGTCCGCCCTTGGACTAATGTGTGGTGGATGAATGGTGTTACATGGCTTTCAAAAGGCTTTGAATGGAAGGCCAATTAGAGCTTTAATTCATCATAATGAAGTGGGTTTTACTTAATCTAATTTCAATACAAGTTAGAGTTAATCATAGTTTCGTGATAGTTGTGTGTAGTCAATTTCTTGGTAAAAGTTGTAAAGTTTAGACAATGGGTTCACTTTCAGCCCAATTAGATGTGGTAAGATTCTTCTAAATGGACCTGAGCCCAATTGGAAGGCTCAGCTATATGTAGTTGAAACTTGGCACTTGGCAGGCAGTCTTTTGAATTTTGATTGGTGAATAGGCCTGACTGTGGACTGTGGAGCCTTCATAAGTTTGAAACATAGTTAGCAGCCAGCGGTTATGGGCGCAAAAGGTCTTTAAAATTCGAGAAGGATGCATCTTATCTTATGAGATGAGTCAATATTCACTGGTAATGAAAATATCGCTTATGTCTGGCTAATAAATTTATAATCAATTAAGTGATTTCGTAAACTACTTAACAGTCTTAACATAGGATTGGTAAGCTACTCAAAAAGTTCTAAATTACATAAACTATCATAACTATTTTGGGTAACTTGGTGATAGGCTATATGTATATATATATATATACTCTAACAAGTTCTTGTGTCTTTCATCTATAGGTTGTTATTCCATCTGATTGTGGGGTGTGGACCGTGTGGCGATGTCGTTTCTTTTTGTTGGGACATGTGTTGCATTTAGACGGGTTTAAGGTCGCTTTCAACAAATTTGTGTCCACTTTGAGATCTCTAATAATAGTTATTTGTGTTAATTTCTAGTCTAATTGGACAATTTTATCTTGATTATTAGGGGATAGCGTATGACCACTCTAGTAGCCCCCGAGTCTCATTTATGGTTTTCACGAGCTGATGTGAGATTTTGATTTCTAAATGAAATGAATGAGTGTTTTCACTGAAACTATATGAATGGGGCAATTTTCGTCTCAACCTTTATGGGTTAGCGATTAGCATATGGCCAGTCAAAGCAACAGTTTATATGTCTAATATAAACTAATCCATATTCAAGAAACACTATTGTTATGATACATAGGCATTGTAAGCTCTCAAACACTTTCCAATTTTCAATTACGTCATCAATGACTAATGTATTTAGATCATTCTTGCTTGCGCTTTTTATATGACATATTAAGGAAAAATATAACATCAAGGACATGGTATTTGATTTTTCATGGTTCGACCTAGAACATGAAAGTTGGAAATCTGAATTCAATGGCAGGTGAGTAGCCTTTTATAGATCCAGAGTTGGGAATGACCCCAGAACATGCACTGTTAGAAAAGTATGAACCAGGTGAGGTGACTAACCTTTTATAGATCAGAGAGGGTTTGGTGACGCCAAAACTTACCAACAACCACACAGTAGGAACAGCTTTCCCTATAGAAATCATTGGACTTCCAAAACCTACAGATTCTTCTGCCAAATTCACAAGGACGACAGCAAATAAAGTCGGATCCCCACTATTGCTCAATCCATCCCCATGGTCAAATTGTAGTGTCTTCCTTTTGAGTGGGGTACAGCGCTATCCATATCTACCTCATACCCAACCGTCCTTGAGTTTTTCACCTTACCACCTGTTTGGTTTCTGATTTTAAAATCAATGGTTGAGAATGGCTTTTGAAAATACAGATAATAACGTTTTGGTGTTATTTGAATTTTTTCCTTATTTTCTGAATTATTGTTTTCTATGTTCTATATTCTGCTCCTTGTTTTTCAGGATAAAAAATAGTTTTTAAAAATTATAAACAAATAAATTCTTAAGTCATGTTTGGTTCCTTTTTTGAAAACTAATTTTGAGAATACCTTTTGAAAACATTGAAAGCACCATTTTGATATTATTTGAAAACTAATCATGTTCTTTTAATTTAGTTTTTTCTATGTTTTCTTTTTTTTTTTTTAGAAAAAAAGTAACAAAACGTGGTTTTTTTAATTTTTCAGAATAAAAAATAATTTTCAAAAACTGTAAATAAATAAACCCTTAGAGCCTGTTTATTTCATGTTTTTTAAAACCATTTTTTAATATAATTTTTACAAAAAACATATTTTTAATGTTTTCTGAAAAACTATTCTAGTTATCTGAAATTACTATTTAGTGTTCTCTATAAGTTTTTATTTTTTATTTTTTTCATAACAAAAATAAATTGGAATCCATGCCCTTAATTTCTCTATTGTTCTCTACCACCGTGTTCCCTCCACCAACTTTTCGTTCCCATGGCCCAGACGCCATGAAAACAATTACTTGTACACCACAAACAGCCATTCAATGGTGAATTGCCGTGATGATCAATGCCACCAGTGACGACCAGTACACTCTATCTCCTCTTTAAGGTTTAACATAATAATTGTTTCTCTTCCTTCCCATTACAAACATCTCCCTGTATTTATCTCTCACTACCTTCATCTCCAATATTCTAATGCATGTAGCAACTATATTTCTAACGTGAACTAACTTAAAATATACTTTGTAAGTTTATTATATATATACTTGTAATAAGAATCAGGCATGACAGTTACTGAAAAAACTCGTATGTAATCCTCATCACGTATTCCTATTGCTGGCTAATTAAGCTGTATATGTCGCGGTCCCAGTTGTTGCATATTAATGATGGTGAACACACTTCTTAATTTTCGTAGCTTTCCAACTCCACTTTTACCCAATCAAATCTTGACAGATCACTGCCATATTACCTGGATTCCCCGCTATAATTGCAGCTACCCAATCACATTGGGACATATCACTGATCTTCTCTTTCGACTTCTCATCTTATAAAGAAATGTTGTTTTCGTTTTATTTTTGCTTAATATTTTGACTGGAATGACTGTGGAGGGTAGTTAGTGCAGCAGATGATCTCCCAGTCAATCTCTTGAGCCTTGCCTCTATGGCTTGGGAGTTGGGAAGATCAATGCATTAATTAATGGTGGCCCAGCTGCTAGACTTCAAATTTCATTTTCCACTCTTCTTTGCAAGTTTTCTTTAGTGGTGCCCTAAATTATGGGTAACCATTTCTCATCAAAGCATGAAAATATACTCTTATTTGATTTTAGAAGCGCTCATATAAAGAAAAATATCTTATGTTTATTATGTTTTAACATACATTTTTGGATTAATCTCACTAATCCTAAAATTAAGTTTGACTTTAAGATGACTCAAACTAATAATCATTTAGGAGTAACCTTAAGACGGGAGCAAGTGAACTTCCTCTTAGAACGGTTTCAATAGGCATCTTTTTGACCATAAATTTTGTAATCCTAAGTGCTTTGATTTCAATTAAGTATGTTATTAGAATCTTTTTAATTATAAAAAAAATGATTCACCCATGATTTGTGAAAATGGGGTCCAAGAAAATAAATTTATATTGAGGGTGACGTAACAAAGGGCAATGAGAAGTGAGGAGGCTTTTAAGGAGAGATGGACCACCAATAAGGCTACCTTCCCCACCATTTATTTCTACAGATACCCAACCATGCGGACCAGAACAATAAACCATAACCAATAAACCATAAACAAACCCTTGTTGTTCGTGAAACATGCATGTGAGGCATCTCTTACATTATATATATATAAATATATTAACACTTTACTTTTATTAATTACCCACTTGTTGACTGGTTTGGAAATAAATCAAGTGTAGGTACTCATACCAAATCCTTCATGGCTCCTTAAATAGTGACTATACGCGTGGCACGCGCGAGTAAAGTCAATAACGATAATCAATTTGTATGAGTCAGTGTCTATATACTATATATAAATATATGTTATATGATTTCCATGTATGGTTTGCATTGTACAATTAACTCTCCACATTTCACCTCTTCTCCATCTTGAAATCCCGAAATTCAGAGAATTTCCAAGAATCCAAGATGCTGAGTAGCGAGCAGGATGTGCCACAGAAAAGACTTCAAATCAAGGAAGATGACAAGTTTTTCAGCAGGCTGCTGTCGAAAGAAAGCTCCATGGCGAATCCTTCTCTGAGAGTCTACTATGGCGGAGTGTCTGGTTCAGTCCCATTTACATGGGAGTCTCAGCCCGGAACTCCTAAACACCCATTCAGTGAGTCTGCTCTTCCACCTCTCACTCCTCCACCGTCTTATTATTCCAAGGAAAAAAAGCCCAGCAAGAAGCAGTCAAGATCCAATCTCTTGAACTCCATATTCCCGAAAATGAACAAAAGCAGCAATCCCAAAAAAGAACTATCGTCGCCTTCCTTGTCATCGTCCTGTTCGTCATGGTCGACTTCGCCGCGGTCGTTGTCTGTGTCCGGTTCATTGACTCCGAACTTTACGAGGCGGCGGCAATGTTGCAGCTCGAGATCATCGTTTGAGTATGAAGAAGAGGCGGTTTCCCCTACTTCAACCTTGTGTTTTCGCATGGGATGCGGCCGCGGCGGGCTGAGAGGGCGGTGCTCGATTGTGGTTGTGAAGAAGGCTTTCTTGTCCATGGTTGGCCATGGATCTGGCCAAGGTACTGCTTAAGGTAGCTAGAAAGGTTTTTCATATCTTGTTCAAAAACCTGTCTGGTCTCATTTCTTGTTTGGTAGTGACTTCTCTACCAAAAAAAAAAAAAAAAAAAATTCTGGTTATAGCTTTGTTCATGATCCGAGAAAGAAAAGAAAAAAAAAAAAAAGTCTGTTTTTAGAATGAATGTAAACCTTGTTCTTGATCAATCAGGTAAATCTCAAACCAGTTAAAACATTAGTTCTCCTGTTGAGTGAAGAAACTGCTATCAATTATTAACTACAATGATATATAATAGTTTTGGGAGAAAGAGACAAATGCTTAACCATTAGAGGAGGGCTCATATCCCAAGCAGGAGATATCATATACTCGGATGAATAGCATATAATGGTGGCATTTTGTGATTTTTGCCTCACTGGTTATATTCTTAAAATAAAGGAGGGGGGCATATGGTGGCGGTTTGTGTTTGGTGGTTGAAGCTATAGACATTGTAGTTATATGAATCTCTCTGCCACTGTGTCTCTCTTATTATTTAATCCTAATGGGAAATATGGATGAAGGTTCTTATCTCCATAGTTTTTTTTTTTTTTTTTTGTCTGACTGCTTGCTGGGAATCTTTTTTTTTTGCTCTGCCTTAGTTCCGTCTTCCCCACACATATTGAATGGGAGAGAAAACCTTCTGTTTTGTAATTAATCACTCTTGGTATTGATATGTGGTCAGTTAATTTATGAATATACTCGTTAATTGGCAAATGTATGCTCAGTCCCTGTCCATCTCTCCGTCCACTTACTTCAATACCGGACAGAGACAAAAACCCTTTTAAATGGCCCCTTTTGATGGCCTCCCACTCCACCAGTACACCATTTTCACCACCCATCAACCAATATGCCAAACAAGCTAAAACAAAAGCAAACAAAAGGGGTTTGTTTTTTATTTATTTATTTATTTTTATATCCGTGCATCTCCTGGATCAGTTTTTACAAACATGGACTAATCACATAAGACCTGAAATTAGTGTTAAAGGTCGGAGAAACCTCTAGAAACTCTTAGGAGACTTGATTGAGTGAACCCCAAAGCCTTGCACCAACTGATCGAGCGATCTCCAACAACCCATCTCCGAAAATGGATGGATGATGAGTCTTGAAATTTTGGATTTTTATCCGCAAGTTAAGCAGTGGAAATCACGAAAAGGGCAGCAAGCTTTGTAGAAGGGAAGGAGGAGGTCACAGAGGGCATGTGCACAGTCACATCTGTATGGGCTGGCTCACCCACCGACTTTGAGATGTATCACAAATCCACAGCATTTCATTCTTTACTTTAAGTTAATGGAAGAAAAGGTGGAGAACCCTGACCAGAAAGCAAAAGATTGAAAAGGATACAAAACCACCAATGCACTCATACAAGATTGTTTTTTTTCTCAAGTAAATTGCCCGTCGTTTGGTGGTCGTTGCGGGAGGTGTCCATTTCAATAAAAGAAGATTCGCTTTTGAAGGTGATCAAAAGAAAGTGGTCAATGGAAAAGTCATTCTGGTTCCTTCTTCCTTTATGGGTTTCAACTTTCAGAGGAGATAGGCAAAGGCAAAGGCAAACTCAAACTATGTGGAGATTCATGAAGGGGAATCTAAAATATGAGTGTTTGGAAGGAAAGAAACTTCAATAATGAATATGCAATCCAAAGACACAATGCACCATCAAAGGTTAAGTACTTGTCTAATTGTTTTCATTTAGGGAAATTTGGAGCACTATACAAATCACTAAGGACCAAGCATCAGGCCCCATGGGCTGTGTCTTTAGTGGGACAAGGACAAGGACAAGGAGAATAATTAGGATTGAGGTGGAAAAAGCTTCATCAAACATAAAACAAGTAGGCTGAATCTGTCTCCATCCCCACCATTATTGTTATTAATATTATACATAGAAAAAAAAAAAACATAGATAAAATTTGTCCATTCCCAATTCATCCCTAGATGAAACCAATAGAGGTTTAGTAAAATATCCGACATATATTTCCATATTTGTGAATGAAACAATATTTATATTATCGATAATTCCATAATGAAAATCAAGAAAAATCGATACATTTGGAGCACATATCTAAGCTGACCGACATTCATGTAAATATCGGCCACAGACACGCTCTGCTACTTTTAATTTTCTATTAAAATATCAAGACACGCGATATATCTACGATAATTAATCGATCGATTTAAATCCGCTGGGGATTCAACCTGACTTATCCAACGCTTATTAATCGATTCAACAGCTTAAAGAAGATTTAATGGTCGATTTGAAAAATTAAATCCATCTGCTATAATTAAATTACAAATATTTTTTATCATCATTCAATTTATTTCAATTCAAAAATTTATAAATTTCTCTAAAATCATTCCATTTGATCACAAATTTTCTCTATCATATCCAATCTTCATTTCACTCTAATTTTTTTTCCTTTGTGATAGTTTATATGATACTTTCATATTTTGAATTAATTCATTTAATAATAATATATTAATAAATGTTAGTTAATATTTCAACGAAGATGCGATAATCCCGAATTTCCATCAATCTTAAGATGATACAATGCAAGATTACGAGATTTTAGATTGTTTCATCATATATAACGCAACATTATCGAAACACGCAATGATAAGATATCTTATCAGCAAGACATCCTTTTATCAAATTTTACAATAAGATCCACATCGATCTTTATTTCATTTTGTAAGTTCTTATCAGAATATAATTTCAACGATATATATTCGATTATTAATATCATTTTTAATTTTTAAAAATATTTAATTTAATTTCAAAGATTAAGTAATTTCTAATATATCGATATTCATGTAAAAATATCTACCGATATATCCATAAAATCTAAGTACTATTATATCCATTGAAACCATATTTCCAAGAACAATATTTCCATCCTTGGTTGAAACTACAAATGAGGCAAGGATGAAGGGTAGGAAGCCATGCTGGACCAAATTCTCTCCAACAAGGGTTCTTATCCAGAAATGAGAAGAGAGGAATAAAGTTGCAGAGATGACGAGGGACGGGAAAGTCTTCTAGAACACCCTGTTGACATCCCTATTTACAATTATAGAAAATAAAGGTCTATTTGATTCTTTTTTTTTAAAACTATTTTTAAGAGCAATGTTTTTCTCAAAAAAAGAGAATATCTAAATAGTTTCTATTATCTAAATTTGAAGGCTTTCGCACTCAGATTCTTTCGTAAAAAAAAGAAAAACACTATGAACCAAACGCGCCTCTATTATCCTGTTCTCCTCGTTTTTGGCACAAAAAACAATTTTCAAAACTCCAGAACAAACAAAGTTCTCCTTAAAGCAAAACAACTCATGGAGTTAAGAGAAAAATAAATTGAAATATTGAGCAAACTCTCACAGTTTCCATAGTTCAAAATCTTATTATGATATTCCTCATTTCAAATGTTTGTACACCACAATATCACATGTGAAGTTACAAAAGATTGACTATACAAACAATACATCTAACCATCTATGCTTCTCAGCCAGATTTAGTAACTTCATGTATTGCATTTGCCAGGTAACTCAAATTCCTTGTAGTCACACCTGCCATACTGTGTTTGATACAATTAAGAAAGGGTTATTCAGTGTCACAGCCATGAATTCAATAATTAAAACCAGGGGAATAAGACAACATGATTATGTTGAGAAGTTACTTCATCACCAACTTCTCCAGACAAATCAAGCCAAAAAACCAATTCGGTGTCTTAAATGCCGTATTATATGCAAGAACAATGCATAAGCTTTTAAATGGGACACAGCAAAGGAAAACAGCCTCGACGTTGTCATACTGCCACCCGTACCATAATAAATAGTATGATTTTTCCTCTTGGGATGAAGATGGATGTGCCAATCCACCCTCTTCTTTCTGACTTAATAGGCCCCCCTGACTTTAAACATGTTTACTTAATTAAGGGAAGTAATGATGTAGCCTATCATAATCACTCTCCATGTGATACAACATTAGTATGATATATCACACAATTAACTCCTCATGCTGATACAACATTTGTATGGTATCTCATGGAATCAAGGAGCCACATAGATAGACAACCATCCCTTGTGGGGCAGCACAAACAGAATTCCCACATCATGGTTTGGGATCTGTTTTAGATAATATATGCCCAACCACTTTTCTCATATAAATATCATCTATTTTGAGCTTAATGCATCATTATGACTTTAAAATGCATGAACCTAACCAAGAGAAACTCACTATTAATATATAATTTTCCCTTACTCATTGTGAGATGTTACAAACCCACACTGGATATCTCTGGAAAGATTCTCCAAATCTCCCTCACCTTTTAGAAACATCAGGCACATTCAAAACAAGATCCCAACAGGTTCAGCTATGAACTGAAAATAGTCATTGGTTGAATGCCTACCAGCTCACACAAGATTTTCTAGAAAGAACTTGTAGAAAAGTTGGTGCATCAGAAGGTAATTGAAACAAGATATAATGATTAATAGAGATCGATTAATCACCATGCGACCATCACAAGTCATATATATATGGAATTCCTTCACCAGTCGATTAACCTGATCTGGAGATAAGCCAGAGAAGCAAAACATCCCAACCTGCATTTTCGTAGATTTTATCATTAGATCATTCCCATCCAACTGGTAAAATCTTTTTCAATCATGCTTTGAGAACATTAAAAAAGCCAATTAAATTCTAGACCTGGTTAGTTATGTGATCCCAGTTTAGGTGAGAGTCCAGCTTCTCGAGACTTTCACGTAGAGAGGACCGCATCCTATGAATGCGGTTCGCCATTGCCTTAAAAAGTGGGTGTGGTTAAAGGCATATCAGAATCTTCAACTCCATCTTACAATGAAAATGAGAAGGGAAAAACAAGAAAATGTTACCACCTTCAGCTCTTTTTCCCAAAGCTCCTTCAGATGTGGGTCACTCAAGATTGTTGAAACAAGTAATATTCCATGGACAGGAGGGCTGCTGTACATTGCCCTGGTGATATGCTGCAATTGGCTTTTAATAGCAACTGCTTGCTTTGCATCCGCACAAAGAACACTGAAGAAATTAAATTAGGATACTGTTATGCCCGAAATACAAATCACGTATGCAAGAAGGAAGAAAGGAAGGAATACAGCCCTAGGTGACACGTAAATCATTATACATCCAGGTGATATTAGCTATTGTTATGGTTTATCTTGTGTGTATTGTGCCTTGTTGTTTGCGTGACCTTTGAGGGTCAATGCGGTCTTTTTGTAATCTAAGAGAATCAGTTCGTTGGGGGGGTGGGTTATATTTGCGGGGGGTGTGGGGGAGGAGGCATGAATGAGATGATGAGTGATCTTTGTAATTGAGGGAGGGGTGTCTACGCCCTTGAATTTCTTTTTCTGTTTTGAAGTTACTGGAAGAAGGGAATAAACTGCAGAAAAATTTGTTTACCTGAGAGATGAAATTGTTGGTTCTATCAGGTACATAAGTGAAAAAACTTTAAGAAACTAAATTTGACCATAGATTGAGATGGTTGTGTGATGGAGTGATAAATCATGTGGAACATCATCAAACTATCCTCCAGCCTCACTCTTTGATCATCAACGAGCGTTGGTATAGATTTTATTATGGTATTATAGAAATTTAATTTTTCAAAATGTGTTAAAAAAATCCCTCTTGAGTTGTGTGCCTCAATTTCAAAGATGCTAACTTCTGGTTTCTCATGCTAAAAAATTCTAAAACTCATAGCCTCATGATGTAAGTAGTTGGAAAAACTAGTGGTTCAATGCTCTTTGGTTTATCTGAAGGGTGTTACTGCCCCAGCAGAGGATTGCTTTCAAGAATCAAAACCAGCAACCTATTGATTTTAGTCTCTGCAAACTTTAAGGTGGATAAATGCATATAGTAATAGATAAAGAATCTGTCGATTAGTGGTCTATACCTGAGACAGCCCACTCTGTGCCCATATAATCCCATATTTTTAGCAAAGGACTGAGCACAGCCTATTAAATGTCCATCTTCAAGAAATATCCGGATAGCCTTGGCATCCTTGTCAAGGTCCCCATTAGCAAAACCTTGATAAGCCATGTCAAAGAAGGGAAAATGATTTTTCACCTGAAAATTATTAATTAGCAGCTATCGGTAATTTAGAGTTCAAGGAATATTGCATTAGAAGGGTGGTCGTTATTTACCCTAAAAAGATTTGAGATCTCTCTCCATTGTTCCTCAGTTGGGTCAACCCCGGTTGGGTTGTGAGCACACGGATGGAGCAAGAAAAAGGAACGATCTGGAGCATTCTGGAAAATTTTGCCCGAAATAGTCAGTTTCTAATAATACCGTGAATATCCTATTCATTTAAAGATTCTTATACCTTGATATCATCCATGAGTGCAGCAAAGTGCAATCCCTTAGAGTCAGGATGGTAGTAACGGAAGGTTCTCTGTGGAACTTGGGCATCTCTCCAGATGTTGTGGTGGCTGTGCAACATGAAATTTCAATAATAGCAAATTATGTAAAATCCCAACAATACAATTAGGATCATGTCATGTGAGCCTAGGAATCTTAAAAATTAATAGGAATTGAGAGGATGCAGAAGAGTTTACTTGGACCAAGTTGGAACGGATAGATAGATGTTTGATTGAGGATAGAAGCGCTTCTGAAACTCAGCAAAGAGACGACAAGCACCAGTGCCTGAGAGAGCTTGGACCCCAGCAAACCTTCCTTCTTTTACTAAATCTGCATCCTTTCCGTAAATCAGCTTGACACTCTCCTCAACTAGATTTGAACTAACTGAAGCTGAAACTGACTCCCTGTCAATGTCTTCAAAAAATTAGATACACTAGGCATGGAAATGAAAGTGGCAGCAGAACCGAGAGAAAGCATGGATAAACTATATCTACTCAAGTATTAGATAACTAAACAACAAAAAGCTATCAGTCATAAAAACCTAATGCCACTGTGCTTCTCTTGAATTGAAGATGGGCAAACATGAATCAACAAATTGGGGCATTTCCATAGAAGCAACCCATGAAGAAGAAAACTTAAGGCAGAAAAGTCTCAAACAGTTCGCAAGAAATGCAGTGGAACATCTACACAAACTTTAGCTCATTAAAATAGATTCTGCTATTGTTTCATTCCCCAAGTACCCAATTGCCAAGTGAACCACATATCTTGGTCTAAAATCATGTCAGTATAACATTATATTTCATTGCTATTAAGTAATTAAACAACAAGATCAAACTCTAATCTTGCTTATCACGACTCTCAACTTCATGATAATTCGGAAAATTTTCTAGTAACGTTATGCATTTTGCGATAAGAAGCATCACCAATTTTTCAGTGCGTTAATCATTCATTCTTCCCTATATGGTTCGAATTGATGAGTGAACATGAAAACAAACAAAATAGTTCACATACAACAACAAATGACTTCCACATTTGATCGGTAAGGAGAATGGTCAGCCAAACTCATCAACCTCAAGCAAACACGAAAAGTTCATCAAATCAGCTTTTCTAAAATCATGGAACAACCCTAGAATCTTCAAATAACAAATGGACTTCCTCATTTATCACAAAAACGAAATATAGAAACCTCAATCATCAAGCATTGACACCAAAAACCATCATATCCAGAAAGAAGAAAAAGGAGAAAGAGAGAAACTCACAGGAACTCAGTGCCCGCAATCTTTGTCTCCCCATCCCTAACGCACTGAAGAACCACAGGTCTTCCATCATCATCCCTGTAAGCCCCCTAAACCATAAAATAGCCACAACCACATCATAGTCTCAACGGAGCTGCCGCAAAAACACTGGAAACAACCAAAGACAGAACAAAAAACATACCACTCCAAGATTGATCTTGTCGGGGCTGGTATCAGAAAGAAAAGCCTCAGTAACACTCATAATGGGGTCTTTAGGGGCGCGACCCACATGATCCCACCAGCCAATGGCGGCGGCTGAGGTTGACACGAATCTTCTTCTCGCAGTATTATGTATCGACTTGATCATCATCATCATCATCATCCTCCTCCTCCTCCTCTGCCTTTGATTCTTGGCTATCAGTATCAGACCCTGCGGATAGCTGCTGAATCGAGTTCAGAGAGTTGAGGTTCTTGAAGATGGTGGAGCTTAGAAAACCACGCTCTTCCATGGTTTTTCCTGGTCGTCTCGATTTCCAGTGGGCTTTGCTGGTCTTCGACTTCGTTGCCTTTTGAGAGCACATTGGTTGGTACAGAGTCTATAGACTATACAATAGACTATAGAGCTATACTCCTCTACGAATACGATGAACTCTTTTACAGCTTGTCAAGTGACCCAAGCCTCATTACAAAGGCCCAAGATATGTTGTTGTGGATTTCTATTGTCGTTTCAAGGCCCTACTTCACTATGGCCCAAGAACACACCTAAACAATTGGGCTGAAACCCAACCCTAAGCTACCACGTAGATTACACTTCTTAACACGCTAATAAGTAACAACGGATGCTTCAAACGTTTTGAGTTGGCTTTCGCCGGCTTATTATAACGGGTACTAATGTTTTGGGTATTTAAGATAATAAAATATATTTGATTAAATATAAACATCAATTCAAATCAATGTTGTTAGTATATTGTAGAACTATAATTTTATGAATTATAGTTATCATAAAATTTTCAAATATATAAGTTTTATGCTGAGTTACTATATTAGTACTATTAACCCTGACGTTAGTGCCACCCTTGTTGTTTTTAGCGACCTGATTACTGCTTCAAATCGAACGTATTTGCATTTAATCAATAAAATTTATATTTTTTAATAAAAAAACAAAGAATGCTTCATAGTTCATGCAAATGGTGGTAGTATATTTATTTATTGGGTATAGGTGGCATTTCTGCCTATTAACTATTGCCCAAGTGTCAACTTAGCTCTTAAACTATTTTTTTTTTTATCATTTGTGTCTTTCAACTATGAGACAGTTGTCAATTTAGCCCTTCAACAATTTTTTTTGTCATTTTTACTTTTGTAGTATTTTAAATTAATAAAATTTCCCTTCTTTCCATATGAAAAAGAAAAATAATCAAATTGTTTGATAAAGTTGGTATATTTTTATAATTATTAAAGAATAATTGACACGAATAATCTCAACTTTCATCAATCTTCTTTAAATAGTCTCACCTTATGATAATCCGAAAATAAACCCGACTTTGGAAGGTGGCTTCTTGTTTTGGTCCCGATCGGATACTCGAGTGGCTTAACAGGTTAACTTATCTTATGTGACATGGACAATTATGTCATGTACATATCAAATGCCACTTAGTCAATGTTTAATTAGTCCCCAGAATTATCTCTACTCCTCTCCCTTTCCTTCCTCTCTATCACCACCCAAAATTGTGGAAGAGTGCTGGCTCAGCCTCTAACACCGTCTTGGGCATCGTCTTTGATGACGGCTTCAAGATGATCTTCCCTTTAGGCGCGTAAAATACTGCCCACGAAATCCTCACCTTCTCCTTGTTAAACAATCACATGCCACGCAGTTCGGTGACCATAACCCAGGTAAAATTTTAATATTTCATTGATAATGCTTAAGAAAATCGATTCATTGGTAAAGAAATTGGAGAATCTAATATGTTCTTGCTGTTGGCAAACAGGGGGAGGTTGCCAATAACTTGGTATCCACAAGATTTTACTAAAATACCAATGACAAATATGAGGATGGGGTCGGAATCAAGATCAGTTTATCCCGAGCGAACTTAAAGATTCTACATTTTGGGTATGGCCTCAGCTATTCAACCTATTCTTACGAGACCATCCCTCTCAGCCGCAATAAGCTTTACTTCAATTAGTTCTCAACTGCTTGCTAGTATGAAAACTCATATGTTGAATTGGAATCCTAGGGAAGAAGATAGGAGAGGAAATGATTTTTGCAAGAATATGAAGAATCACATGGTTTGATTAGAGACTTTGCTTGTGCTATGAAAGCAAAACAGAGCAGAAAAAAAAGAAGTTGGAATTTATCTAAAGATTGAACTATGAATTTGTGAGATGAGTCCCATAACATATTGTTTTTTCTCCTTGACTTAAAACAGCTGTTAGGGAAATTGATTGGTAACTAACACGTTCAAAATACAGTAAGTAAAGACATTCTTTTGCTTTCCCTGGAACCCTAGCATGGGGTCCGATTGGAACTGAACCGAACACAAACAAAAGAAACAAGAAAAGGGCCATGATGATGATCCTATGTTCGTTAACGACGATCCTATTCTAAAGGAGTAAGAGGAGTCAGTATTCTTGTCTTTGAAGATTGAGGAACGCAATGTCGGACAATTATGCCATTTGATTCTTTCTACGTAGGGAAACCCCACGCAGTGTGCGGATCGGGTAAGGGCTCGGGGCCGAGCCATAAGAATGTCACACCCCTCATTTATCACAAGGAATTTTTATCCTTCTGGATGTGCGGTGCTAACACTTTTAGCCAACCCTTCCTCACAGTGTCTCTCAAAAGCAACAGATAGACACTTAGTATCCGTGAATGATCCTAACTCAGGACAAGCAACAAAACCGGTCAAGTACAAAGGCACTTCTCTAACATACAAAGAGATTACAAAATACGTAAAATCGTGGCACACTCTCTAACCCCTCAAAGTTAGAGACTACATCCTTTATGACTTTGGTGTCACCGCCAACCTTGGTGACTCTTCCCAACAGTGCCACTCCCACCTCGTTTCAATTCGACCGCCTCCCATATTCAAACACTAATCTCGAGTGATGCTCTTGAATTTGAAATTTGGCTCCCTTTTTCAAATTCAAACTCACACCTGTTTGCAACAGGTGCATGTCCACCATATGCTACCATGCACTGGCCAAGTATCACCATATCTTACCATGCACCACCATGAGCCCGCTTCATGAGTTAGTGCCCCATGTGCTCCAAGGCATACCTATGAGGCCCTTGCATCCGCCAACCGCTAGCATCTGAGGGGTACAAACCCTCTCCAAATTAAGTCGGCCTACGCCGACTCTAAACTTTTAGATGGGCTCCAGACCGCCCTTCAATCGCCACAATGTTACATCCCGCCTCCCATGTAGCCTCCGATTCCAAATACCTTCCACTAACAAGATAATCGGCCCGCCGATTCTTTCTTACTCGCCTCATGGTTCGTGATTCAAAATCTTTTCCACTTCTCATTAAACTCATACATGACCAAGGGAGGGGCACGGCTTTACTCAGACCCTCCCGCTCGTGATCTCACACGATAAGGCTTCAAAAGTCATATGGAATGCTCTGACAACTCAAGCCGCAACTTCAAGATATAAGCATTCTCCCACTTTCTGGACACCTCGAAAAGGCCCCCTCAAACTCGGGATCAACCCTCTCTTAATAGCTCCATCGGCCACTTTTTTTCTCAGGATCTGAGGAGTAAGTTTTAACAACACCTTATCCCCGACCGGGAATTCCACGTTTCATCTATGCTGATCAACATACTTTCATTCTTCTAAATCGCCTTCTCAAGGTTTTCTCTACGCCTCATCGAACATCTCCTCGCCGAAATGGCTAGGTCGACGTGGCCGTAGGCCGCCCGTACTCACCGCTTGCCACATCGAACGTGGGGTTCTGGCCGCCAACCCATACCAACTCCAAAGGCTCATCCCCTCGTTTGCCGAGCTTCTATGCGCATTGTAACACAACCGAGCAAAGGTCAAATCCACCCGCTTTTCTCGTAGCCGCCACATAATGCCTCAAGTACTCTTCCGCAAGAAATTCATCGATTCTCTTGGCCCGCTGACCGCTTGAGGATGATTTTATGGGAGAACTTCAACTCAACCTAAGAGCTTCGTTATTCTACCCAAAACCGTCGTGTGAATCTCAGTGATCCCAATCATCGACATTATGTCCTTAGGTGCCAAAATATTTTTACCACATGACGAAAAAACAAATTTGCCGCTTCTTCATTGACATGCCTCCTGCTGCCATGAATACGAGTGCCTTGAAAACCGATCAACCACTACAAAGATGGATTTCCGCACTCACTGCCTTTGTGGAATCCCCGAGATGAAATCCATGGAGACACTTTGCCATGGCTTTTCTGGTATGGGGAGAGGCTGCAGTAACCCCGTCATCTTTTTTCTTTTCAGTCTTGTCTAACTAGCATACCAAACAAGACTTCACGTACGCTTGTACGTCCTCACCCATTTTTGGCCAATAATAGGACCTGACAAAGAATGCCATGGTCCGCCCTCCCTAGACGGCCCCGCCACTTAGCATCATTACGGGTCTCTTCGTCAGCCTCTTCGCAAACCGCCCACTGTAACATAGAGAGCCTTCCTCCTTGAAAGGACAAGGAGATCATTTTCCCACCCGCATTTTCCGGTTTCCCCATTCCTCGACTCGTTGTCTCGCTTCATACCGACATCAAGTCTGGCAGCCTCGATCCGCTCATCAAATTCGAGATGACTTCTCGACAAAGCCGCATATAAGCCACCAATTCTTCCGACCGAAAGGTCCGTTTACTAACGTCAGTGGTCGCCTCGGAAGGTGCAAACACTAAAATTGAACTTTAATTAGAACTCTCTCGCCTACGGCCTCATCTCACCAACTTCTTCCCTCGTGTCTTGAAGAAGGTGTTTGCCACATCAATCGTCACCACCGTAAAAAATCCCACCAAGGAGGTAATGTTCAATTGCTGCGCATGCTGCACTACTGTTGTCATTTCTTTCTCATGCGTTGAGTAACACTGTTCTGCCCCATTCAGCCTTCCAACTCAAATGCCACGGTGTCCTTCCCGCACCAAGACTCCACCGCTGCGGGCCTTGCCTCCGAAGCATCGTCCGAACTTTGAAGTGAAGGCCGTCCAGATTAGGGCAATCGGCAAAATCGGGTTCTGAGATGGCCTGCTTGAGGCTTCAGCTCATCCACACTCTATGTCCTGGGCCCCATGCCGGGCTTTTCTAGCAAATCACAATGGAGAAACAATCTCGAGTACTTCTTACGACCCCATAGTAGTTTGCTAATCCGAAAATGACCGCAACTCCGTCACTTTGGTGTGGGCCGCCAATCGATCACACAGACCTTCTTCATCCATCGAATATGGCTCTCACCGATTTGGCGACCCAGAATGTGATCCGCCTCCCTCGCAAACCGCACTCGCTTCGCATGCGCTCAGGTTCCCCTGTCGCCGGAACACCTTCAAGTGCATCTCGTGCTCATTTGTAGTCCGGGTCAGACACTACAATGTCATCTAAATGCACAACTACAAAAGCATCGAGATAGCTTAAACAAGACATCATTCATTAAATTATTGCACGTCATTTCAGGGCATTTGCGAGCCCAAACTAATTATAAGAGAATTCATATGAAACCATAACTAAGTTACATGTGGTTTTTGTTCATCACCTTCTCGCGATCCGACTCGCTTAATATCCCGATCTCAGTTCAGCTTAGGAAGTACCAAGCCTTGCCAATCATTAAATAATTCGGCCAAAGGAATAGTGGTACTTATTTTATGGTTACCTTGTTTAGAGCACTCCAGAATCCACACACATGCAATGATCCGTCATGTTTCTTCCTCGGGAATGTAACAGTGCACCAAATGGAGCCCTCGGTGGTCGGGATCATGCCACGTCCAAAGAACTCTTTCAACCTGCTTCCTCGCTCCAATTTCTAGGCCATCCAAGTAGTGGACTCGTAGAGGTCTGGGCCCTCGGCACCGATCTTGTGGGATTAATGGGTCTCTAGAGGCAACTCAGTAACTCCTGAGTGGGCATGATGTCTCCTCAATTCCTTTTTAGTATCCCAAACACAAAGTCGAACTTCAAAGATCACGTCCTTCATGGATTTCCAATCTAAAGCCGCAAGGTATGTTTCGCCCGCTAAGCCCTTTCTTCGCCTGAAGGCCGACACCATCTCAAATTCACATGCGCCTTTGCCTTTCCTTTCTCACTACAAATAAAGCAGGATGTTTCTCCCTAAGATCATAAGTCCACCTGTGATGAAATCAAGGCAAATTTTTTAGACTCGGGAGGGGAATCAATCCCAAGGATTAGATTGAAATCATCCAATGGAACACACAAGAATTAATTTACTCTTCCATTCACCAACTTGCAGCAGGACATCCTTGGCAATGCCCAATCCTTTCAGGCCTTTTCATCAGCCACCGCTCATCCGCCATCATCATCTACCGCCAAAGATCGTAGTCTCGAGGTGGCTTCACCGGTTGTAACCGAAATTGTGCGGGCACCACCGCCTACCATCGCTTACCCGATCCCATCGAAGACCCGAAACATGCATCAAAGCTTCGCAGTTGGTTCTCGCCACCGATCGTGATCAGAAATCGCAGGCTGATTCACTCCGAGAGGTGAACTGACCGTTACCGGGCTCACATCCGCAGCGACTACACCGCTTTTCCCTCTCGCGCCTTTTACTGGTGAGGGCCTGTAACGCCCATAAAATACCTTGAAATTTTTATAATAAAATTTATTATATATTGGTATATCACTAACTCGGGTATTTTTCGAATTGTTAGATGAATAGTGATTAAATGATTATTGAATCTGTAAATAAAACCCAAGTGAAAAGAGAAAATATGGAATTGTAAAATGGGGACCTAAGGGTCAATCAGAAAAATTCTATACGCTCTGCCGAAAATGTGAGACTTAAACGTAAGACAACAGAGAAACGAGGGACCTAAATATAAAAAGAAATAAAGAAAAGAAGAAAAATCAAGGAAATGGCATGTGGCATGTAGGAAAGTGGAGGAAGTTTCCTCCTTAAAATAATACGATTTAGAGGATCCATAAGAAAAGGAAACAGAGAAAAATGGAGGTATTTTAGAGTGAGTAGCTCATTTCTCTCAGATTTCCCAACGATCGAACCATAGTCCCAAGTTTAAGCAAGAGGGGAAAGTCCTTTTCCGTGACAAGATCTCGCAAGGGGAGACGTGGACCTGGGAGTTTCGACAAACTCCAAGAGGTAGGTCTTCCCTTACTCGTCATTTTCATCCTAAGTCGCCATTATCAGATAAATACAGACAATTTCTGACCTTAGAGCTGATTGCAAGAAATAAAGAGAATCTGGTAGTGAGTCCTTCTGTAAGTCAGAGCCACATCAATGAACTTGATGTTAGGCTTTGAATTCTCTCAATTCGGACCTCTATAGACCAAGTTATGGTCCTTTTCTCGAGATCACCAACAGATCCTATTTGGCCACCGCGCCGGTCAATCCAAATTTCTGACCTTAGAACGAGCTTTTGGGTCATAACAAAGGAATTTGGAGGTAAGTCCTTCTAGTAAGTTGTATCCACATCAATGAACTTGATGTTAGGCTTTGAATTTCAATCTCGACCAGAGACCAAGTTATGGTCTTTTACTCCGAATATCAAACTGGCGAGAGGCTCATACACAGAGGTCACGCAGCCAGAAACACGCAGCAGAGCCGCCGCTGGCCGGTCACCACTGGTCAGACCACGCATGACCTCCAACTTCTAAGGTCATATCTCCTTCTTTCAAACCCGGGCCTGTTCTCGATTCTATGAAAGCCTATCGAGTCAAGAATACATTCATATGCCCCAGGAGTATATTAGATGTCAGACCGAGGTGTTATATCGAGTCATGTCGTATCAGCTTTGCTGGTCAGTCACCGTTCAAGACTACGCACGACCTCCAACTTCGGAAGGTCATATCTCCTTCGTTCGAACTCCGATTTGGGTGTTCTTTGACTCTATGGAAAGCCCATTGAGTCAAGAATACATTCATATTCTGAGGAGGATAGAAGATGTTTGACCAAGGTGATAGATCGAGCTCGTCCAGGTCAGGGTCAGCCTGTCATCAGATTTGACCGCGCATGACCTCCAACCCTAAGGTCATAACCTTCGTCCGAATCTCCGATTCGTATTCTCGACTCTATGGAAAGCCCATCGAGTCAAGAATCCATCTATATAGCTTGTCGAATTTGGAAATCATATTAATCTCTGAAAATCAATCCTTAACCAAAAAATTACAGTACGCATGAATACATTGTTTCTTAATATTTTGGAACAGTGAACTAATGCAGGAGGTGTCAAACTGAGATTTAGGTATCCAGCGGGAATCAAAGTGCAAAGACTCGGGTTTGTTCTTAATTCGACTTATTCCTCATTTCCAGCAAGTTTTGCATGTTTGTTCTTCTCGACTTATTCTTATTCTCTCAAGTATTTTGGTAGTTTACCAAGTAAATATGAAATAAGTTACGAATGGGTATATGAAATGAGTACATAGATTGAGTATATCTTTGAAAAGACGATACGAATGAATATAACTGAAATGTGGTATTTGAGAACCTAATGAATTGAATGGAGATACGCACGAATACCGATCAGATGCACCAATCTGCATTCACACTAAGGCACCAAATTGTCCAATGTCCCACTTGGCGATGCACCAATCTAAGATCCGGCCATGATGGCGTATGACATCAAGAAATGTCCCACTTGGCGGATGCATCAACTCCAAGATCCGTCATGATGGCGATGGCATTTAACAATTGATACCACATGTCGGGTGCACCAAACTGCATCCGTCATGATGGGAGACTCAATTGTTAAATGTAAAGCACATTACCGACGATAATAAGGGCGAGATTCATCAAACGAATCCGCCGAATGTGAATTGAAATTATCGATCGATAATAAGGGGCTGGATTCATTAAACGGAATCCGCCGGGAACGCGGAATTGGGAATAGTCGGGCGCGAATAAACCAACATCGACGAGTATAAATGGGATTTCTATGTATATGCTAAATCTCATAAATTGAATCAGGAATTAATCGCTGCATTGAAATCAGATGATGTGATTCTAGTAAATGATTTAGAAATCGAAAGTGCATGCCAAAATAACATAATGAGTATATGTTGAATTAATCGGCACGGTTTAATGTTAAACGTGATGCTAAGCTACATTGAATATTGAATAGAATCAGATAGGAACCACTAAGCATGAAAAATGCTTAGCCTAGTTTTATCTATGCGTTGTGTTTCGAGCAGACAAGAAGGAGACAAGATCATCAAGCAGAATACAGAGAGAGCACTACAGATAAGTATATAATTCAATATTCGTGATATCATCCTCTTTTGAACGCGGTATTTTGTAAATTAAAATGGGTTAAACCCCGAACCTCGATTTTTGTATATCATTTGAAATGGCATAGAATGTCTTCTTTTCTTTGTAAATGTATTTTGTTAATGTTTATGGCCTACCGAATTGCTTTGAAATTTGTAAATGATTGTGGGTCAGCTTAAAATCAAAACCGCTTCGCAACTAAACAAATTAATTAAACGTTTAATAAGATAAATAAAAACATCTGAGGAACTGCCCAATTTATCCGCCATTCTGCCCGCCAGTGGATTCAACACACGACCCTTTGAAAAAGAAAACTTAATAAATGTAAAATAAAAGAATTAAATGGGCGTGTCTGCTCTCGTTCCTGATCCACCACCTGCCTGCCAGCTCTGGGCTCTGGCAGTGGCCATTTCATATGAAGCATCCCACTGGTCTGGTTGTTTGCTGCACAAAATTTGTGGTCAAGCCCCATAGTTTCTGCCTCCAACCCCTTTCTTAGTTCCCCTCCACCACCTCTTCTTATTAAATGAAGGTTCGGGCTCTCTACTACCCTCTTCTCGTCAGACCGTCTGACTTCGTCAGGAAGCCGATGATACGCCAGATCTATACCCACTCAGCACCACAAGTGTACCTTATTACAACCGGCAGTCACAAACTCCCGTCTGAGTTCGCCCCTCAGGCTCAAATTCAGATCCAAATAAAATTGAGCCAATTTGTCCTCATCGTATCGTGTTCCGATATCCGTAAATACATGGAATCCAAATTCCTTATATATTCCTCACTCAACCTCAGACGCTTCCAACCCCGCTTCATGCATTCTCTCATAAGCCAGTCAATTCGTGGCAGGAATTGTTCCTAAGTTCCCTTCGTAGTCTCCCGTGGCGAATCTCTGTGGCCTTCCAGACTCCTCAGATCATCTCCCATCCAAGTGCGCCACCATAACTTTGCATCACCAGATAGGGTACATCGGTCATGGACACCATATTTCACTATCGTGCACATGAGCAAAATGAAGAACTCGCTTCCATGTCCCATAGGAAATTTTCCACCTCAGCATTTCTAGCACCCCCAAACCCTCGCTCTTTGCACACGTACCTTCCGCTGGGACCCGACACCGCAGCGGGATCTCTCAGCCAACCTTTTCGTGAGGATCGAGATCTCGCCCCATGGACCGCACCGCATCCCGCACCCGCCATCAATGCCCCGCAGACGCTTTGAGGGCATCGATCCGTTCCCCCGCGTATTTATCGCTGGCCTCCATCAGATTGCGCTGCACTTCAAACTTGTTTTTCATTGAGTCTGCAAATGCAGTCACAGTGTCTTCATCCTCAGGCCAATCTCCCAACAAATAAGCCTAACCGGCCATCCGCTCTTCCAATCAAGCTCCCCCAACCATCTTTTGATGCTCTGATACCACTTGTCACACCCTTGATTTATCACAAGGAATTTTTATCCTTCTGGATGTGCAGTGCTAATACTTTTAGCCAACCCTTCCTCACAGTGTCTCTCAAAAGCATCGTATTAGACACTTAGTGTATACAGGAAATGATCCCAACTTGTATTGCAACAAAAACTGTCAAGTGCAGTGCACTTCTCAACATACAAGAGATTACAAAATACAGAATCAAGTACACTCTCTAACCCTCAAAGTTAGAGATCATCCTTTTATGTACTTTGGTGTCTATCGCTCAACCTTGGCATTCTTCCCAACAAAAAGCTAATTCTTCCTTTGTTCGAATTCTGAAACTGGGCTCTCATTTTCAAATTCAAACTCACACCTGTTTTCAATGGGTGCATGTCCACCATATGCTACCATGCACCTACTGCTGGTCCACCGTGATTCTACCATGCACCACCATGGTTTGCCTTGTTTTATTAGGGTGCCCCTATGCTCCAAGGCATACCTATGAGGTCTCTCGTATCCACCAACCACTTAGGCATCCGAGGGGGTAACACTAGCCTATTACGTTTTTCAGCAGCAAACTACAGTCTAACAACCCCCTAATTGAGAAATAATCCTAAAGAGAAATTTTTTTTTTCTGATTTTTTCTAATTTCTCTTAAGATCAGACCATGAATTTGTGGCGAGATTCTATTATGGCTTAAACTTAAATTCTATTATGCTTTAATTTTGTTGCAACTGTTGTTTTCCATATGAAATAATTTCCACAAAGCTTTGGGTGCACGAAAGATGTTCAACGAAATGCTTGTTTCAAAATTTTAACCAGCTATGGCGGAAGTCGAAGGTGGAGATGGAGGAGAGAGAGGTGGGAGAATAAAAGTAATTTTTTTTAAAAAAATTTAAAATTATGGGAGCCAATTAGGTAGTGACATTTGCCAAGAGAGGACATGTAGAATTTTTTTTTTTTTTTAACTCATTTAGCTGGTCACCGGTCGATCGGGACCAAAATAAGAAGGCACTCCTTAAAGTTGGGTTTATTCTTATATTATTGCAAGGTGGGATTATTTAATGAATATGAGTGAAAATTGGGATTATTCCAATCAATTATTCTAAAAAAATGTTTTTCTAGTATTTAGTTTTTACAAAGAAAAAATAAAAGAAAATTAAAATTTATTCAACAAATAATATGCTTTTAAATGATTTAATACTTATATGGATAAATAAATAAAATGACTTAAAGAAGTGTGTAGAAATAAAATATTGAGCTTAAATATGTTTTTAATTTAATTTATTATTTTATACATCAACTTTATGTGAAAAGAAGGGGAAATTATTGGTTTTAAATACTACAAAATCTAAAAATGACAAAAAAAAAAGAAGAAAAAGTTGAGGGGCAAAAATATATTTAATGTCGGATATTTTCAATAATTATGATGAGCCCATATGTGTAAATATTAAATATGTTCATGCTATCAATTTAAATTAAGCCTAACTAAAGTTATCTAATTGGAATTAAGTAATTGGCTTAAAGGTATAATTGTCATGGAATTAATATGTAGATACATAAAGGATATTTCTAATTTGATGAGGAGCCAAATAAGAAATATCTAACCTGATATGACTGATATAAATATAAGGGTTATGATCCCCAATTCATATGATGAAAAGAACTGTAGTTCTTTTTCTTCTTCTCTACATCTCATTACTAGAGGAGAGACAAACCCTTGTCATTAAGGTCGTATCGAATTTGGAAGATCTAATCCTTATATTCGGCGACTTCGACAATGGATACAAGTACGATTTTGTGTTACGAACTTAATATCTCTTGAATTAAATAGGGTAGAAATATGATTATTTAGGGTTTGCTTTTTATGTATGACTGGACACCCTAAATCGGGGTCCTGGGCTGACAACCCACAACCTCGTGAATTCCCTGCTGCGGGATTTTAGTTACCTAATACTACATGGTCGTGTCCCATTTATCTGGGATCCATATTTCCATAAAAAAATCAAAAGGTAATCTCCTTTGTCGAAAGCTCTACCTAAACATAATCAGAGTAATAAAGAATCCATAAGAGTTTATTTCAACACTCTTATACATAACATATATTAAAACTAGTTTGTTCTAATATAGTTTACCTGACACCACCTCAATAATGTGCTTTCTTTACTGACCTATTCATTCTATTTAAATTTTTTAAAAATAAGGAAATTTAATGTGCTTAATGATAAATTACAAGAGTCTGACACAAAATTTCTCTTACCATAATTACATACCCGACTATTTATACAATAGTCCAAAAGAATTTAATTACAAATTTTTTTACATACATCAAGGCCACATGTCGACCTTTTTCATAATCATGGCCTCGTCGGAGCGCCTTTTCCCTATACACCCCTCGCATCTAAAGGGGTTCCCACAATCTATGTGTAAATGCCCAAGAGAAAAATTCTCCCACGCGCTACCCCCACTAAAAATGCACACGCAATGGCTACGACATAAAACATTAAACCATTCCATATAAATGAATGCAATCCCATATGGAATGCCTGCGGTCATGCATGAGATGAGACTTCATGCTCCACAACCCGAGTCCCGACCACTTTTCCATACTAGCAACGCCAAAAGTCAAGTAAAACCGGGCCATCACTGCTTTCACCCAATGACTTAAACCATCGTGATTACTCCTCCACTTTAATTTATCAAACCCATGCTGCTTATTTGGGTTACGAATTTTTGGGGTCTCACAGCAAGCTTCGCAACGCCTTCCGACACTTTCGCGAACTTTCATCACTGGATCCATATTGCCCGACCAAGCACAAAATTGAGTCTTTCACCCTGCAGTGGATCTACCCCATCTCGCTTTTACCCAAATACACATGATTTATTCTTATTATTATTTTATACAACCGTGAGTCTCGATTTCCTCGAACGTCATTCCACTCGAAGCTTCACTCACTCATTCACCAAGAATGGTGAATACCAGTACTATGCACCCACACCCAACTCGACGTGATGCGATCAGCGCATACGAAACGACGACGCTAATGCATTCTCTTCATGTTACATGTATATATGAGTGCACATGAACAAACATTAATACACCATGGACACAATATAATTTTTACATATAATTTACATCCATACAATCCACTTTAATACATCAAATAGCATATATTAACATGATTTTTATTAATAACAACATGTTATTTAATCTTTACAACACACAAATGGTCCTAATCCTGACCCGTATAAAATGAAGAGACCCTCGATCCTTCTACCTAGCTCGCTTCACCGACCATCGGGATAAAGACACACCACAAAACTCGCACATCATTCCTGATCAAACCAAACCCGAACTCCGCTCGAAACCGCCTAAAAATAGTTCAAATTTTAGTCGACTGTCCGACACGCCCCGGTAGTCACCAGGATCGTCTAAAACACCTAAATTCAACCCAAATTGTCCGAAAATAGTCCAAAAAATTCCTAAAAATTCAAACACTCAGTCTAAAAAATTGAGGACTGAAATTTAAGGCCTTTCACAGCCTCTAAGCCAATTCCAAACCATTAAATGACCTTTAGGCTAGAAAGAACATAAGTAGAAAAAAATTTCACCTCGTGGAGCTTCTCTGACGAACCTAAGATTTCGTATCCACGCGTAGCACTCACTGTGTGGATCAACTTTTCCTTCAACCCCGATGAAACCTACTATCCGATTCCGTAGATCCGGTGAAAGAAGCTAAGAGAGAAGAAAAATAAAAATAAAAATCTCTCCCTAACGAGCTCTCTGCTCCTTCAAAATGCCCTCCTCCTTTTTGACTTTCATTTTTATATTTTTATTATTATTATTATTATTATTATTATATTATTTTGGATACATGATTGATATTGCTTCATTCGGATCTGTTTCTATCCCGAAACAATTTATTTATCTTCAGTTCACTTTATTTTAAATGAACTTAACTCAAGCCATTTCCCGACTTCCGAGATTTCGAAAATCTCATCCTCAAGTCACCGACGCTTATCACCTAGAAAAATCGTGAAAATATTCCGCTTTATCTCTTAATTACCGAAACTTTTCGGGTCACTAGGATTCACTTACCGAATTTAATGCACAAGTAAATCGTTTCATCATCCAAGACTAGAGAATTTTCTAGGCTTCCCTTGAACCATTATATGGCACTTATTATTATTATTATATTTTGCCATTTTTTGAAAATTTTTAATTTTCCTGCTTTACATTCTTCCTTCTTAATAGAATTTCGTCCCTAAATTCACACACTAGCACACACATAAAAACATGCATATGCAATATTCTAATGCCAAATATTAGGACTCCGTGCACCTTCATCCCCAAATGGGAAACACATGGCCCACGTGTCATCGCTGCTCCCACGCTGTTTCCTCCACTCCTCGCTGTTACCACAACATTTTATTAACTCCGCACGGTTCATAAGCCGCAAAACCTTATCCCACTATCTAAGATACGCAGCATCGTCCCTCCCTCGGTCCCGCAAGTGTCAATGCACCCTCCCTACCCACCAGCATGAGCCGGATCCTCGGGAGTGATATTCTGAGCATGGAGACGTGAAACACCTTATGGACACCTGATAAACTCGGTGGCAGCGCCAACCAATATGTAATTGTGCTCCACCCTCCCCGAAAATTCTCGAACGGCCCAATATACCGGCCGCCACTTCCCTCGCGCGATACCGAATCTGACCACTCCTCTCTAGCATCAATCATTAAGAAGACGTGATCACCCACCAATCCTGTAGGTCGACATCGCTCATCGATGTCATTTTCGCCGAATTTCGAGCCTTAAGAAGATGCTTCTGTATCAAACCCACCTCTCCGAGGTGTCTCTAATAAGATCCGGACCAGTGATGGAACTCTCCCACCTCCTGCTCAACAAATCGTGATCGATACGGCCTTCCATATAAAGTCCATATGCCACCGATACTGTTGATAACCAAGCTGCATGTGCGAATTTCCACTAAGGGTAAGTGCCCTCCTAGCTACCCCAAGATCCAAGATTTACGCTCGGCAAAGATGTCCTCTAAAACCTGTATGGTCCTCTCCGACTGACCATCGGTCTATGGATAAAAAAAAACGGTGCTCATACTTCACTGTATCCCCATGGCATTATGGAACTCTTCCAAAAGTGTGCCGTAATCTGGGATCCCTGTCTGATATTATGGACACTGGTACTCCATGTACCCGGATAATCTCACGAATATATAATTGCTAGAATTCCTCAAGTGTGAAGGTCATCCGCACTGCTAGAAAATGTGCCGACTTAGTGAGTCGGTCCACTATAACCCATACTGTGTCATGCCTCCGCTGTGTCCGTGGCAAGTGGGTCACAAAACCTATCGTGATATGCTCCCACTTTCACTCTACTACCTCCAATGGTCGGAGTAGCCTTTTGATCGGCTTTTAATGCTCGGGCCTTACTTGTCGACATGTGAGACACCGCGAACAAAACTCCACGTGTCGCTCTTTCCGCCTCCAAAGACACCGGGCGACGAAGATCATGGTACACATCTTCATGCCACTGATGCACAACAAATCGAGTGTGAACTCCCCGAAGATCTCCTCTCTCGCACGGCCAACGCGGAGCCACAACCCGTCCCCTATAACAAGATCACTATATGTGTGGATGGCTCAAATTTCTTCGTCATCCGTATCGATAGTACTCGATCCCCGATGGATCGATATTCGCTTCCGCCCCGGACTCAATCACCCCGCCTCGCAGTGGATGATCGTAGCTACCAAACCCTGAAGCACCCCTCGACTCGATCACCTGCACTGCAAACTAAACTATCCCACACACTTCCGAGCATCCGCACCCGAAGCGCACTGTACCAAGACCCGTGACTTCCAACTCGAGCGCGCACACACTACATTCACTTTACTAGCATGGTAATGCAGTCGCTAATCCTCCGCATACTCCATCCATCCTGCATTGCCTCATGTCGAGGTCCCTCTCGTAAAGCTATACCGTACTCGTGGTATGAAAATACCTCAACCGCTTCACCATACGTGATATGGCGCCTAAATCTTAAGGCAAGACTTGCGGGCCGCCAACTTCGAATCACGTGGTAATTTTTCTCATGACTCATTGCCTCGGAACCATAAGCCACAACCCTCCCATACTACATCAAGACACATCCCAATCCATCCTTCGAGGCATCATACACATCGTACTGTCCCCTCAAGCTTCGAGACTATCGAATAGGTCGAGTGCTTCCTTTCAATTCCCGGAATGTCTTCTCACTCGTGTCATCCACTCGACCGAATTCTTCCTATTAAACGTAATCCCAGTGCTCCATGGTGAAGTGCTCAGTCTCATAAAACCCTTTTCCAATAGTTCCTGTATCTGGACCTTGAGTTCTTGTAACTCAACTGGTTCCATTCTATGAGGAGTCATAGAATTGGGCAACGTACCAAGGTGTAATTCAATGATAAAGTCCACATCCCTGAGCGGAGGTAATCCCGGTAGCTCATCCGGAAAAACATCCTCATACTCGCAAACTACCCGAGGTGATTCACCCCGCCTCTCGTGACAACCCAAATCCCTCGGGGTCTATCGAGTCAAACCCGGCGTAAACCCGTGTCTCGCGTCGGTGACTCCATACATGAATAAAACATCACTCTTACCTGGCATCAATACTCACCACAATTCCAACTCAACTATATTACAATAACAAGAGAAAGCATACATCACTTCTAACACAAACATATATTAAAATTTAGAATTCTAATACATGTTTTACAAATTCCCCATATCAAAGCTCAATCCCGCTTTCTGTGCCGGCTCCTAATGAGCGCCGCCCTCCCAACACTTCGTACCGAAATAATGATCCACTGACATAGTAACGCCCGCAGTGATAATTTCCTACATGGGTTACTTCCCCACCTATACATAATGGCAACCAAACACACTCAAGCAAATACATGATCCTACTTGAATGTCTACATGCCCAATCCCATGTCTCGAGTCCTCACCGACTCGCTCACACATGCTAAGCCAAATATGAGAAAAGTGCAATTTTCAAAACAAAATGTTTTTGTTCTCGAAAACATACTACCGAGTTTTGGTAAAATCTATTGGACAACCCTCCGAGGCGAATTTGTTGATAATCCTCCAAACAATCTTACGACTCTCCGACGTAATTATTGACAATCTCCCAACCCAATTCCTTCTGGAATCTTCCATTGAAATTCTTTCTACAACCATTTTCCTTTTTTATTTTCTTTCATGTCATGCACTCACACATATTATTCTAGATTGCCCCGGTACATATGGAATGCATTATGTCATTTCCAAACCATTCATTCTAATATATTTTACATGCATATATTAACAAAATTTAACTCACATACATCATGTTATTCAATCTATAGTAATACACCAAAAATTAGCTCACAAGCATTAAACAATTCCAAGCAATTCATTTCAATCACCCAAGAACACAAAAAATCAATATACAAATCACGTGAACAGCTGAAACCCTGTGTCTCTAAGACTGCCACTGGCCACTCTAGTGGATATTCCTTCACTCTGGCCCAAATATTTCAGATCCCGAAAACACTCCGCCTCATCCGTGCTTTAACAAATCCCCATCCATTAAATGATTTTTACCAAAGAATAAACCAAGGTGAAAAGACTCTACTCTTTGAAATGCTAAAACTCCACAAAATCTGTGTCCACGCGTGAATTCTCAGAACAGAGATCAACTTTGCTTCTCGTCTAACGAGAACCCACTCACTAAAGCTTCGGAAATCTAAAGAGAAGTCACACTTTCTCCTCTAAAACCGCCTCTCTCCCTCACCGGTCCGCTTCCAAAGAAACGGGAGTAAGATGAGGTCTCATGGTCTTATTTAAATCTTTAATTCTTTTCACTTAATTCCATTTTGTCCTTTTTAGTTTTGACTTTTAGTTTTCGACACTCTGGCTTAATCTAGTTTTCATTTATCTCCATCCTCTCACTAATCATCCAACACGTGTCACATGCGCATACGTAAGAGACTTTGGTCACACCACATGTCTCTCACAAGTCGTCATACCCACTGACACCCGGCGCCGAGAAACGTGAAATTCGACCGTCTCAATTCGAAACAAATTCAAACGCAGCTGGGATTGTGAGACGATTCCAACTGAAGTCCGTTTACCATCCGAGATCTATGTACCCTGATTTTCAATCAAATTACCATTTTACCATTTTTTTGTGAAAATTAGAATTTTCGGGTTTTACATTCTTCCATCTCTAAAAGAATTTCGCTTTCAAATTCCGCATAATCACAAATCACATGCATATGCAACGTGCACTATGCCATGCATGTAAACTAGTCATTTAAGTATTAAACGACCAAACCACGCACCTTCATCCTAAACAAGGGATAGGTGGCTCACATCATGTCCTCATGGCCCCAAGTCGACTCCAATCTACCTGCCGCTATCGCACCCCCAATTAGCCTCACTCTGCCTCGGGTCGCAAACCCGTTCCCGACTATCCATACGCACAATCGGTCCTCCTCGAAGGTCCCATTCACCAGGTCAACCTCAATCTCTCCCCCAATCCACTGCATGAGTCGGATCCGAGGCACCTCCGGGAGCACGGAGACGCGGAATACCATGACACCTCGACATGTCACAGAGCCAACTGCACACGCAGCTGCTTTCACCCTCTCGCATCTCGGCGGGTCCGATGAACCTCGGCTAGACAACTTCCCACGCTCGTCGAGCCCCACTCACTCCCTCTCTGTGCATCACCCTCTCAAGAAGACGCGATCTTCAACCCTCGAACTCTAAGGGCCGACGCTGCATATCAAAGATAGCTCTTCCGCCTACCCAGCCATGAGAAGATGCTATCGTATCGCTTCACCTTCGAGGTGTTCTTGTAAACCGTGAAAATTTTAAATTTGAATTTTCGCATAAAAGGGCAAACCGTAGTTTACAGGAATAGTCTCGAGAAGCTGGGATTTTTCAGATCTCTGATGGCAAACTGACAGACCATCGAATCGTCTCACGAAATCTAGCTACCCAGTCAAATTTCGTTGAATTCCGAGATAGTTGGAATTTCACATATTTCGAGGACATGAGTGTCGGGCAACACATGACGAGCCATGTGGATGACACATGGCAAACCATGTGGGTGAAACATGGCAAGCCATGTGAGTGACACATGGCAAGCCATGTGTCATAATGCATGGCAAAGGCATGCATGTGTGACACATGGCAAGCCATATGTGTGACACATGGCATGCCATATGTCACATGTATACCTTTCAAGCCTATATATAAGGGCTTCACACGGGTCGCTCATGCTAAGAAGCTTCGGTCCCGTGGGAGCAAAGCAAGGAGTAAGGGAGGGGAAGGGAAAGAGAAAGGTAGGAAAGGAGAAGAGAAAGGGAGGAAAGGAAAGGAGAAAGGGAGGAAAGGAAAGGAGAAAGGGGAGGAAGAGAGGAAAAAAAAAGAGGAAAAGGAAGGAGTGTTGCGCAGTGAGTAGACCCAGATGGAAAAGAACCCGATCATACAAGAGGTAGGTTTCTCCTACTCGGGTTATTTTACGCCTGTAATGTAATGGCCTACGTTCGCTCGGTTTTCGGCTAATTTGTATGTTATGTGGTTTGGCTGCGGATTGTACATATCAAAGACCGGTTTCATATGGCTGGGATCCGTCCAAAACAGAACATCAGGTTTCTCGGGGACGCTGAAATCCCGAGCGTAATGGCAACTGGGCGTGGCCCACCGCACACCCTTGTGAATCGGTCATTGGCCAACTTCGACCGCAACTTCTTCTCGCCCCTCGAAATTTATCATACTCGACTCTTACCAAAGCTCGCTGAGTCTCAGAATTTAATAAGATAAAGTGCTCCACCAAAATGTGCTGAAAATCGGGGCCTGTCAATAACATTTGAGGAATAAATTCGTCTCTGCTTCCAACTTATTTTAACCTATTGTAACCGAAATGCTTCGACCGTATATGGCATTTTATAAAGGAATCGCATGTCGATGTTTTGTGGTATTTACAAAATCGACTTTCCGACTAAGTCCAGATATTTCTCTAGGGCCAAGCATGACCGATGCATATTTGAACGGTTAATGTGTGTTATTAAGTATAAATTCAACCTAAGATCTAATATGTGAAATTATGTGACATATGTGTGATGAAGATGGGAAAATAATTATATGCATCAATGATGATCGATACACTATGTCTCACTGAGAATAGATAATTTATAGCATTACTCGCTCTAAGTAATGATCAATGGAATTACACTCATGCTTGAAAATATGTTGATAATGAACCGAATGATAGAAAAGATGGTGCATATGTGATGTACCTGATTTGAATGTATGGAAGATAATACGACGCATGTATGCCGATGTTAAATCAATATATGGAATGCTCAGGTGATTAGACATGAGTGTTCATAGCACACACACATAGTGTATGTGGTGTAGAATGTCCATGTGTAGGTCTTCATACATTGGTCATGGGTTTGAGTGCAGAGCACAAATCACGATTTCATCAAAAGTAACAGATTACATGAGTGTGTGTACATGGTGCCTGCTCGTAATCAAGGCTTCGTGTAATCGCGGGTTTCGAAATGACGGAGTCCAATTGAGTTCCACAAAGAAAGCAACGGAAATGGAAATGAAATGTGTTTCCATGAAGTGTGGGATAGATACCCCTCGTGAAAAGCCTCAAACCTAAGAACAACAGATTCACTGGTGAAAGCCCGAAAAATGTCAGAGGGTGTAAGAGACCCGCTGAGACCCCAAAGCCCTGCGCCCAAAAAGACACTAAACGACAAATAAATATCACATGTATCATGTTGTGACGAGCTCGACCGACTCTGCATCGATTCCATCGGGCACTCTGCAGATTGGGTGGTGGGTCTGAGGTCAATCTTGCACTGGGCATGTAGTGTCGTCTCACACATGTAGATTTTTTCCATGATAGGGACAACATGTGTGCCCCACGCTTGGGGTCGGGTTTGACTCAAATGATCATTCGTATGTGCACCCGGGTGCTCAGGCGATTCACTCGGCCAAGCAATACCCCGTCGGGACCCCCTTTCAGCACGTGACAATATTGAAGCAAAATCCGCGCTCCTGGGAGGCCTTCCTGGACATGAAGCTGGCCACGCCTCGATTTTGTTTTCATATTAGAACTAACTAGTTTTAATATATGTTTTGTATTAGAGTGGATAACAACCCTCGATCTACAGAAACATGGTCTTGGTACTGCATGGGACGAGTATGGACGACAACATATCGGGTTATTTTACTTCATGTACGGTCTCAAGGATATGAGACACACAGCTTCTGTGTCGACGGTGGTCACTCAGACCCTCTGGGTTTCCTGGGGCGCCACATCTTTAATTCCATCAGACCAACGACGGAGCTCTCTCTCCCACTCCTGGCCCAAAATATCGGTGGATCCGCATTGGCTCCCATACAATGCCTCATATGTGCCATCCGTATACCGCTTCGGGAGCAATCGTTGTTGTAGGTGAATTCACGGGCGGCAAATGCTCTTCCGAAGGCCCCTGATTCAGATAATGCTTCGCCAAAGATGCCCCTTCAACACTGTATGGTCCTTCTCTCGATCACTCCATCTCGTCTGCGGAAAGTCAGACTATGGCGTCAAATACATAAGGCCCATAGCCTTTCGGGAAAACATCAAAGTGCTACCAGAAACCTCGGGTCTCTATCCGACACTATGGATATCAGACTCATGTACGGATGATTTAATATGCAACCCTGCTATAATCTCTCCAATGAAGTGTCATCCGTATGGCGGAAATGTCACTTCTAAGCCGATCCATTATCACCCATATCGCATCATGTCCCCTGCGCATGTCTCTGCGGGCAAGTGGGTCACAAAATCCATCGTGACGTGCTCCACTTCCACTCACCACCTCCAATGGCCAAGTACTCACTGGCTCGTGCTCTCACTCTTTAACTACCGATACGAAGACATCGTCGAACAAAGTCCCCTACGTGTCTCTTCATTCCGCTCCAGTAATACTGACAACAAAGGTCCTGGTACATCTTCGTGCCACCTGGATGCACAACAAATTGAGAGCAGTGAAACTCCCTGAGAATCTCCTCTCTCAAATCGATCAACTGGGGAACCACTACCCGTCCTTTATACCGAAGACTACCATCTACGTGGACGGTCTAGCCCTCATCACCTGTATTTGATTGTACTCGGTCCCTAATGGATACTATCTCCGCGTCCTGTCCCGTGACTCCGATCACTGGTCATCAGAGACGGCAGCCACTAACTCCCTAATGTACCCCGAGCTTGCTCGCATCGTAGCTCAAATCGTCCTACGCCTCGAGCATCCGCCACTCTCAGGAAGCTATATTAGCCAATACTCCCTGTGACTTCCGACTGAGCGCATCAGCCACCACATTTTCCTTACTAGGATGGTAATGCAAAGTGAAGTCATAATCCCCAGAACTCCATCCATCTCGTCGGGCCTGCCGAGGTCCCATCAGCGCGAAGATATACTCGACTTTTATGGTATGAGTACACTCGAACTGTCATTATATAAGTAGCTGCGCCAAATCTTCAAGGCTAAGACTACGACCGCCAACTCCATGTCGTGTGTGGGGTAATTCGCCATGATTCTTCAACTAACGGAACCATAGTGCCACAATTCTCCCAGATCGCATCAAAACACATCCCATTTTTCTACCCTCGAGGCATCACAATATTAATCAGGCACCCCCGTCCCCGTTCGGGATTAATAAGATGAGCAAAGAGTAAGCCTTTCTTCAACTCCCGGAATGAATCCTCGCATTGGTCATCCTAATCAAACTCGACCTTTCTGTCAATCTCGCCATGTGTGCCGCTTAATCGAGAAATCCTCAATGAATCTCCCAGAAGCATCTAAATAATCCCAAGAAACTATGTATCTCGAAGACTGACTTCGGCCTCTCCCAACTCATCACGACCTCGACCTTCTCTGGGTCCACTAACATGCCTGATGCTGACACCACGTGTCCCAAAAATCTCACCTCAGTAAGCCAAACTCGCACTGGCTGGACTAAGGTGATAAATATGATCTCGAGCAATTGTAAACGATCCTCAAGTGATACTCATGCCCTCTCCCGACCGGGAGTGCATCAAAATGTCATCCACAAAGACTACGACAAACTAATCTATATGTGGTCGAATAACGGCGCATGAGGTCCATGAATGCAATGCATTCGCCAATCCAAAGGGGCATCAATCAGAACCTAAAGTGCCCATAACGTCCCGAACGCCGTCTTGGTGGATATTCAGCCTCCCTAACCCTCACCGATGGTAACTAGTGCGGGCGTATATCTCTGAATAGACTCGTGCTCCTCTCAACTCGGGGTCAAACAAGTCATCAACTTCGCAACGGGTACCCGATTCTCGACAGAACCCCGTTCAATCACCGTAATACGTACGCCGAAGGGTCTTGTCCTTCTTCACTGAACCCGAGCGCCCATGGTGAAGTGCTCAGCTCAATGAACCTCTTGTCCAAGAGCTTCCATGAGCCGGACTTTGAGTTCTTGCAACTCACCTGCGCTATCCTACGCGAGTCATAGAGATGAGCCAGGCATCAGGTGTACCTGATACCAAGTCTACAAACCTCCTCAAAGTGAGGCCATCCCTGCGAGCTCATCGCAAAACATCCTCATACTCACACTACCCAAGGCAGATCTGGTGTCCCTGGTCTCACTCCGGTCCTCCGTGGTAAGGCTTGCTAGCCAACCCGTCAACTATCCCTGACACCTAGACTAGCACACCGTCTGGGGCAAAATATCATGCTTGTCCCCCTAAAATACAACACGAGTACTATCCCTGCGGCAGTGTAAGCCGGTAACCCTCCTACGCCACACCGATGACGACTCGCAAGCCGCCGCTCAATCCATCCTCAGGATGACGTCGAACTCGATACGTCCATGACCCTCAGGTCTATTGTGAGTAGAATCCTCGAGATCTCTAACCTCAAACTTACCTACATATCATCCCCATCCTCGCCTCTAATCCCTGTGGAGAACTCACATACAAGGGCTCCTCCAAGGCCTCAACCCTGCTTCTCCAACTTATCACAACCGACGTAACAATGAATGAATGGCGTAACACCGTAATCAAATAACACTCGCCATAAAGTAGATAGCAAAACGTATTTATACGACCGGGTCGATTCATCGACTCGCCGAGGTGCGATGGCGTAGACACGCCCGTATCCCCTCTCGATGAAACCGCCCTCAGGCCTGGCCCTTCCAGCTTCGCCTAAGGCTGCCCCTCTAGCCTCGTTTCAGGTGGTCGTGCGTGCCCGTGCAAAGACTCTCAGACTAAAACCGGCTTCTTCCGACTCCATACCAGGTGCGGGAGGAGCACTGTATCCCCTCTCTGTCTCATCACGACCGGGATCACGTCCCAAAACCCCTGGATCCCCTCGTTCGGGGCAATCCTCCTCATATAGCCGAAGCCGCTTGCGAATGGTAGCGCCACCATTTCGCCCAACCTCGACTAGCAACCCCGATCCGTCCCTGCTTTGGAACCCATGTGAACTAAGCCTTACTTCTTTCCCGAACTAGAAGAAGACCGACTCTCCTTCCTCTCGAAGTAATTAACACCCGCATCCCGAGTGCTCCATGCATCCCCTCGATCTCTCTCTACGCTCATATGGGTCCCAACCATAGTCCATGTCTCAGAAGAGTCCTATTAATCCCGCCGAACGGACAACTTAGTCCATTCTCAAACCTCTCGACTCGCAGTCCAGGCTACACGCAAGAAGGTGAGCTAACTCCGTGAACCCGGCCACATACTCAATCACCAACCTGGGGCCTCGTCTAACTCTAGGAACCCCTCGGCCTCTCGTGATGCCCAACAGCTATCCTAAAAATACTCGCCATGAAATGTTCCTAGAACTCTACCCATGTCATCGGGCTTTTAGTCTCAGAGGTCTTCGCCCCAGCTTCCACCACACTCGGGCCTGCCTGGGCTTGAATGCGCTACCGATCCTGGTCATATAAGAGGTAATCTCCATCACGTCCAATATCTTCTCAACCTGCATGAACCAATGGTTTGCCACCATTGGATCTCCTCCCCATGTGAATATCGGAGGGTGATGTGCCCTGAACCTCTGGAGGTTACTCGGACATCCCTGGCTACCTGCTACACTAGCCTGTGTAATGGTACTACATAATCCCTACAAATTCCCCGCAAAGGCCTCGCCGGTCAACACGGGTGGTGCCTGGCTAGCACCTCGTGGACGATCTCTACGTCCTCTCCCGCGACCAAATTATCTACACATGTCAAATGACAAGTTAAGTTTTAATGCAGTATCTCTAAGGTGTAAACACAGCCCCGAGACACCATTCGCATACCGAAATTTTTTCATACTTTAAATCATACGCAACAAAAATTTGATTTGATTTGATTTTTTGAAACCCCGCGAACAGCGTCGAAATGCTGATCAGAATAAGTGCACCGGGTTAAATCGGTTGCATAGTATGCACACCTGCTGAACTCCATGCCGCGCGGCGACCGCGCCAAAAAGGCGCATGCCGCGCTAGTGCCGCGGTCGCGGGCTCCTCCACCGTGTCGCGCCGCGGCACTAGCCGCGGTCGCAGCCGCGGTCGCGCGGCCGCGTGCCACACCCGTGTCGCCGCCTCTCTGGCCACGATACAAAGTTTGTATCAGAACACAACTCTCCTCGCCGCTACGCACTACGCCGCGGTCGTCAGACCGCCGCCTCCCGTCAGAGCGCTCAAGGCCGTGTCATAGGGCGCCGCGCCGTATCCCGTGCCCCTCGCATCGCCAGGTTGGGCGACACCAGCTCCTCTCCCGCCACGATATTAAACGACATCACGACACACCCTGGGCCGCCGTGTCGTGTGTGAGCGCATCAGTCGTGGTCGCAGGCCTCGCCGTATCGCACGGCCGCGGTCGCAAATAGCTGCCGTGCACCCTTGCGAGCCCTCCCTTGGCCGTGCGGTCATGCCTCGGCCATGCGTGCCCAAAGCCATGTTCTCGTGTCACAATACACACAGACGTGACTTAACCTTGTGAAAACGGGCACACCATTCCAGCCTCGTACACATTTTTCTTTCACTCATTTTTTTTCATTCGTTTTACTCATCGCAAGATTAATATATATATATATATATATATATATATATATATATATTTTTTTTTTTCACATCTTCCAAATATAGAATCCTCAAATAAATTTATTATAATTTATTTTATTTATTTATTTTTTCCCGTTTTACACACTGTAAAGCTTTAGAAAAAAATTTCTCAACACATTTTTTTCGATTCCTCCAAGAAATTCTCCTTTGTTACTCCTAAAATGCGTGAGCTTGAACACTATTTACCTAATTCAAAAATTTTAAGAGTTTAATTACAAACTCTTTTTCTTGTGAAAAAAAAACTGGAATAATTTTCCAGAATTCTACAAAACCCAATATGTTCATGTTCAAAACTGGAGCTACTGTCCAAAAAATTTTTTTTTTCATTTAATTCTGGACCATTATGCCCAAAATTCCTCAACATAACCTTAAATCTCAACTTAGGGGTTATATTTTCTCAACCCTAATGTTCAACATTTTCTCCTATGCTACTCACCAAGCATACAAATCACACAATTCATATAACACATGATCACACATCACATTTAATTCATCAAAATGCATAAAGGATGCATGATCTAACCCGTTTCCCATCGAGTCCTAGGTAATCGGATACCTAACTCCCTGATACTAAGCTATACCAAGTTGTGATGCTCTCACACCTTAATGACTATGGCCTAAGCCCAAGTCCCCCGCTTCCCAGTATTCAGATACCTAAGCTTTGATGTACTGCTCGTGATGCCCCAAATCCCGGTCTCGCTGACAACCCGTCAACCCATCTAAAACTTCAGGTCTCATGTCAAGTGAGACCTATACATTTAGTAAAATGGCCACTTGGGCCTATACATCAATACTCACCAAAATCTAACCAACTATATTACAATAGTTCAAGAGAGTTATTACATCACTCTTAACACAAGCATATATTAATTTTAGAATTCTTAATACATGTTTCATAAATTTCATATCAATATTATTCCTGGGCTTTCTTTCTCAAAAGCGCCCCACGAGCGCCTGCCTTCTCTAACACTTCGCACTTAAATAATGATCCCCATTAGTGAGCAATGCCCAAGAGAGTGATACTTTCCTACATGGGTTACCCCACCTAAGTGCACATGTAATGACAACCAAACACACCTTCCAAGCAAATACATGATCCTACTTGAAATGCTCCTACATGCCCAAATCCCATGTCTCGAGTCCTCACCGACTTCACACATGCCTAAGCCAAATGTGAGAAAAGTACGCTTTCAAAACAAAAAAGGTTTTTTGCTCAAAACATACTACCGAAGTTTCTCGCAAATCTATCGATAATCCTCCGAGGCTTAATTTGTCGATAACTCTTCAAAACAATCTCACGGGCTCCAACGGAATTGTTGGACAATCTCCTGAACCCAATTCCTCCTGAAATCTTCCAATGAAATTCATTTCACAACCATTTTCCTTTTTCATTTTCTTTCATTTCATGCACTCACACCTATTATTCTAGATTGCCCCGGTGCATATGGAATGCATTATGCCATTTCCAAACCATTCATGCTAATATATTTTACATGCATATATTAACAAAATTTAATTCACATACATTATGTTATTCAATTCATAGCAATACATCAAAATTAGCTCACATGGGCTAATAAACAATTCAAGCAATTCATTTTGAATCACCTAAGTAACACAAAATCACGTGGAATGTTGAAACCCTGTGGTCTCAACCGCTCACTACTACCTAGGGATTTTCTTTCAATTTAGCCCAAATATTTCGAGATCAAAACATGGCCATCCAGCTTTAACAAATCCCTATCCATTAAATGGCTCTTACCAAAGAATAAACCAAGTAGGAAAGACCCCTACCTCTTGAGTTGTCGAAACTCCACAAATCCATGTCTACGTCGTAGCCCTCAGAGCTTAGGATCAACTTTGCTTCTTAGCCTCGACGAGAACCGATCACTTCATCTCGAATGGGAAATCTGGAGAGAAGTTACATTTTCTCTCTCTAAAACCAAATTTCTCCCTCTCACCGTCCGGTTTCCAAAGAAATGGAGAAGATGAGGTCTTGTTTTGTCTTATTTTAATCTTTTAATTCTTTTCACTTAATTCCCATTTTGTCCTTTAGTTTTGACTTTTAAAGGCTTTTTGACACTTGGCTTAATCTAAGCCATTTATCTCCATCCTCTCACTAATCATGCAACATGTGTCACATGCATACACGAGGCAAGGGACTTTGTCACATCACAGTTCACAAGTCATTATACGACATTCTATGACCTCGACACTTATGGTCTGAAAACGAAATTCGGGACCGTTCCTAATTTGACCGAAATTCGACGTGGTAGCTAGATTGAGACTATCTCCAACTGTGAAGTTTGTTTATCATCCCTATCCATGTACTTCTCGATTTGACCGAATTACTATTTACCCTTTTTAGAAAATTAGAATTTTCTGGTTTTGGTCAGCCCCACCTGTCCCTCCGTGGTAAGGCTTGCTAGCCAACCCATCAACCGTCCACCCATCCGGGAGTAGCGCACTGCACGGGTAAAGCATCATGCTTCTCCCTCTGAAACGTAACACAATATGTCCATGACCCTCAGGTCCATAGTGAGTAGAATCCTTAAGATCTCAGACTCACAATCCCGACATATCTGATCGACACTCACCCTAGTCCCTAGGGGAGAACTCACGTACAACGGTTTTTCCAAGGTTTAAACCTCTAAGCCCAAGCTTTTCTCACATTATGCAGCAATAAACATGAATTACGATGCATCCTCAGATGAACAACACTTCAGGAGGAATGCATTCCACATTTCGGGATCGATTTGGTAAGCTCGGCCGTGCATCACAAACAGAAACACTCCCGGGTGTTTTTGAACACCACCAGTTCGGGCCTCGACTTCACCCATACCTCGCCTCTCCGTCTATCCGTACCGGCGAGCTCAGGCAGCACCCTCGAGACTGATATCGGTCCCTTTCGTTCGCGACCAGGTGAGAAGGAACAACCGTGGTCCACACTTGTCCCAATCGATGATCGGGACCGCCCGCCAACTCGATCCTCGCGTGGACAATTCCTCTCATGTGCCCGTGATGATGGCAACAGGCTGGCGTCATCGTCCCGTCAGCCTTGTGAGACTGGCACTCGTGGGACAAAAGTCCTTTGTCTCTTTCCCAAACTAGAAAGAAGGCTGATCCTCCTTCCTCTTCCCACTGACACTCGCATCCCGAATGCCCCATGCGTCCTCCATCTCTCTCCTCTACGCAGCCGTCCCGACCATGAGTCCATATCTCAAAGTGAGGCCCACAATCTTACCTCGAATGGACAACTTCGGGCCCATTCTCAAATCTCCGACCTCGCCATGTCCGTGGGCCACAGTCATCACTCAAACGCCAACTCGATGAATCTAGCCATGCACTCATCACCGTCATCAGCCGCTAAGCTCTAGGAACTCGTCTCACGCCCAAGAAAAATACCTGAAAATGGCTGTGCCTCTCCATAAAGAGCCCATGGAACTCGCCCTGTGTCATCGCCTCTAAATCTCAGAGGTCTTAACCTAGTCCCACCACACTGGGGGACTCACACCCTCTCATTTGAACCCAGCCTGTACCGATCCCTCATGTAGCTCCGAGGTAATCTCCATAGCCTCTAATACCTCTCAATTTGCTCTAACCAATGGTCCGCCACCATCTAATTCCCCTCCCCCCATGAACATCTGGAGGATGATGCACTGAATTTTGAGGTTACTCCTGACCTCCCGACTACCAAATGCACTCAGCTTGTGCAATAGAGCAACACAACCCCAACAATTTCAACAAAGACCTATTGGTCAAAATTGTGCAGGCCCGACTCCGCACCTCTTCACGGACAACCCCACGTCCCCGTCCTGACTCATATCTACACATGTCAAATGACAACAAACTTTATTTAATTTCATTTCAGTCTAACTAGTAATGCACATGCCAATTACTAATAGACTTGACAACCATGAACTGACCCATTAATCACCTAAGTGGTGCTAATTGCCAACCACTCCTTTTATTTATTTCACTAAAAGTAAAAACTTTCATGTTCATTTCTTTTTCCGAACCCCTAAGGTTATAGTTCCTAACCTTAGCATTCCACCTTTTTTTTTTCCTATATACCTTATGCCATGTATATATAATTTTCCGCACAATAACCACACAATCACATTTCCTATATACATCATACTGTGTATATGTCTTTTCGCGCAAATTGTAACACACAATCATGCAATCACAAACATGGAACACATATCCGAACACAACATGAAACACACCATGCATGCGTAAAAGGGTTCAAACCCATCCCATGAACTCCTGTGCATGAGTGGTTTAACCCGATACCAAGCTATGACGCTGGTATCACTTTCACCGCAATAGCCATGGCCTAAGCCCATGTCTCTCAAGCCCTAGGTAGTCGTATACCTATGCTCTGATACCATGCTGTGAAGCTGGTATCAAACATCAAGCACCAGGTAATCATAACTAGGCACTACACTGCAACTCCATATCCTAGGCCCACTTTTCAACACGCTAAGGTAATCAGATACCTTAACTCGATACTACGCCGTGATGCACCCCAACTCCTCGGGTCCTTGACAACCCGTCAACCTCGTGGAATTCCTGTGGATTTCGCACCCGATATCACACGGTCAGTGTCCCATTTATCGATCTATATTTCCACAAAATCGCGTAGCCCCTTTGTTCTAAAGCTCTACCTAACATACAACACGATAACGTAAATCCATAAGAGTTTATTTCAACACTTTATACATAATACATATTAAAACTAGTTTGTTCTAATATAGTTTATCCACACCACCTCAATACGCTTTACCCACTCCATTCATTCATATTTAAATTAAAAATATGAAATTTAAAGTAATGATAGTCCATAAGAGTATGATCACAATCCTCTTACTATAATATATTACCCGACTATTTATAAAATAGTCCAAAAGAATTTAATTACAATCTTTTACATACACTAAGGCCACATGTCGACCTTTTCATAACACGTCTCTGGCTTCTGAGCGCTGTCTCCCCGCACACCCCGTACCGAAAGGGGTCCTACAATGGGGTGACCAATGCCTAGTAGAAAAATTCTCCTACAAGGGCTACTCCCTGCCTAAAATGCACATGCAATGGCGTACATAAAACATTAAACCATATTTCATATAAATAATGCAATCCTATATGGAATGTTCTGTGTCATGCATGAGATGAGACTCCTCATGCCCACAACCCGAGTCCCGACCGACTTCACACCAGTTAACGCCAAGTGTGAAAAACCGCCATTGGTGTTTCACCTAATGACTTAAACCATCTGACCACCTCCACCTTAATCTATCAAATCCTCGCGTGTTTATTCGTCAGAATTCGAGGTCCACCGCAGTTTCGTAACGCTTCCACACGTCAACTTTCATCGTTGGATCCATATGTCTGACCAAGAATAAAATTTGGGTCTTTCACCCTGAGAGGGATCTGCTCCATCTTGCTTCACCCAAACACAAGTGATTTATTCTTATTATTATTTTATACAACCGCGAGTCTCGATTTTAGACGTTGTCCCATTTCTGAGCTCACCACTCATTCACCAAGAACGGTGGACACAAACATTATGCACCCACACCCGACTGACGTGATGTGATCAGGCATACGAAATGCACGACGCACGTATTCTCCTTCATGTTACATGTATATATGAGTGCTACATGAAACATTAATACACCTATGGACAATTATAATTTTACATATAATTTACATCCATGCAATCTACGCGCATTACATAAAATAATATATTAACATGATTTTTACACACACAACAATATGTTATTTAATCTTTATACCATTCAAAATGGCCCGAATCTCAATTCAACATAAAAATAGGCACCTGTCTCTTCATCACTACTCACACCGACTATCGGGATAGCACACACCACAAAACCTTACGCGACATCAGTCTCGGATCAAACCAAACTCCGAACTCAAATCTCGAAATCGCTCGAAAACAAAGCCTTCCGGTTTTAGCATGGATCATTCGATTAAACTCAAATTCAACTAGGGTCGGCCAAAAACAAACACCCCGAAATTCAACCCAACGTCTAAAATATTCCAAAATTCCTGTACCTTACACTCCACCCAAAATTCGAGGACTGAATGGCGTTTTTCAATACGGAGCTAACCCGCTTCAATAATGATCCTTGAGGTCAAAAATGAATACGTTAGGAAAATTCTTCTACCTCGGCTTTGACAAAACTCCAAGATTTTGGTACCTATGCATAGCCCTCGTTGCGTGGATCAACTTTGCCTTCAACCCCGATGAAAACTTACGATCCGATTTCCATAAATCTAAAAAAGAAACGAAGAGAAGAAAAAATAAAAAATAAAAATGACGAGCTCTTTGTCTCTTTGAACAAAATGCCCTCCTTTTTTACTTTCGTTTTTATCTTTTATTTATTTATTATTATTATATTATTTTAGATACATGATTTAGTATTATTTTATTTGGGTCCGCTTATATAAAATAATTTATTTATTTTGTTCACTTTATTTAAATGAACTTAATCCTTAAGCTACTTTACTCAGATTTCCGTAAAATCCCGCCCCGGTCTAACTTTCTTATCACCGTAAAATCGTAAATATCTCCACTTATTCGCATCTGACGCAACTTTTCGTCACTAGATTTCGCGAGACGAATTTAATGACATAACTGCTTTCAGCCATCCTAGATCTAGAGAATTTTCTAGGCTTCCAATCCACTATGATAAATTTTATTATTATTATTATCAATTTTCCATTTTTTTGAAAATTTCTAATTTTATCGGGATTTACAGATTCAAGTATAATACATTTAGAATTTTTATTATGTTTATAATATTATTAGACTAATAACATATGCTTTGGTGATCAAGAATTCTTAACAAATGGTATCGGAGTTAACCATATTTGATTACGGAGATGTATTTTATTTATTTGTTTTTTTATTTATGTGAATCTGTTAAAGGGTTAATAAAAAAATGATTTTTGATTTTTATTAAATCAAATCACTTTTCCTTTTTTAAAACTTAGATTTCATTTTGGATACAGTGATTTGACGATGGAACTTGAGAGGTTTATTCTACGATTTTTTTTAATTAAAAAAAAATTGGATTCAGAAGATGCGAAATCCGTTTTTACGTTTTAGAAGTCAAAGTATGTATATATATATATATATATATATATATATATATATATATATATATATATATATTATTTCAGAATCTTGAAGATTTTTTTTAATAAAAGAAAAAGAATCTATGATTTTATATGGGTTCAATTACAAATTCAAAAAGATTCCGTTAAGAATTTTGAAGATTTTTATTAAAAAAATTTTTTTTTGTATGGATTAAATTACAAATTTGTACATATATATATATATGGTACATATATAATATATATATATATGGTTTTGGGACTGTACATAAAACTTACGGATTTTTTTAATAAATTTTTTTTTCTGAATTTGCCTGTGATACAATGGATTTATAATTTAAATTTTTTTGTTTTTTATTAGGACTGTCTGTATTAAGTTGCTGAGATATTTGAGATAATATATATATATATATATATATATATATATATATATATATATAATATAGACTTTTCAATTTTTTTATTTGATTTAATAAATATTTAATTTGAAAGATAAATCTCAAATTAATTGCTGAACACTTAATTCAAATAATTTGATACATCAATTATGACCGGTTATTAGTTGCCTAACATTTTGATTGGACTCATTGAAACAAGATAATGAGATAACACCAAAATGACCTCTCTTATGGAAATACTTCAAAAGGGATGTTGGATGTTTGTGTGTGTGTTTGTTTATGCGGATATTAGCCAGCCCAAAGGAAGATCATCACTTGGCCGAATTACACATATACTTATGGTAATAAATATGTGACAATTATTGAGTTTTACATGTGAATGATATGTCGATCCAAAAATAGGCCTATTATTTGATATGGGTTATTGTGAATGATATGTCGATCCAACAAGAATACCGCTTATAGTTAATATTACTGTCCAAAGACTTGATATTAATGTTGTGTTGGGTATCTTGATATGGGCTTTAACCATTATTTGAATTTGTTTCTTTTGTTATATACTTGAATAATTAATGTGAGCTTGTTTGTTTTATTTGTTTCGTTTCTATACAAATTTAGTGTCGCTTACTATATTTGCTAATCAATTCAATTCTATACTAATGAGCCTGTTAAGGATCGAAAGAGAACATTTTTATTGTTCTTGGCTAAATGGATCTAGATCTTGCACTTTTGATAGAGTGTCCCACTACTCATACAGATTCAAGCCCTCCCGACAAGAGTGAACCATGAGAAGGGAGCGCCAAATCGCATAAGTCTGGCAGATCGCAAGGCTGGTATTCTAGAGGCATTTGTGGGTGCCAGCAGATGAGGGAATTATTGACGCAGTAAATTCCTGAAATCGAAAAACATTCTAAAGGACCGATATACTGCCAAACAAGCACACTTTTGTCAAGGCTTGGATACTATGAAGTATAAAGGCAAAGGTAATGTAAGGAAGCTTATCATGGAAATGTCTCATATTGCTTTAAAACTTAAGGCTTTAAAGCTTGAGTTTTCTGATGACATGCTCGTGTAACTAGTATTGCTCTCACTTCCTACACAATACAACCAGTTTAAGGTCAGTTACAATTGCCAAAAGAAGGAATGGTCTCTTAATGAACTCATTTCGTATTGTGTACAAGAGGAAGACAAACTGAAATAAGATAGGACTGAAGGTGCCAATTTACAACACCTACAAAAATAAGGATAAGGTAATATGAAAATACAAAGTCAGTTGAGCAGAATTGAACCTGAAAAGAAAAACAAATAATGTGAAAACAAATGTTGTTTCTTTTGTAAAAAGAAAGGACACGCAAATAAGGAATGTACAAAATAACATGTCTGGCATGCAAAGAAAGGTACATTTCTTGCTTTGGTCTATTCTGAGGTTAATTTAGCTTCAGTACCTAGAAACACTTGGTGGTTAGATTCTCGTGCTACTTACCACATGCGCTTTACGCAGGTCGCTTGAAACACGAAAGCCAAGTGGGATGTGAAAGACACATATTTGCAGGTGACGGAAAATAGGTCGAAGTAAAGGCAACATAGCACTTTAGGTTGTTATTAGGAACATGATGTTATTTGGATTTAAAAGATACTTTCATTATAATTGCCTTTAATTTTAATTCATTTCAAATTTCTTATCGGGATGTCCTATATTCTTGTTCATTCGAAACAATCACTTTAATTTATCTTTAAATCAATATTGTTGGTACATGTTTCCTAAATGCTTATGATAACCTATATATGCTTGAAACTATTATACCTTATAATGAAACCTTGCATGTGGAATCATGCAGTACTAACTTAAGAAATTAAATAGAAGAAAATTCAAATTTCATTATGGCACAAGCGAATTAGGTCACATCTCTAGAAATAAATCTAAAGGAATCCTCGTGGTCTGAGATGGTGATTCTAGATTCCTTTGATTTTACAGACGTTGATGTATGTGTTGAATGTGTAAAGGGAAAGCATACCAAAGCAATGAGATTAGGTGCAAATAGGTCTACAAAAGTTCTAGAATTAATACATATAGATATATGCGGGCCATTTCTACAATTTGGAATGGTCAACAATATTTCATAACTTTCATAGATGATTACTCAAGATATGGCTACGTATATCTAATTCATGAGAAATCAAAGTCCTTGGATGTGTTTAAAACATTTAAAGTTGAAGTTGAAAATCAACTTCACAAAAGGAAAAGTGTAAGGTTTGACCGTGGTGGTGAATACTATGGTAGATTTGATGGATAAGGTGAACAATGTCAAGGACCATTTGTTAGATACCTAGAAGAATGTGGAATTGTCCCACAATACACCATGCTAGGATTACCTAACATGAATGGTGTAGTTGAAAGACAAAATAAGACTCTTAAGAATATGGTGAGGAGCATGGTTAGTCATTCTACCTTACTAGAGTCACTAAGGGGTGAAACACTTAAGACAACAGTCTACATTCTAAATAGAGTGTCAACTAAAGCAACTACAAAAACACCTTATGTAAAACCCGGGAAAAATTCAATTTTTCCGAAAAGGGCAAAACGGTAATTTGCCTCTATAGTACATGTGGAAAATTTGGAAATTTTATAGATTCGATGATTAAACGGACTTCACCGCTGAATTACTTTTTTATGAATCTAAGTTACCCGCTTTAATTTGCTGAATTCGAGATGGTTGAAACATGTTTTTCTGAGGTACCTGCTCAGACACATAGCGGTCGCACATGAAACAAGGCTAAAGATATAATTATAGAGAAGGACACATGGAATGAGAGCCATGTGGTGTGGAGAGTGCCACCTAGAATATAATCATGTGACACATGGACCATGGAAAAGGTGACATGGCAAGATGAATAAGAGAGCCATATAAGCTTCTCACTGGCTGAAATCAAAAATTCTATGGGTAAGGAGCAGAAGAAAGAAAGGAAAGAAGAAAAAGGAAAAGAAAGAAAGAAAGAAAGCAGAAAAGGAAAATAAATGAAGAAAGGAAGGAAAAGGAGGAAAAACAAAAAAAAGAAAAAGGAAAAGCCGTGCGTGGAGGAGAGGAGAAAGAAAGAAAAAGACAACACTTCCTTCACTATCTTCACAACCTAATACAAAACGCTGGGCTCTGGCAAGAGATGTGTAGTCCATGTGACGAGAGCTACGCATGGGTACCGGAAACTGCGGGTTTTGTCGCATTCCAAAAGGTGTGGCTTTCCCAGACCGTTATTTTCGCTCTGTACCGCCATGGGCGCTATTTCGGGGTTCAGCTCTAATCTTAGGGATGTGTTTATTAATGGTTAAGGATCGGACCCAATGTTTCGAGATAGAAATTTCGGACCTCTTGGCTACTCGTGTGTAGCCTTGGTTACTACGAGCGGCTGGCATCCAACCCGCCTGCAAATATGGATGATCATCCGGATCGTAACCTCAACTGCTTGTGGCTCACGCTTCTGCGCTGGCTGCGTGTAGTGTCAATGGAGTTCCAGCAATTTTCGCGACACCCATGCGACCGACAATTTCAACTTTGGACGACTCATAACTTTCTCGCCCGAACTCCATTTCGCACGTCTGAATTCCCATGGAGCATCTTTGAGTCTAAAATTTAACCATATTCCAATGAATGGAATTTAGTGCTCACAGTTTTGGGTGTTTCTTGCTCCTTTCAAAGTGTTGTGTTGATTATTGTGGGCATTGTTTATGCCACAATTGGTAAAGGATACCAAATTATCTTTGCATATATTATTGATGCTTGGTATGATGTATGCGTGTAGTGCATGAACAATGAATCACATGTTGATTGTATGGAAGCATGTTGAAATATGTGTTAGACATATGGAAATTAAATGGGAATAATTATATGTATTAAATATGATTATCCGCTGATACGGTATGAAGTATGATTTTGAACCGTTGCACGTGGTATTCATTGTGCATGTAAAGATGAGACACATGTAATGGCATCAGATCGCACGGCGTACCCGACATCGTATGATACGGGTGTGTGAGTGCATGGTAGATCGAGACCGTGTTTGCAGGTTTGATGGTATATCATGAGTACATGGTAGATCGACACTATGTTTGGTGTTTGATGGTATGTCGTGAGTACATGGTAGTAGATCGACACTCGTGCCTTGGTGTTCGGCGGTGGGCCTTGCGAAATGCAGGCAACGTTTAAAATGAGTCTCACGGTCAAATAAAAGAAAAAGGAAATGAAAAATACGTGTGTTGGGTATAGCAAGAAGGGATAAATACCCCATCGGGTGAAAAACCCGGTATTCTTGATTAGACATATGTATCCAGCGATGAAAGTTCGTAAAAGTGTTAGAAGGCGCATGGGTTTTCGAGAGCAGGAGACTTTGGAAAATTCATACCCACAAAAACACATGGAGCTTGGTAAAAACAAGTTGATATCGGAGATTGTCCAATGAATTTTGATTTATAAAACAAAAAGCTTTTGTTTTGAAAAAATGGTCATTGATGGAACATAAATGACGGTTTTCACACTTGGCATGTGCATGTGTGAGGAATATGAGGACTTCGATAAGATGAGCTTCATTCTCATCCATATATGTATATTTCGAGTAGGAATGTGTATGTTTTTACTTGAATGTGTGAAATGGCATTGCATGTGCACTTAGGTGGAGAGTAGCCATTGTAGGAATTATTCTCGACTGGGCATTGCTCATCCCATCGTGGGACCATATTTCAGGGGTAGGTGGTACACCGGAGGACGATGCTCCTTCGAGGCCGTGATTTTGAAGGAAGCCAGGATGTGGCTTTGATAAATAATTTGCAACATATTAGAACAAGCTGTTTTAATATATGTTATGTAAGAGTGTTGTAATAAACTCTTATGGACTATTGTGATATAGTTGTATATATTGTGATATGACATGGGGTCTATGGCTTCACATTACTTCTTGTTTCGAGACTCGGATAGGCCATGACATATTGTTATATTGTGTTATGTCAGTAGAGCCTCGAACAAAGAAGAGACTCGCCCGATTTTTGAAAGCTATGGATCCCGATAAATGGGACATGACAGTGTGGTATCGGGTCGTTCGATATCCACGAGTGTTCCGCAGTGTCGACGGGGTTATCAATCCGGACCCGGTTTTGGGGTGTCACACCTATATTTTGACTGCGCGTAAAGCCTAGTTTAAAGCATTTGCATGTTCAAGATAAGTCTGTGCGGAGGCAAGGCCTTATGTGCCACATGAAAATAAATTGGAACCCAAAACTGTGAACAACTACTTTATTGGCCATGCGGAGCGATCAAAGGGCTTTAAGTTTTATGATCCCATAGTTAAGAATATATTTGAGACGGGAACTACAACATTTTTTTAAGGATGTTGAGTTTGGGAGGAGAAATAAACTTAGGGACATTGACTTTGAGGAGGAATTGATTTCAATTCCTACTACTATCATTTTTACAATGTGCATACACTATAAGAAAAAGGTCTTTCAATGACAGTTTTTCATTGTTAAGATAATGTATATTTGTTAAGGTTGGTCAATATGTCCATATGTTATCTATGCCAGTGTCAAGAAATGCTAAAAGATATATTGACATATCCATATATTAAGGTTGCAATTTATTTATGTCAATGTGGAATCTTCTAAATAAAACATATATTATTGTTTTTTCCACCTATGTTAAGGTTAAGTTAAACATATGTGAAGGTTGACTCACTATTTTGTCAAGTTGATATCCAACATATGTTAAGATTGAATATAATATATACTAATTTTTTTTATAATTTATTAAATTTAATTTGCATGTAAATCAATATTTTTTTAGTGTTAAAGTTGTAATTTTAATATGTTAAGCTTTCTTTGTCTTTATGTCAAGAAAAATAATTTGTTTTATATTAAGATTTCTTTGTTCATATATCAAATATATTATTTTCTTATGTAAGGTTAAAATAAGAATATGTGAATAACTTAACCTGTTGCCATATAGATGATAGAAAGAGAAACACAAAACATTGAAAAAACCACTTAACATCCATAGTAGATGATGTTGTATCATCATCAAATACATAAAAAAAGATAAATATGTCCAAAAATCCAATAGTTACATGACAATAGAGCATATGCATGATCATGTTCCTCATAAACCTCAACTAATATCTTGTTCCTTAGAAATTGCAATTTTTTGTTAATGTCACCTACCTTTTGCAAGTAGGAAAAAACAACATTAGTTTTTGTTTACATTCGAAATATTAATAAAAAGATACAAACATGTGTAAAATGCATTTACAAATAACCTAGTAACTAGACATAATTTAGATAGAGATTTCTAACAAAAAAGAAACAAATATCTAGTAGTTGTACATGATCACAAAAACTTCTATGTCCTCATGTCCTTTACAAACTATAATTATTGCATATGTCACCAAACCTTTAACAAGTAAGAAAAATGTAACATTACTTCATGTTTATTTTTGAGAGTTCACTAAAAATTCAAAAGGAACGAATCCATGTCCTATGTGTATTAAACTTATCACCTAACCTTTTGCAAGAATGAGAAAAACAATGTTGTTTTATATTTGAAAATTCATTAGAAATACAAATATCCAAATATTCTAAGTGTATTGATATACAACCTAACAACTATACATAATGTTCTATTATTATGATATATATATATATATATATATATATATATATATATATATATATATATATATATATATATAGATACAAAAAAAACAGATTAAATAATAACAGATAATAGAATGATATTATATATTTTAAAATTAAAAGTAATTTAGTTCATTCTTAAAAAGTATTTATTGTTTATAAGAAAATAAATTAAGGGAAGATATACATTTTGTAAAACCCGGGAAAATTTGAATTTTATCGAAAAAAGGGTGTATAAATATTACAAGATAAAAGTTGAAAGCATGGAAATTTTGTAGATTTTGGATGACTAAACGATCTTCACCATCGATCATCTCCCATAAATCTAGTTACTAAGATGAATTTCTGAATTTGTATATTTTGCCAGATTTTCACGATTTTCAGGTAAAAAGGAACCAAATGAGTTACGACATATGGCATGATGCAACATGCCATTCAGGACTGGATGAGTGCCCAAAACACTCACTTCATATACCCATGTTTTATCACGTTGTTCATTTCATTAGTAATAAGTGTGTTTATTACTCCATTCGATACTTGGCTCCTGCATTTTAGGTGAAACTGACACAGCTAGAGGTCGCCAAGAGATTTGAAGAAGGAGATCGAGAACCCAAATTTCAATGTCGTGACGTTGAGGTCAGGTGACGACGTGCCTTCATCGCCCTAACGCTACGCCTCGTCCGACTCAATCAATGGGAATTTTTTTAGATATAAGAAAAAGAATGACGAAAAGACGAAGAGGGAGGAACGAGATATGAGACAGGGAAGACGACATAGGCGTGACTGGAGAGATCGTGCAATCCCTGTATTTTGTATTTTCTTTCTCCTCTTCCTACTGATTAAAAAGCAATGATTGTAATGACCAAGATGATGTTTTAGTTTTATTTATAGGGTTTTTGTTGTACTCTTGTTACATTCATATGGATTAATTCAGTTTCATTCAGTATATCTATGGATCCGATATTGACTTGCTCTATTTTTTGTTAATTATATACATGGCGGTGTTGCTTATGCTGGGAATCTGAGATCGAGAGATAAGGGTTCCCGGGGATCTAGGTAGAGTGACACTTGGTCAATGGAGACTAGAGATCTCTCGGTTCCAAGTGTGGTGATTAGGGTTTAATCATTCAAGCATTTCGGAGTTAAGGGTTGATGCAGAGATGCATTTTAAGTAGATAAAGAGAATATACCTCGAGAGAGGATATCTTGTAGGCATGATCGACCTGCCAACGTGAATCCTTTAATATATTGAATGACCAATTCTACCTAGATTATAATCCATTGAATGTGGCAAGGGGAGGCAAAACCCTAGTCCTCATTAATTGAATTAACAACTCATTGAGGATCAAATTGTCGTTATACTAGCCGTAATTCACTCGAGTTTGAGATCTAGATAATATTCTAGAGCCGATTCCAGTATTTAACACACTTCTCCTTGTGGGAACGATGTAGCACCCCTTTCTGGTCCGACCCGATTGGCGGATCCGAACCGGTTCCGGGATGCTCGTTTAGTTCTATTTTTATTTTAAAAAAAGTGTCACACTCCATTCTCTACCAATCTCTAATGGCGGATCCGAACCAAGCTCCTGGCCATCTGTAATTCATTTACGTTATCTTATCAAACGCTTTCATTTATGTCATTTCATTTTAGAGTTTCAATATAAACCTCGTTTCAAAGAGAGTCATAACATTTATCTTTATACAATACGCTTACAAAATGATACAAAACATTATTTTAGGATTAACTCTTTGCTCATAAATATCATGTTCAAAAAGAAATGATATGCATATGACTTTTTAATATATACTATACGCCGCAACTTTCTATGACTCGCGCTTCGATCTTGCCTTTCTTTCCCGTTTACTCAAAACTCCGCACATAGATAAAATTCATACTAAGCATTTCATGCTTAGTGGCCTCAGCGCTATATCTCCAATTTTCACTTAACATGACATGCATTTATCATAAAACCATGCCTTTTTATATCAAACTATACTATGCGGTTCATTTTCACATGCTTTCACTTCATAAATCATCGATCATATCAAAATATGCATTTACATGCAACAAATCATTTAACTCAAATCATGAGATTCAAGCATATACTCTTAAGGACGTATTTAGTTTACAAATCTCATTTTCACTCATCAAAGTTTGTTATTTCACTTTGTCTATACAATTCACATTCATGATGGATTCCGTTCGGTGAATCTCGTCCTTTTTGTCATTCGGTAATGTGCTTACACATTTAACATTTCGGGTTCTCATCATGATGGATGCCGATTGGTGCATCTCGGCAAGTGGTCATTTAAAAATGCCATACACCATCATGACGGATGCCGATTGGTGCATCCCGCCATGTGGGACATTGAACAATTTCGGTTTGCCTTCATGACGGATGTCGATTGGTGCATCCCACCATGTTGGTCATTCAGTATATCGATTCAATTCAAGATGTCAAGAATTGACCAATTCTTTTATAAATCAATTAATCACTCACATGCAATTAATTGTCAGACATTTCAAATATCACTTTTTCAAATCCATATGCCCTTTCATAATATCGTTTCAAAGATATACTCATTCCTTATACTCATTTCAGGTTTATTTAGTAAACTACCAAACACTTGAAATATGAATATAATTACGGTGAACAAAGAACTAACAATACTTGAATCGGAATAGAGGTCCGAAGAACTAACCGGTTGTTTGGCTGCTTTCTTCCCTTCGATCTCTATTCCTAGGTTAGGTGATCTCAATTGCCCTTAGTTAATAACTATTACGCCTACTCTAAGTGACAAACAATTATTATACATTTTTAGTGAATGACAACACCCTACAATGGGGGCCAAAGTTAAGACACTAAGTTCCGGCTTCAAAGACGAACTCGCCGAGGCTACGAGGTACTGGTGTTTTTCTAATTAGTTTCATTCTTATTTGGAACCCCCATTAATAATTTTATTAGGTCCTTAAACTATCACGACGTAATACGAGGTGTCTCAAAAAAATCCAAAAAACGTCGGCCGTGGAACAGGGGCTACACCGTGGCGGCACTCGAGGGGTGCCATTTTGCACTCCCTACCAAGGGCAGGTGGGTATCCCACTTAGTGTAGGCCTACACCGTGGCATGGGTTCCCTACGCTGCGACGTAGGAGCCCGATAATGCCCATATTTTCCAGTTTTTGCACTTTTGCAATTTTCTCCAAAATCACCCAAAAATTCCAAAACAAAACATGGAATCAATTAATAACACTCACATTATCCTAAACCAACCATGAGCAAACCCATGGATGGATTATGGCTTTTTCTAACCCAAACATCAAATACAACTTTCTAGGGTTTGGTTCTACCCAACCTTTCGCACTCTTGAAGTCCTAGCTTCTTCTCTCTTCCTTCCTCCTTGCAAGATCTCGCACCAAAGAGCAAGCCCACACCAATCTCTTTGATCTTCACACACACAAACCCTAGCTTTTTCTTCTCTCTCACTTTCTTTCAATACCTACTTTTGCTCAAATGAGCACTTAATAACAAAATGTGGTCTAATATCACTTATCCATTATAAGGCACATACTCGCTTCCAAAATGCATTTTCGGGACTTGTTGCCTCACTTACCTTATAGTACATATATCAATTTCTATTTGCACTTAAACACAAACATTTTCCTCAAATGACCTTTTAGGTCCTCATTTTACATTTTTTCCAAATTTGCCCTTTTTCACTTCGGTTATTTTCGTCAACTAATTTTCCTCATTTTAGCATTAAAATATCTAATCATATCCTCACATATTCATTTGACTCTTTCACAATTTATCGCTTTTCCGTAAAACCCAAGCTCGCCTAATTCATACCCTAATATATAATAAAATTATTACAAAAATTCTAGGTTGTTTTTGGGGTGTTACAAACGACACTTGACTAGCCATTATACTCACGTGAACTGACGTGATATATTTCGCAATGGCTACGTTGGCATTAATTTAAACACACCCCATACCGAGCCCGCTGCTTCGCGCCGCCGCCGGGGAGAAGCCGTTTATATTGACAATGGCTCAGTTAGATATTACTCTGGAATTCTTTTCATTTGATTATGTTTACACATGTTCTTGTAATATGGTCTTTGTGTTTTTGCGTGTGATTGTAGTAAAGGTTAATGTGTGTGTATGCGAAGACGGGGTTAAGTTGAATTACACTTGTTCGATCCTAAGCTAGAGAGAACCTTAAACCGATTACATAGAGAACAAAGAGAAGCACACTAAAGAAATCTAGCAGTCATGCATAATCAGGAAGGGCAAGATCAGGGCCAAGAGCAAAATGAGCCGCAAGGGGGACAGAATGAGAATAATGGTAGGAATTATGCGCCCAGGACGTTTATATAGCCAGATGATCCATTTTTGCTACTAGAAGAGTTTGCCTTATCACCTACGATTGTTCAGTCTGCTATCTGAAGACCACCCATTCAAGCGAACAACTTCAGCTGGAAATGCGAATATTGCAAATGCTTCGTATCATCTGGCCCACCTGCATGCTAAGTGAGAACTTAACACGCATTTGACAAACTTCATCAAGCATGATGCGATGCCAATACAACGGGAGTACTGTAGAAGCGCTTAGATTGAGATTGTTCCTGTTCTCACTAGGTGAAAGAGCTAAACATTGGTTGACAAGCCAACCACTAGATTCCATTACCTCATGGAACGATTTGGTGTAGTAGAAATTCTAACACCAAGTTTTCCTAATTTCAATGATCGTGACAATCGTGCAAGAGATTAATATGTTTAAACAAGAGAGGAGGAGAACTAGCTTGCTTCCAGAGAGAGATTTCCATGAATCATATGAGGTCAGTACATCACAGTCGACTAGAGATGGATGCAAGTTCACACCTTCTACAACGATTTGAGTGATTCTACCAAAACAGTCATAGATGCCTCAACAAGGGGCGCTCTGATGAAGAAGACTATGGGCCAAGCTGTATGGAATGTCTGGAGGATATGTCCACTAATATTAACCAAAGGGCCCAGACGATGCATCGAAAGATCTGAGAGGCGACACGAGGCCCCGAGCAATTTGGTAACCTGGCGTCGCATAACTTCACCAAACAAGCATAAAGGCAACAAGGTGTCGTGAAAGCTATTCAAGATAACCCCTAAGATATGTGAATCGCGGAGGACAACACGATTTCGCTGCACGCTAGTCAGCTAGATGAGAGCCATATTACCAAGATGTGTCGAGATTTGAATCACCGCAATGTGGTCAGACGGGGTAACACCTATCAAAAATCGTAATGTGAACTGCACCAAAACTACGGGTGGAATAATCAATATAATCAGAACTATGGATGGAGGAACAATCAGAATAGCATGCCACCACCCCAAGTGAGCAAACCGCTAGCAGAGAAAAAAGTAGATTTGGAAGAAGCATTAGCTCAAATGTTTACTTCCCATACAACCTTTATGAATGAAACAAAGGCAAATATGCAGAATTAGTCAACCCAACTGAATAATCAGGCAGCACAATTGAGAAACCTCGAGGTGAAAATGGGCCAAATGGCCAATCTGTTGATTGAGAGGCAACAAGGTTCTTTGCCAAGCAATTCAGAGATCAACCCGAGAGGTGAAGGTAATGAATACTGCAAAGCAATAACCCTGAGAAGTGGAAGGGAAGTAGTAGTACCAGGAACCCCACCAATGTTAGTAAAAGACCCAAAACAATCAGACTGATCGAAAACAGAGGTTGACACAGAGCAGAAAGATGGGGATCAGAGCAGCGACTAAACAGCCTCCAATGGGAAGGTATATAGGAGGTGTGAAAGGATAGTTGCAAGAGAAATCTAACCTCACTCATTCCCCATCCTCAGAGACTGAAGAAGGGTAAGCTAGAAAGGTAGTTCGCTAAGTTTCTCGATAACTTTAAGAAATTGCATATCAATATACCTCTGCCTATAAATTGCTGACATTCCCCACACTGATTCCGTTTGCCTCAAGTGCCACGCCCTGTGCCCCTCTGCTTTACAGAGCCTGGATACCCACTATGCAACGTCCTAGCCTGGACATTTGCTCGCTTCTCTCCCCTCGTGTGTGTGCTTGGCTCACGCTTTGTGCCTCCAGACACTTGTTTCCCATCTTGCTCTGACTACTTTGGGGGCCATGGGGCCAAGGTAGCGCCATGCCGCACCGGACTCTGTGCTTGGCCCAGTAATGAGGCCTAAGAAACCTCCCCCACTAGAGGTATTCAATGTCCTCGTGGACTTTCAACCAGCATACTCAAGGATCCGATCTTAAACCGCATGTAATGTGGCACCCTTTTCAACTTGCCTCACCTGACTCAAGGCCCTCTAATGAATTAAGTATTCTACCACTTGCTCTTCCAGCCCCATCTTCCTTATCCCTCACAGGATGCTTGCAATCTCTTTGCCGAACTCGACTCTCTAACCATGGCGGTTCCTGTTTGCACTCCTCGTCTCTGACTAGGGATCACTATGATAAGGCTTCAAGAAGCTTACATGGAATGTCTGCAAAGCCTAACCCTCTCTGCAGCTTTCAAATGAAAATATTACCCTATCACGCTTCACAACTTCAAAGGGTCCATCATATTTGAACTGTAAACTTCCTCAACGCTATATCCGATCTTCTTCCGTGATATATATACTTCAATGTAAATCCATCTCCCCTTGCTCAAATTCCAAAGGTCTCCGCTTTGTCTCCGCATACAAAAATGACTGGGCTTCTCTAGGTCGGCTCCTCGGGCTTCATCAAGCAAATCTTGTCGAGACTTTATAAACTCAGACGCAACCGCTCACGCTACGTCCGTGTTGGGTTGCTTAGTAACCCGGGGGAAGTGCGTCGGCGTCGTCTGATGGAACGCCGTGCTACCTCGAAAGGGCTCATACGTGGCTGAACTTCCGCTGCGGATTGGCAGGACAAGCTGCGTCGGCTCAAGTTCAACCAATTTTTAAAGAGAGGCTGTCGCGAAGTGGCGCAGGCTCTTCAGCATGCGATTCACTCTGTCGACCATGATCGAGGGTGTGATTCGCGATCGAGAACTTGCGTGCAGCGCAGCATCTTGAACGACTCCAGCACAAAACTTGCACATAAATCGCTTATCTCGATCGCTCACTATGTCATCAGGCATCCCAAAATGTTTCACAACATGGCTGAAGAAGATCTGCGATGCACTACCTCTTATTTGGACCTCCTTTCGGGAGCTGGGATGAAGGCATCGTACTTGGAAAACACATCTACCACCACGAGCGTCAAAGCCCTACACTTTCGGAGCCCGCGTGGAAGTCCATCGATACACCTTTGCCATGGCTTCTCGGAATGGGCGAGGGCTGTAACAATCCGCTTCCTTCTTCCTTCGGTCTTGTCAACTTGACAAACATGGCATGTCTTGGCATATGCTTACCGCGTCTTCCTTCATCTTAGGCGATGGAAAGGCCAGGTACCCGGCAATGCGGATCTTTCCTCTCTGGGTGAGCCCGGTACGTCGTATCATGTGTTTCCTTTAGCAGCTCCTGTCTTAGCTTGCTCGAGAGAGCCGCGTATAAGCTTCCACCTCTGAAGTAGCTTAACTCATTCTCGGGCGATGTCGCCTCGTGGTGCCGTCTCTCTGCTCTACCGGCACGATACGTTGAGTCTTGTGCGACGAGTCTTACCATTTGTTTGTCTGTCACAAATAAGCTCAACGATCCCACATAACCCGCAACTTCCTTTCTACTCAAAGCATCTGCCACTTGGTTGTGTTGACCCGGCTTGTGAACCCACATGAAGTCAAAATCGACCAAGAACGCTTGCCATCAAGCTTGCTTGGCAGTAAACTGTACGAGTTATGAAGAAGGTGTTATGCAGCAGCATTGTGATCCATACTACGAACCAAGTTCCCATCAAGTAGTGCTTCGAGTCTAAAGAGCAATGGATGGCTGTGATCATCTCCTTTTCTCATAGGTATTTGTACCTTTCCTCCATTGCATTGACTTAGACTCTCGGAATCTTCTTGGATGCCCTCTTGCACGGCCTCACCCGGGGCCTGTCAGCGCATCCGTATACACTTCAAACGGCAACTCCAAGTCGGGCAGCACTTGAGAGCATGCCAAGTTACGTGAAGTTCATGAAAAAATCTTGGCAAATAAGAAGAAATTGGGTGAGTATGAGACTATTGCTCTAATTGAGGAGTGTAGCGTGATCCTTCAAAAGAAGCTCCCACCTAAACTTCAAGATCCAAGTAGTTTTCCTATACCATTCTTGATAGGAAACTCGGTATCGGGTAAAGCTCTTTGTGACTTAGGAGCAAGCATCAACTTGATGCCGCTTTCAATGTTTAAAAGGTTGAAGTTGGGAGAAGCAAAACCAACGACAAGAAATTTTCTATTGGCTGACATGTCCTACCAACACCCACGGGGTGTAATTGAAATGTCCTAGTGAAAGTGGATAAGTTCCTCTTATCAGCAAGCTTTGTCATCTTAAACATGGAAGAAGATGATACGGTCCTATCATACTTGGTATACCCTTCTTAGCTACGGGAAAAGCGTAAATTAATGTGCAAGAGGGTGACCTTAAATTAAGAGTTTAAGGAGATGAGGTCACGTTCCATGTATTCCAAGCTATGAAACATCCGGATGACGAACCCAATGACGATATCTAGGAATTTCACCCTAAGGAGATCATGTAGGGTGACGTGGTAACCTGTAAGGATAAGCTCATTGCGACACAGAAAGAAACCAAGAGGGTTGAGGGTGAGGAAGACAAGATATTCCATCCGCCTTGAGCAGTGCATTGGAGCACTATGGATATTTGTTGGCATTTCTATTTTCTTTTGAAGACAGACATTGAGATTCAAGGAAGTCGAGCTAACGACATTAAACAAAGCGCTACTTGGGAGGCAACCCAAGCATTTTAAAGTTTTTCATTCAATGGTGTAGTTTAGTATATGTTTGATTATTTTAGAGATGACAATTTTCTCGGAGATCGTGAACTTATGTGGGTTGTTGTGTTTTCAAGCTCCAATATCAAAGCGGCGACAAAGAGATAGCTCGGGAAATTTATTCTGGGGTTTGACAAGAATCGGAACCTCAATAAGGGAGTGCTCATTAACTTAAAAATGTTTTGATCAAAAAGTTTAGTTACCCTCTTTGTAACGTCGCGTCTTTAAATATCAACGTTGCGACATTGAGGAAAAGTGGAAACAACATCTCTCTGTAATGTCGTGACGTTGCCTTACTTTTATGAACATGAACTTTCATATTCTCACTTTACGCAACATGAGCCCTAACTTGTTCTCTCCGATTTTTGCAGGTGCCCCAGCCAACCCCCATCCAACCTCGTCCCAACTGATCTTAGCATTTCTCAAAGCCTTAAGCACGTTCCTAGATCCGAAAACCCTAGTGCCCACCTTCATTCGGATATTCTTCATACGGTGTGGTTTTCGGGTAAGTTTAGGTCTAGATTTGATTTGTATTGGTGTTTTTGGGTTGCTTGTGTTAGAGAAGGAACTCTATGAGTGGTTGGTGATTACAGAAGCCATAGGTTTGAGCTAAGAACACGGTCTCACATAGTGCACACTAGGTGTTTGATTCTTGGCCTAAGTGAGATTTGAGTGACTGTATTGAGTACTTCGGATGAGTTGCACCACACTAGGTGTTAGGAGGCCTAGGAGGCTAAGTAGAGTGTGGTTAAAGCCTATACGACCATCCAAACCCGACCCTACTGAGTGATCAATGTCGAGCAAAAAGTAGAAAGTAAGCTCGAAAAGAAACCAAGCAAGTGAAGAGCCTACTCATGATTACGATCATGAGAAATTTGTCAATGTGAGTGCGGTCGAGAAATTCGGCCTAATCTCGAAGAATCGGTCCTTTATCAAGGAGAAGGGGTTTCACCACCCCGACAATTTCTTTCGCAAAACCATTGCGAATAAGGGTTGGAGAGCGCTTTGCCAATCCCCGAGGTCGGCTGCCACAATTGGTACGAGAGTTCTACGCTAATTTAGCCTCCCATGTGTTGAAAAGGGTCCGGGTGCGCGGGGTTTTGGTAGACTTCAGTGCAAAGTCTATCAATCGATACTATAACCTTGACTCGGTTAACTCAGGAAACATGATAGGCTCCGTAGAACCACACAACTATCCACGAGAAAGTCCTTAGGATGTTGACCCGGCGGGCGGGGGCGAGTGGAAGGCGAACAATGGAAGGGCACGTATTAGTGCACTTGAGCCCAACTGCCAGCTTTAGAATTCCTTAGGTATGGCATCACTTCATCACATCGCGTTTCATCGAAGTGACTAATGTGTGTGAAGTGGCGACCCGAAGGCGCACGTATGCCATCATCTAGGACATCCCATTTGATGTCAACTAGGTTATAGAGGATGCAATCCTCTAAAACAAAGATGAGAAGATGAATCTCGGGCACCCCTTCCTCATCTACGGTCTATGCAAGTAGGTCAAGGTGCCCTTAGAGGACAATGAGGCTTGGATACACTCAATCAAGGCAATAATGGTTAAGAAATACAAACCAGTGTACGGAGCCGGAGGAAGTGTACGATTGGGCTGATAGGCATAAATGAGGATGAGCTTAGGGCATGGGGTCTGGGTTTGGGATCTGGCGGTGCCCGAGGAGAGGCGGCGGTCATCCGCAGCCCCCGTCACCACCATCCCCAAGAGGAGGACCGGTCGATCCTTCCTTGCTATCTTTGGAGGACCGGTACATGGCTTGATGCTTCGATTTGATGCATGCTGGGATGAGACCCGGGGCACCAAGTCTCCTTCGGCCCGGGACATGGACACGCTCGGGCGGACATGAACACGGTGATCTGTGACAGTTGACCATTCGAGCTGACCCGGCTGATGCATCCGGGAGACGGCTGCCAGGCTCCTCGCCTTTCATCTGGCCTCCACCACCACCGCAGTGATCCGAGTGACCACCAGGGGAGTTTCCTCCACCCTCACTTGATCTTTTGTTGACATTGAGGACATTATTTGTTTTTGTTTAGGGGGTATGGGTAATCAGTTTGGATTTGTTTATGTTTTAGTTTGTTTTTCTATGTTTTGGTTGTTCTAGTTTTTATGTGGTTTGGTTGCATGTGTCTTTGTTTTTATATAACATGTGTCTTAGTTTTGTATACAATTTTCATGTGTTTACGTGTTTTAGGTTGCTTTTGTAGTATTGAGTGCTTTAGGTTTGTTTTAGGTATTGTGTGTGAGTTGATTATGATCCTTTAATGGGAGAGTCGATTTGACCAAAATTTTTCAAAAGATCGACCCAGTAAAAGGGAAGGGACCATTAGGTTGTGCCATGATCTGGAACGGCTTGCTAGAAAGATTAGGGTGACTTAGTTTAGTCACCCCCTATGTGTTTCAAGAAACCATTTCCCAGTAATTACATCTACTTTACACCTCCGGGGTGTCATAGGCCACAGGACCTCACAGGAATTCCATGAGCCTTGAGGGTTTCTAAACACCTAAGTGATGTGACACCTTTGAAAAAGAGGATTGCCATCGAGCCCCAAATAATTCAAAAAAAAAAAAAAAAAGAAAAAAAAAGAAAAAAAAAGGAAAAAAAAGAAAAAAAAAAAAAAAAAAAAGAAAAAAAAGAAAAAAAAAGAAAAAAAAGAAAAAAAAAAGAAAAGAACTAGAAAAATATCAAAAAGATGTGTGTGAATAGAATAAGTGGGATCATCAAATCGGAAATCCCGAGCACAGTCCGAGGGGCCTTTCAAAACCTAATGCCTGAGCCAACTGGCCGGGAGCCATTGACTTCACTTTCTGCTATATGGGACAGAGGATGGACCCTTTCCATAGCCTAGGCCCCTTAGGTTTAGTTGAGTGTTCAGGGTGAAGTTCGAGGGGGTAAATGCGATGCCCATGTGGCGGTGGGGGGAGTCACCGATGAATCCATTCTGGGGGTTTCAACAGCTAAAACTTATAGGCACTAGTTTTCTTTCATGCCTAGGTAGTTTAATGTAAATAAAAAAGGAGCATTCTTATCCTTCTATGGTCAAAGTCTTTCAGATGGGCGAGTTGACTTCAAGTTTGGGGGTACTGGAACCTAGGTATATGTTGGAGATCATGAATCAACTACATATAGACTTCTAGGGAAAGGTCATTGAAAACCGGGGGGGTTGAGTTGCTTGGTTAACCTGCTCTTTCTTATCTAAGTTCCTTAGAAAGTTGCACAACTTTAAGGATCCCTTGATTTTAGAAGATAAAGGCTCGAATTGCATGTTTGGTTCATTTTGACTCTCATTTTTGGTGTCGTGTATATCACACTCATGTTGTAGGCGTTTTGGTGTGACAATTTTCATGTGTGATTGTGTTATGAGTCTGTGTCTTGTTTGCAGACAAGCAAGAAGCTAAGTTTGGGGGTTTGATGAGTGCCCAAAACACTCATCATATACCAGCGTTTTATCACATTTTCGGTTCATTTCCTTTAGTAATAAGTGTGTTTATCGCCTTATATCTGATACTCGGCTCCTTGTGCATTTCAGGTGAAAACGACGATAACTAGAGGCTGTGTGGAGATTAGAAGAAGGAGATTGGAGAACCCAGCCTCAACGTCGCGATGTTGAAGTCGTATGATGTGCAACTCTTTATCATCCCAATGTCGCGACGCCCCAACGTCGCGACGTCGTCGAGACTCAATCAACAAGATTTTTTTTAGATATAAGAAAAAGAATGACGAAAAGACGAAGAGGGAGGAACGAGATACGAGACGGAGAAGACGACACATGCGTGACTTGAGACATCGTGTAATTCCTATATTTTGTATTTTCTTTCTCCTCTTCCTACCGATTAAAACACAATGATTGTAATGACCAAGATGATGTTTTAGTTTTATTTTAGGGTTTTTGCTGTACTCTTGTTACATTCATATGGATTAGTTATTAATTCAGTTTCATTCAGTATATCTATGGATGGAATATCAACACTTATTTTTACTATTAATTATCTACATGGTGGTGTTTGACCAACATCAACATGTGACCGGGGAATGCGAGATCGAGAGATAAGGGTTCTTAGGGATCCGAGTGAGTGACACTTGGTCAATTGGAGAGTAGAGATCTCCCCGTTCCAAGTGTGGCGATTAGGGTTTAATCATTCAAGCGTCTTGGAGTTAAGGGTTGATGTAGAGATGCATTTAAACCCTACTAGAGAGATAGGCGAATATACCTCGAGAGAGGATATCTCATAGGCACGATCGACCTGCTAGCATGAATCCGTTAATATATTAAATGACCAATTCTACCTAGATTATAATCCATTGAATGTGGCAAGGGGAGACAAAACCTTAGTCCTCATTAATTGAATTAACAACTCATTTAGGATTAAATTGTCGTTATACTAGCCGTAATTCACTCGAGTTTGAGATCCAGATAATATTCTAGAGCCGATTCCAGTATTCAACACACTTCTCCTTGTGGGAACGACACTTGACTAGCCATTATACTACGTAAACTCGATACGCATACTTGCGTGTACGCGCCTACGTTTTTACATTAATTTACACACACCTATACCGATCCCTTCAGTGACACATGGCATGGTGCATGCATGCCATGTGGATAGGTTCAGCCTATAAAAAGGGGATTGGTGGAGGAAAAGAAAGGGAGAAAGAGAAGAAAGGGAGAGAGAAAGAGGGAGAGAAAGGAAGATCCGACAGCTTCTTCCTCTGATTTTTGGCGTTCAGATGGTCGGAGTTCATCGGGCTGAGAGTTAAAGTCCGTCTACTCAACGAGGGCTACGCTCCAAGAAGTAGGGATTTTCCTACTTTAGTTGATTGCTTTCCTTTTTGGACCAGTGTTCAAAGGGATGGGTTGGGGACCGTTTCTGGGACTATTTAGGACCAATTTCAGTTTTGTCTGGACTAAAATGTAACACCCCAAATTATACCCTAATATTTTATTAAAAGGGGACCCTAACTTGGGAGTTTTCATTTTCCTAACTTTCGAGGACCCTCAGAAGCACTCCTCTGAATTAAAAAAAAAACCTTGATTTTTTAAACCTTTTTAAAAAGTGGTCCAGGTGAGTGAACCCATTTATCTGATACGTTTTCCATTAAAATCTTATAAACATGAGTGGGGACAAAATTTTTTTTAAACATTAGAAAGCACTTTATAGAAAATTGGGCGGAGATTTCCTGCATTTTGAGACATGTCCCAATTTACAACACGTAATAAAACAATTTAGTTTACTGCGACATCGACAATGGGACATGAGTCCACCCTGACCAATTTCAATCAAACTTTAAAATCATTTACAGTTATGTGGTAAGCGTGGTGTGTAAAATGCAGCGATGTGCGTAAAGTGCAGCGTCGCCCCAAGTATCTGAGTGTACCAATGAGTACGGATGTCGATCCACGGGGATAGGTGAGTTGACTCTGATTTGCTTTTCGAATATTATCTGGATGTACGTATTGTGTATGAGGTTACTAATGTCTGAAAGTAAAATAAACAAACTGATCTGAATGAATTACTATGTAATGGGGACTAGGGTCATGTCTCCCCCTGCCACTTTCAATGGATTATTTCTTAAAGGTGATATTATTCGATGACATGATTTATAAATGGCAAGGTGATCTTGCTACGAGATACCCTACACAGGGTGTATTCGCACATCTACGTAGTAGAATTGAGTGTATCTCTGCCCCGGCTGGTACTCAGGGAAATGCTTAAATGTTCTAACCTTAATTGCCACCTTCGGGATCGGAATATCTCTATTAAGATCAACCAAGAACTCTACTCATATCCTAGGTATCCTCATCTCTCGAGATCTCGAATCTCTAGTATGATCATACTAATCTTTGGCCCGAACATTACCATGTAGTTGATCCACGGTCTTAAAGCGAGATGATAATGAATCATAAATCAATGAATAATATAAATTAATAAACTTTAATCATTCAACGTGACAGGGTTCAGCAATACCCTAGGTATAGATCTAGAACATCATGAATAAGAAAATACCAATATGTGATATATTAAACATCGAGTTATTATCAGAAACAAAGAAAAATACAAATCACGGGCTCTTAACTCAAGATCGATGTCGCTGTATATACGATTTGGCATACCAGTTCGTACAATTCCCCGATCCGTCCCCCTTGGTCAGTTCCCATTTGCCTTTTAATGATTGAGAGGAGAAACTCGCGCTAACGTCGCGACGTTGCAACGTCGCGACGCGATGTTGCTGCTTGTTGACTTCTTTATATGTTATTTCAGCGTCGCGGCGTTGGGGGCGTCGCGGCGTTGGGCGTCGCGGCGTTCAACCATCGCCTGTCACCTTTGCCTCCTGCTGCTCCGCTCTTTGTACCGATTACTGCATACGATCGCAAATTAGGTATCCGGCCACAAAACTCGTATTTAAATATAAAATAAGCGAAAGCGTAAGATAGCGCGGGTATAATACGGGAAGTGTTTAGGCACTCCTTCGAGAACACTATAGATATAAATTATCTTTTAAAACTTATATACATTTACAAAATAAAGGTGCACAAGTAGTTATTTACAACAAAAACTATACATTTTCAAAAAGGTGGTCGTCACGTGAGGCGGAGTGTCACTGGCCCGGAGAATGCTCGAACTGCACGTCAGTCTCTGCCCTTGAAAACATTTTATAAAACATTTGGAAAAAGGGTGAGCTAAAGGAGCTCAGTGAGAGTACAGTTCATAGGAAAATAATGTTTCAGATATAGTTCAAATCTGATGTGAAACAATTGTATAGAATCTAATTTCCATAAACATTTACTTTGCAAACCTTTCTATTCAAATACAACGTGTAAAACAATTGTATAGAGATCTCATTTCTATAAACATTTGCTACTTTCTTTACTTTCCGTATAGTTAGTCTGATGTGTAAAAACAATTTTGTATCCAACGTATCTTTGATATACTTTCTTTTTTTAGATAGTCATATCCACTGGAACCCATCTTTTTGGAGTCAACTAAGTTAGTCATGAAAGAACCTCAGAAACAATCTTGATCATGGATGGCCCCGAAGGAACCTCTGAGAAATCGTGTCATACGTTAACCAGATTGCTTTATGAAAGAACCTGCAGAGTGATCTTACGATCAGGAAGTAGCCCCAAGGAACCTCCAGATAAATCGTGCATTTCTTTTAAATACCATTCTGCTATGAAATAAATCACATTATACGTTGGTAAACTTTTTTTGTACTTTTCCACGATGCATGGCAATATGCTTCCTCTTCCTTCTCTGCAAAAAATCTAACCCTTTTTCCCGTGTACCATGCAGCGTAAAGTACTTTGAAATCGACTTTCCTTTAAACTTCATCTTTGTAACTTGTAGGGTAACCATAGTTCAAACATTTTCATATAAACATGTATATAAAATATACATTCATAAACATTCATTTCACATGGAAACCATAAATCATACTTTATAAAACGCTGGAAACCATAATCATTTCATATTTTCGACATAATTTAAAGTCGAAAACCACATTTTTTTTTCATTTGAACATTTATAACATAGATATGAAAACATATACATTTAGTAAACATTAATATATATATATATATATATATATATATATATATATATATATATATATATATATATATATATATATATATATATATATATATATATATTCATAAACATTTACATTTCCCTCACCTTAGTTATTTAAGCCATTTTCTTCCTTTAAACAACACTTTCCACCTCCACCCTTGTCCTTTATCACCTTCCTCCTACAGTCATTATCCATAAATCCATTAACATCCATACCTTAATCTTGTTCGATTAAACCATTAACTATCTTATACTTTCCAACCCTTAAACATTTAATCACTTCAATTGATTAAAATCACTTGAACTCAACCTCTTTTGTTCTCATGATTTTCTTATGATAACTAATGGAAATTACTACCCCCATACAATAGCCCATGACATGCCATGAATGAATTAAATGTCAAAACCCGACTATTCACATCGACATAACTTGACAACACACTTTTGCCCCGTTGCAACCATAATTTTTCAGTCATGTTCTGTTCATCCATTGTCATATACAGGAATATGGTTAGAATCTTGACTCACTGGGCTTTCCATATAGTCCAAGAACACCCAAAACGGAGTTTGGACGAAGAAGTTATGACATTTTCATTCACAATTGGTCAATTTACTCTTTACTTTATGGAAACTTGTTATATACCTGGAATTCGGGGTCTTAATCCATAATTTGACACTTGTTATTTGAGATATGGTTCTTAGGGTTCTTCTCCAACTGGAATCACCCAAATCGGATCACCGAAACTCAAGATATATCCTAAACAATCGGGATTACTCGGTTTTCAAACCGAACCAGAAACTGTCTAAACATAGCTCTACTTTGAATGAATTTTTGAGTCCAAATGGGTCGGAATTTGGATAGACCTATTTCAAGGAGAAATGTTCTTCTATCAGTCTAGTTAGCAATTTGAATCACTCAATTCGGATGAGTGATGACCAAGTTATGGCCAAAATATAGTCATAGGGTAGGAGAAAAAAAACTGGACAACATCTCCTTGGACACACACATACCCTTAGACTAAAATTAACCCGAGTAGGAGAAAACCTCTACCTCAAATGGCATGCTTTCTCGAGACACCGCATTTTCTCGGTTTCCATGAAAACCCGAACCTTGGACCTTGGTAGAATCTTTGATTACGGGTACCCGCGATGTAGCCACCATTACATTAGATCGGCTTTAATTCGACCTAACGGTCAAATGATGAAATCCGTGAATCGAAGAGAGAGGTGCTTTTCTCTTCTCTCTCTCTCTCTCTGCGTCTCTCTCTTACTGTTTGGTTGGGGCTAAAATGAGAGCTTTAGATTTTAGGATATTTATAGTGGACCATTGGCCACGCGTCGCCACGCATCGCGCCATGTCGTACTTCTTCGGTTCCGTTTTCGCTCCTAAATAATTTATTTCGTCCGGTTTCAGTTTCATCTATCTTAAGTGGAAATTCTTTAAATATTGGCCACCGGGAGGGACCATAACATAATATAACATGACGTAATATAACCACCATGTAACACTTGCACTTTCTAAATCTAGTTTAAAGTCCCTCGCGCCCGTCACCTCGAATTTCGTGAAAATCCAACTGTCTCGGAATTAAATGAAATTGGTAGGTAAGTAGATTTGTGAGCCAATTCAAACGGTGAAGTCTGTTTCGTCATTCGATATCTAGAAAAATTTCAGATTTTCTATGGCAAATTACCTTTTTGCCATTTTTCAGAAAAATTGCATTTTTACCCCTTAACATAATTTCATTTAATCTATTCTTTGGACCCGATACATTATTATGAACATTTTATTTTCGGGACTTGTTTTTTCAAAAACTACTATTCATTTGTGTTTGAGTGAATCTGTGTCAGCAGTTACTATTCATAGAAGCGTAAGGTCGGGGTCTTTGTTATATAGCATGTTTAGGGTATAAAATAAGTTAAATTTTCATTTTTCCCAAAAAAAAAAAATAATACTAAGTGAGAAAAATGATAAAACTGGAATTAACACAAGAATCAAGGGTAGAATAGAAAAATGTCACATTAAGGACTCAAGGTCATAAAACTAGAAAAATACATGTTAGAGTCGAATATGTGATAAATGAATTGCAAATAGAAATGGAATGAAGGACTTTAATGCAAAAATGGAAAACTTAAGCAAATAGAGATTTTACCCAGACAAGACCTTATATGAAATGGGATAAGACCAAATTTGACACTTAGAATTGGGCATTTCCACTTTGAACTAGGGTTCACGTGAAGGGAAAGAGAAGCCCCGATTGAGGTTTGCTATCTCTCCATTTAGTTCAAGGTTTAGCAGTCGAAGAAGGAAAGGAAGCTAGGTTCAAGTATTTCAAGAAATCAGGTTAGGAAACCATCCTAACTCCTGTTGTTCACGTTTGAGGTTAGGAAGAGACCACTGAAATCGCTCTCATTCATGTGTTATACTTGTTAGAGTTTGGGTTGATGTTTGTTTTGATTTTTGAGGTTGGGTTGTATGGATTCTCCCTTTTGATTGTTAGGAAAGTCTTAACTCATTTTCGTTTTTGTGCTTAGGGAGAACCTAACTCTTCCATCTTTGGGTAATTTGTTTTTGAATTGGAGTTGTATTTCTTTGGGTTGGTTTTTTTGGCTTGTGGGGTCTTAAAGACCAAGAAGTGTAAAAAAGAGATGTATAGGTTTTGAAGGGAATTGTTGTCAAAGTTTTTTTCAAAAACCCATGTTTTTGTTTTGGCCATAACTTGGCCTCTTGACCTCCAAATTGGATGATTCCAATTGGAGATGGTGCATAAGACTCATGGATGAAAATGTATAGAAGAAATAGAGACCTAAATCAGTCCATAAATAGTATCCATGTTGGTGTTTCCAAGATGGACAAAAACAGAGTCTAGAAACAGGAAAATTTCTAGGTTGTGTCATGATTTTGTTTTGGCCATAACTTGGCCATTAGTCATCCAAATTGAGTGATTCCAGTTGGGAAAGAACCCTAAGAGGTAGACCTACAAAATATAGAAGGTACCAAGAAGTAGACGTAACCCTAAGTCCCTTGTTTTTGAAACAGAAGTGAAAATACGGGTAAGCTATTGGGTTATCCTTTGTTTTGGTATAGTTTTGGTGTTTTGGCCATAAGTTAAGTTGTAATGATCCAAATTTGATGATTTTAATATCTACTGAAATTAGATTAATAGAGCTATCATTTTATTGAAGGAAGTTTGGGTAAAATACGACTCATTTTTTCCCAGAAAATTTTGCAAGTGAAGGTGTATTGGGTAGAAATCAACCTTAACCAGAAACCCTAGCATGCACGACTGGTTTTTCTTTGTTTGTTTTGTGACGCCCCGATCCCGGGGGCCCCGTTGACCACCGTCAACCTCCGGAAAACCTGTGTGTCCCATATCATGAGACCCATACATGAGTAAAAATGGCCACATTGGCCTACACAACATACTCACCAAAAGATAATCAACTATGGCCCAATAGTTTGAGTTATTACATTACTCTTAGTAGCTTATGCTCGAAATTAAAATTCTAATACATGTTTGCAAAATATATATCAAAGCCACATGTCGACTTTCTTCTCAAAAGCTGACCTCCCAGTGTCGTCTCCTGAACACTCCTAGTACACGAAATATAATTTTCCCTCGACAAGGTGAAATGATGCTAGTAGTGATAACCTCCCTACATGGGTTACTCCGCTAAGTACTCATGCAATGAAAAAACACACACATTCAAGTGAATTCATGATTCCTATAGAGATGTCTGCATGCTGATTCCATGCCTCGAGTCCTCACCCAGGCTCCCTCACACATGCTTATGCCATGTTTAAAAATCATTTTCAAACAAAAATATTTGTTTTAATTGTGGGCAACCCTTCGATATAAATCGTTAGACAATCCTCGTGGGCCAATTTGTTTGAGTGCTCTCAGGAAACAATTCATGGGCCTCTCCGACGTGAATTGTTGGACGATTTCCCAACACCATCCTTCGGACAACCCTCCAATCTTATTCATGTCATGCACTCACACCTACTATTCTAGGGTGCCCCAGTGCATATGAAATGCATTATTCCATTTCCATACAACACATGCTAATATATCAATCATGCATATGTTAACAAAATTCACATACTGACCACATGTTATTTATTCATGTTATAACATAAAATTAGCTCACATGGGCTAACATACAATCCGGCAATTCATCTTGGAGCTGCCCAAAACATCACACAACATCATGCTTCAAACATAGCAACACAAACAGCACATACGGTCCACGATTAGGTTTGAGATTGTCGGCTCTTATCGGGATTTCTTCACTCAGTCGAATCTTTTGGAGCAGAGAAAACCACTGACCATCGAGCCTCAAGACATCCCTAACCATTAGAATGGCTCTTAGCCAAAGAGTAAATCAAGTAGGAAAAATACACCTTTGAGTTATCGAAACTCCTGAAAGCCCAGGTACCCGCGTATGGCTCTTTGCGGTGGGGCAGCACTGCCACTTGGCTCGCCCAGGATTCAACGGTCAGATCACCCGAATTAGAGGAAGATTGGACTCTCTCTCTTTAAAAATAATTTTCTTTTCTCTCTCTCTTTTTCCTTCTCCCAAAACCGGTTGGGAGAGCTTGGGATCAGAAGGACTTGTCACTCTGTTTGCCCTGTCCGAAGCCACCGTTGGTTGGCTTGGATTTCCTTATCCACTTATCCCTCTACTTTGGGATTTTCATCAAATGGCATCATGCCATGTGTCCAACCAGGGCCCACACTTGAGCTCATGTTTGACTAATTCTACACACGACACGTGGCACCTCTTGAGCCACTCAAAATGTGCCAAGTGTCATATGTATGCCAGATTGTCTCGAAAGGTGAAATTTTGGTACATTTTAGGTCGATGGAATTCGACGTGGTATTAGATTTCGCATGAGAACTGATTCCAACAATTAAGTCCATTTGTCATCAGATATCTAGAAAAATTCAGGATTTTGACTGAAATTACCATTTTACCATTTTTCAGAAAATTATAATTTTCTCGGGTTTTACATGTTCTCTGATTGAGTTGAGACCAGATTTGACCTATGAAGAAGAGCCAGTGGAGATTTTGACATGAAGTGAAGAATTCGCGGTGAGAAGATTACTACAATTAGTCGAAGTGTTGTGGAGAGCCTGAGAGCCAGAGGAAGCTACTTGGGAAAGTGAAGAAGCGATCTTGTGACAATATCATAGCTATTGATGAAGGTAATTTCGAGGACCAAATTTTCTTGAAGTGGGGAGAGTTGTAGCGCCCCCGAAAATACCACTATAATTTTATTATAATTCTATTATATATTTCGGGTATAAATAGAACCAAACTTGGGTTTTTCTAGGAATTTGTTAAATGTTATATGATTGTATGACTAAATGTCAATTGAAAATGATATATGATTAAATGTGATATACTAAGTGATTAAGTGATTGAACCTGGAAATAGTAGTGTAAAAGAGACGAAAATGGAAATTTGTAAAATGAGGACCTAAGGAGTCGAATAGTAAGCTTAAATGCTAATGTGGAAATAAATGATAAGTGAATGGGCAAATAAGGGACTAAGCTTTAAGTGAGAAAAAATGGAAAATGAGATTTGAACAAGCAGGCAAGGCAATGAAGGAAATGAAATTAAGACCAAATGTGGTCTAAGAGGGGCTCATTTTGGGCAAAATAGATTTTGGAGGCAGAGTCTGAGAGAAGAGCTAGGGTTGAGGGAAAGTGGTTTGGTAGAGATCATCCCCATTTAAGTTTCAGTGATCAAGGAGGAATAAGGAAGCTAGGGTCAAAAAGGTTTGAGAGATTGGTGTGGAACCTCGACCTAGAAAGTTGTATTTTGATGTTTGGGTTAGAAAAACCTAATCCATCCATAAGGTTTTGCTCATGGTTGGTTTAGGATAAATGTCGGATATTGTTAGGGTGAGTCGTGTTTGTTTTGGGATTTTATGTGCTGCTGCATTGTTGTGTGTTGACCTGCATGGGGTGGTTTTCAAGAAAATGTAAAGTGCAAAAAGTGGAAAATCTGGGCATTGTGGGCTCCTACGCCCTTTATGGGGAACCCAGGCCCGCAGCGTGAACCCTACGCAGGCGTGGGATACCTAGCCACGCGAAATTAAATTCATAAATAAGCACCTAAGATACGCCCACGGGCGTAGCTACATTCACAATGAGCAATTTTTGGATTTTGTTTGAACACCTCGTATTCATGCACGATAGTTTTAAGAACCTAATAAATGATTAATGGGGGTTGAGAATAAGGATAAAACTAAATGAAAAATATCATAGTACCCCTCGTAGTCGGCGTAATATGAGTAGTGCTAGTTTACTAAATGTGATGTGTGTGATTTGCTGAGTAGAGTGAGGATCACTTTAACCTAGGGCCAGAGATCGAAGGCAAAGCGAAAGAAAAAGATAGATTAGTTTGTTCTATCTTCTCTATTCTCGTTCCAAAGATTGGGAAATGTTTGTTCTAAATGTATAAGAAAAACATATTGATTTGTTTTAATTGATTTGAAGCAGGTGATTATAAAAATTGCATGAGTATTGAAAATGAGTATTTATCTGATATAAATGTTATCTTTGTATTTTGCTATAAAGGATTTGAACGCCCATATGAGATGTTAGTTTAGTCGCATTAAGGATAGATTGATATACCAATAAAGAAGTCAAATTAGTAATCTTATAGACAGCATAATGATGTGTCACTCCGTCCAGCTGACTGGCGGGACGTTATCGGTAGTGTTCTGGTGAAATTTTAATAACAGTCGGCATTGAAGTGGAATGAAGCGTATTTGTAAAACAAATGTTTTCTCAGGCTACAACCCCTATGGAGGTGATGGGAGTGATTGAATATCTGTATACCAAAAACATAGGTTAAATTCGTTGGCGAAGCTTGAATTGATTTTGAGATTGTTGACATATTGGTATTGAAAAGCATGATTGCAAATTGAAATGAAAAGAGCATGGTGAAATGCATGATTTGGTTATAAATTATTTATTGATATGAAAGTGTATATTTGGAATGATCAATAAACCATAAATGAGTGCTCAAATGATAAATATAATATGTTGTATTGACATTGCAGGTCATCAAAAAGATTTAGAAGTTTTATTAGTAAGAATTTCATGGTTGACTTAAAGCGAAGCAGGAAGAATGGAATTGTATAGAACCACTAAGCATGAAATGCTTGGCTTGTAGTGTTGCCTATGTCACGGGAGTAATGATTGGCAGGAGCAGGCGAGATCGGGGCGTCGAGTCATGAAGATTTTGGGTATGCTTTCAGAGCCTTATGCATTCATACCGTTTTTTTAACATGGATGTTGTAAAAAAATTTGAACTCTGAACATCTATTTTTGTAAATCATTTTTTGAAAGGCTTGAGATCGCTGTAAGTATTTAATACTTTTGTGCCGATGTAATGTTAATAGGCCTACCCCTTTAAAACCGCTTCCGCATATTTGAAAGGGCTTTTATGCTAACTGAAATGTAACGCTTCTGTGTGTTTTTGATAAAGTGATATAGTGGTATTAGAGCATCCCGGATCTGGTTGGACCGTGATCGGTCGGATAGAAAGAGGTGCTACCTCTATGCATTTGATTGCTTTGCTTTGTTTGTTCTCGATTGTGATGTGTTGTGATGGATTAGAAAATTTAGTGATGATAAAACCTGGGCTAAGATCGGGATTCGAGGAATGTCGGGAATCGTGACCCTTTGGTTTCTTTTTCACATTTCTCTTCTTGTTTTAATTATGTTTATTTTGTCATGAAACTTGAGTGTTGATATAAAATCTGCGTATTATACGGCTTGAACCATAAATATATTGGTTTTGGGTGTTGGTTAGTTGATCTCAGTAGATTAACATGAAAAGGGAGAGGCAATGTATGTTAATCACGAGAATCATGTGTAGTGATCATGTATTAATTGTGTATGGTTCGATTTTGAATTTAAAGTGCATGTCCATGTTTTAAATTATGTTTCTGCAATGGCTACAAAGGTTTGGTGTAATTGAAATAGTGCGCTCATGTGTTAAGTGAGTTAAAATGAAGAAAAATTGATTGGATTATGGGAAAAATGGGGAACAGTGACTTATGAGATTACATGTATTACTTTTTGTGTGCGGAAATTATTGACTTAGAATTAAATTAGTTTTAAAATGGGTTTAATCGGATAGTTAACATAGTGGTAAAGTAGGTATATTGGTTGTAAACTTGCGTTATTATGGAAATTCTTGTGAGATATAATCCTAGTAACTTTGGTATGACTAATTATTAATGCCTTTAAAGAGAATGTTAGTCGTCATGTCGAGTTAAGGGATAAGATTGGTATATGCAGTAAGGATAAATGTAAGCGATCTTGTGAATGATATGATTGATAGTGACATACCGTCAAGTAGCTTATTTGGAATGATGCTCGGTAGTGTACACGTAAAATGTAAAAATAGCAATCAAGTAGCCCAGCCGGGACCGGTATTAGGTTATTAAAAGGTATTAAACCTTGTGACTAGTGGGGCCCCGGAGTCTTGGTAGTCTGTTATCCTATGCCAAAATTTCGGTTGGGTCGTTTTAAAGGAAAAAATGGTTAACAAATGTACTTGAAATTAGTATGAGTCAAGTTTGTGACAAAAATACTAGTATAGTAAACATGAAAAAGTGTGAATCATTGTGTTTTTATATCTGAGATAAAATAAATGTATGTTAAACTATTATAAAATCATATATATATATATATATATATATATATTGCATGGATCACATGAGACGAGCACGAGAAATGTTGTTTTGAAAATAAACATATTAGATGTAATTGAGATGATTAATTGATGCATATGGGCAATGTTATTTATATGTATATATGTGCATATATGTATTTTATTGATTGTATGAAATGAGAATAGAAACTAAAGAACACTAAGCATGAAAATGCTTAATGCGTTGATTTCTCACGCATAGGTAACCGTGTAGATAGTACAGACAAGGCCCTTAAGTATAAGTCACGAATCATACAGGTTCGAGTATACGTAAATGCTTCGTTTCATGCATACCACTACATTTCATGATGTCGATTCGTACCACAGTGGTATGCTCGGAATCCGACAAAATTTTGCCATCTCAAATCCCTCTTTGTAGCGAGAGGCTGCACTGATATAAGCGCTCAAGATTGAACCACGGGGATGGGTTTTCTTTGTACAATGATTTGCGGTGATTCAAAATGGTAGAATTTCAATTTGGATTTTAGGTTTTTGTAAGAAACGAGTGTAATGGTTGGCAGAGCTAAATTTAAATAAAATAAAATGTAAAAAGTTTCCTTGAAATTGTGACTACTGGTTGGGTTCTAAAGTTCAACTGAGGGTTTCCAAGGTCCATTTCCTCGCGTTGGGGAGGATGACCTATAATCATTTCAATGAGCAGGATCTTCATTTAGCTTTAAAAACTAAACCTGTGATTGATTTTCACTTTTGAAGAGCAGCATTTTATTGAGAGCATGTCTCAGACGGTGCATTACCTCCTTGATCTACTTCACGGTGACAAATAGAGAGCCCAACTATTGAATCTCGAGTGGATTTAGCAATAAGCATCCACTTTGAACCACTAAGATTGCCAAATACTTATCAATGAAGGAACATCAGAAGGGTTCTAACTTTAAGTGAGAAATAGAACATAAATGCAGTACAAAACTTGTGTTAAAAGCAGAGGAACTTCAATAGTTACCTTTAGATCCACACTTTTGGCCAGGCCATACCTTCAAGGAGGAAGAGGTTTTGGCGAAACAAATACCAAGTTTAATAATGTCCTGGAAGTGTTTGTATCTGAAAGTTGAAAAGGAGGAGAGAAAGGATGACAGGAAGAAAAAAAACGGGAGAGCTGAAGATTCTCCCCTGAAAATTCTATTACGAGGCTGATTGATGCGATTTCTGGACCTTGACTCCGACATATCTTTGTAGACGAGGAAGTTACAAAAGGCAAAACCAGCTATTTAAGGGATGAAAGTAGGAAGAAACCAAAAGTATGATAGGGCACGACGTCAAAGCGAGGAGCAAGGGAGCGGGATGGAACGATTGCACATGATGGTGAATAGTGGCAGTGGCAAAAGCATTCCTGCAGTGCTCCATTTTTCTTCACATTTTGCTCTTCTTTCCTTTTGGGATCTGATCTGCAACGATGAGTTCAACTCGAGTTCTTCGTGTTTGAATTGACTTGATAATTTTGGCATGATTATCTTGCTATAAAATTAGCCTGAAATGCGATCGATTAGAATTGCGGGGACCTTAATGTGCAAATCGGGTTAATTAGAATGAGATTAGTACACAAAAAGCACTCCAAAACCCTAACAATAATGCAGTTTAAACCTTTTTAGGTATAATCAATATCATGTGTACATATAAATCAAATATAAATCTTCGCATGGAGATGTATTTTCTATTAGGGTGAACTCTAATAATATTTTGTAAATGTATGTTGCAAAGACATGGAATGCCATTTTGTATCAATATGTTGTACTAAAGAATAAATATAGATATGCGAAATGATATGATGTATATTTACTCCTTATTAATGAATGTATTAGTAATGATATCATATATTCAAATATAGTATGTTTATATAAAATGTGTGTTTTGACAAATGGTTTTGAAATGATGCATCCTAGTCAGGTTCACTATCGGGTTGGAGTTTGGGAGCCTGGCATTGAAAATCTGGGCGATTGAGGTTTGGTGGCGGGTGTTAGCCGAGTGGGTGTAGTTGATTCGGGGTTGTTGAACCGAGTTAGGAACTACTTACAATGGCTAATTCCATATCTTGTTATAGCTGATCTTATGGAGCTGTTTTAAACCTTGAATTGGGGCCCGGGAATTTTGGGCCCGAGGTTAGGTATTCCATGGCGTGTGGCGGATGTGTGACCTGAATATGGCATGTTTGTGGCCCGGTTTTGGCATGGATTTGGATAGTCTTGAAATTGGATCACGGGATGTTCTACAGTTATGGCATTATTGTCTGTAATATATATTGTTATCATATTGGATTGTACATGGGCATCTCTTAATACCTGATTGATCTTGAACAGTTGTCTTTATATTTTGATTATTTTATGGTGATGATTCTTCAGTGAATATTGATCTCATGGATTATCAATATCTTGACATTCAGATTAAACCTATTAAGTCTGTGCGCTGATATAAATTAATCATAGTGCATGATGATTGTCATATGGCATTACATTACCATGTGATGAGAGATTGATCTGTTGCATATTGTTTCGCTGCACTAAGGCATGCGTTCAGCGGTGTGTATGTGTGGTGCCATGCACCATTCTTGGTGGTTGATGAGTGGGCAATCGTTGAGCGAAGTTCAGCGGAGTTGTCGTAGAGCATAAAAACTTGTATCGGAGTAGTAAGCGACGGGATAGTTACTACCGGGTGAAAGACCCGGTATTTTTGGTTATACATATGTGTCCAACGGTGAAAGCCCACGAAAGTGTAGGAAGGCATGCGAAGCCTGCGTTGAGACCCCGAAAATTTGTCTACCCATAAAAGACACATGTTTTGTTAATAAAACTATCCTTGGAGGTGAAACATCCAGTAAGTTTTGATTTCTAAAAACTTGATTTTGTTTCAAAGTGATCATTGGATGGAGTCGTCGAAGATGGATGTTATCACACGTGCTTCTATTGTGTGATGAAGTCTGCATAATCAGGTGACTCGGGTTTTTCATGCATTGAGTGAGTTTATTCTCATTTCATGGCATGACATGTAGTATTCCACTAGAGTTGCATCATTATATTGGAATGTTGATATATATGTGAATGTGTCCAAGTGAACATTGCATGTGCACTTAAGGGGGTAATAGCCTCTGTAGAAGTCTCTCTATTGGGCGTGGCTTACCATATATGGGAAAACATTTCAGGTGCAAGGTATACACCGGTGGACAACTCTCATTCGGGGCCGAGAGGTTGAACAAAGCCGACCTGTGGCTGATATAGTTCTTTTCTAGTTTTGGCATTTGCTTGTGTATGTGATAGAGTTTGTGATTAAACTCACAGTAATATGTTTTGAAAATAACATAAATTTTTTTATTGAATGTGGCTAAATGGATCTCGGTAAATGGGATTGGATAGTGTAGTATCGAAACACACGATATCCATAGGTAATTCTGACCCTCGCTTCACAGCATGGTGTCAGGGCATAGGTATGTGATTACCTAGGACTCGATGAATGGATCCCAATTAATGGGATTGGACAGCGTGGGTACAAGGATATACTCATCAACGGATATTTCCGTAGGTTTATGGTTGGTCAATGAACCCCCGGGTTTTTAAGGTGTCACAGTTGGTATCAGAGCTTAGGTATACGATTACCGAGGAGTTGATGGGCATGGGTTTAGATCATTGCATCCATTGTGCATTCATGTTTTGTGCTACGTGATTATGTGTTACATATTGCGTCAATTATATACATGGTAGAATGTATATAGGGAAAGATGAACACTAGGGTTAGAGAACATAACCTTAGGAGTTCGTAAAATGAATGAACAGAATAGATCAAGATGTGATGTCTATTAGTAGCTAGCCTAGGCACTACTAGTTAGATAGGAAAACATGATCCATTCTTGGATGTTATGTAAGACTCTATTTCTATATGACTCATGGAGATGGCTGGTAGAGGAAGAGGACGCCGAGACGGTGGGTAGGGTGATAATCAACTACCATCGGCCTTTGGCCAACAAGCTTTCATGGAAGCTATTGGTGTGGCGGTTGCTACAATTGCACAGGCTAGTGCGATTGTGAGCCAGAGAGGGTCAAGTAACCTCCAGAAGTTCAAGGCACACCATCCTCTAACATTCAGTGGAGGAGGGGACCCAATGATAGCTGATCATTGGTTTCGACAGGTGGATTAGATCTTGGAGGCTAGAGAGATCATCTCTTATGCCACTAAGATAAAGCTAGCTATGTTCCAGCAAGAGGGTGAATCCGAAGTATGGTGGGATTGGATCAAAGCCTCAAGAGATTTAAAGAAAATGACATGGGAAGAGTTTCATGAGCTCTTCATGGGCTAGTTTTTCCCAGCTTCTACTTGACATGCAAAAGCTCGGGAGTTCCTGGAATTGAGACAAGGAACAATGATAGTGCTCAAGTACGTGGCTAAGTTCACAGAGTTAGCTCATTTTGCTGATGATTATGTGCCCACATATATGGCCAAGGTGAGAAGATTTGAGGATGGTATGAAATTATCCATCCGGGGTAAAATTGTGGGACTTCTCCTGCAAGACCTTGATTCGATGGTCAAGACTGCTATGGCCATTGAGAGAGAAGTGAATGACACATGGAACATCCAGGATGCATGTGTTAAAGATAAAAGGAAGGAGAGTCAACCTTCTTCTTCTAGCTGTGAGAAAGCATGTAAGACTTCTACTCAGAAGGATATCATGATGTGGCCGCGACTACCGAGGCGGGCACTGTGGCCGATCATCTCCAGTGGTAGATTCTTCAGCTTACAACCAGCCCGGGTTGTGGAATATGTTAATACGCATCACCACCCGAGGCGGATTGTCCCCAGAGGTCGGGATCCCGCATTACTGGGACACCAGGGCCCCACCACAAGTGGGACGTGCATAGATGCGCTTTGTTCTTCCACCCCACCATGGGCCAGAGAGACACACGCCGCAGTGGCGCCACATAGGCGCTATTACTCGCAGTCGTCGTATGGCCAGAGCAAGGGCCGAGGCCTCCAGGTCGGTACGAGGTCGCAGGTCGAGGCTAAGGCCCACAAGCCTATCTCTACGATCTGAGGTCTCGTGGTCTATGCCATTACAATCGCTGCATTTCAAGATCATGTAATCAACCGGTTATTTAGGGTATGGTTTTACCGCCTATGGGCAAGAGTATTGTTTGATTATGGTGCATCAAATTCCTTTGCTGTTGCATCATGTGTGAAAAAATTAGGCTTAAAAGGTCGAAACCTTAGAAGAGTCGTTACATGTGAATTCTCCCCTAGGAACTGGGGTTATGAGTTAGAGATCTCCGAGATTCTACTCACCGTGGACCTTAGGGTCATGGACATGTCGGAGTTTGATGTCATCCTTGAGATAGACTGAGTTTGATGTCATCCTCGATAGACTCCAATACTCATTACTCCGTCATCATCATCAGATCATAAGAGGGTTACCTCCTACACTCCAGGAGGTAGCGCTTTATATTTCAGGGGGATAAGCATGATGCTTTACCCTAGATTGTGTACGATTCTAGATGACACGGAAAGTTACAAGGTTGGTTGGTGCTTCCACCCTGGGAGGATGAGCCGAGACAGAGTCGGGCTCCACTCTCGGGTAGTTTACGACAGCATGTTTTCGAAGAACTATCGATTACCTCCGCACATGGATGTAGACTTATCAAGTTACACCCCGTACACGTCTATTTCTATGACTCCGCAGAGAATGATCATGTCAGTTGTATAATCCAAAGTCCAATTGTAAGAATTGTCAGATTGTGTTTCATTAGATTCACCACTTCACCTCGTGGTGTTCTACTCCCTGCTCACGCAAAGAAGACAAAGACCTTTTGGCTTTAGCGATTATCTAGAAGGAATAGGGTTACCATCAAGAATAGGTAAATTCCTTTACGAGGATTGAGGATTTATTCGATCAATCGAGAGAGGGACAGTCTAATTAAGATATCTTTGCATCATATCATCAATTAAGAGTTAGGGAGGCAGACATCCCTAGGACAACGTTTAGAATGCGATATGGGTATTTCGAGTTCATAGTGATTCCATTCGGGTTGATGAATGCTCCAACGACATTCATGGATCTCATGCATAGGATATTCCAACCCTATTTAGATCGTTTTGTTATGGTCTTCGTTAACGACATTCTGATTTACTCCAAGTCGGAGGAGGAGCATGAGGATTATTTAAGGATTGTTCTCCAGGCATTGAGAGACCATCAATTGTATGCCAAATTTAGCAAATGTGAATTTTAGCTTATGGAGGTGAGATTCTTCGGTCATGTGGTATCAGCTTCGGGTGTCTTAGTGGACCCGAAGAAGGTTGAGGTAGTTATTGGTTGGGAGAGACTGAAGTCAGTCTTTGAGATACGTGGTTTCTTGGGATTGGTAGGGTATTATAGGAGGTTCATTAAGGACTTCTCTCGACTAGCTGTGCTTATGAAAAAATTGACCCTAAAAGAAGTCAAGTTTGAGTGGAATGACGTGTGTGAGAGGGTATTCCAGGAATTGAAAAGGAGGCTTACTTTAGCTCTTATTATGATAGTCTTAGAGAGGGGGCAAAGGTACACAATGTATTGTGATGCCTCGAAGGACGAACTAGGATGTGTTTTGATGCAGTACGGAAGAGTTGTGCTTATGGTTATCGGCAGTTAAAGAATCACGATCAGAACTACCCTAAGCATGATATGGAGTTGGCAACCATTGTCTTTCCCTTGAAAATATGGCACCACTACCTGTATAATGAGCAGTTCGAGGTGTTTATTGCACCACAAAGTCCTGAATACATCTTTACCCAAATTTAGACCTCAATATGAGGCGCTAAGTGTGTGATGGAGTATTTAGAGGACTATGACTTCACTTTGCATTACCATCCTGGTAAAGCAAATGTGGTGGCTGATGTGCTCAGCGAGAAATCACGGGGAGTATTGGCTAGTATAGTTTTCGTGAGTGGTAGATGCTCGAGGTTGTAGGACAATTTGGGTTGCACTATAGGGATCAGGCTTAGGGTGTTTTGGGGAGTTTGGTGGCTACGCCTTCCCTACCGAGCAGAGTGATTGAGTCCTAGGAGTAGGACACAGAGATAGTGTTTATCAGAGACTGAGTACTGCATGTGTGACTAAGGCCAGCCATTCACATAGATGGTGGTTTTCGGTATAGGGGCAGGATTGTGGTTCCCGGGTTGAAGATTTGAGAAAGGAGATCCTCAAGGGGTTCCATTGCTCTCGTTTTGCTGTACATCCAGGTGGCATGAAAATGTACCATGATCTTCACCGCTAGTATTACTGGAGTGGAATGAAGCAGCAAGTTGGGGATTTTGTTTTTCAATGTCTTACGTGTCAGCAAGTAAAAACTAAACACTAGAGGCCGACGGGGTTACTCTAGCCGTTGGAGGTAGTAGAGTGGAAGTGGGAGCACGTCACGATGGATTTTGTGACTCACTTTCCATAGACATCGCGAGGGCATGACGCGATGTGGGGTGATTGTGGATCGGCTCACAAAGTCGGAACACTTTTTGGCTGTGCGGATAACCTTCACTTTGGAGGAATTCTATAGGTTATACATACGAGAGATTGTCCAGTTACATGGAGTGCTAGTCTCTATAGTATTAAATCAGGATGCTAGGTTTATAGCTTGTTTTTAGGAGAGCTTCGAGCCATGGGGACACAGTTGATGACGAGCATCGCTTTTCTTCCCTAGACGGATGGTCAATTAGAAAGGAATATCCAGACGTTAGAGGACATGCTGTGAGTATGCGTCCTGGATGTTAAGGGTAGCTGGGAAGAGCATTTGCCCTTAGTGGAGTTCGCCTACAACAACAATTATCAGGCGAGCATACAGATGGCACCCTATGAGGCACTTTATGGGAGGCCATATATATATCTGATTTGTTGGATAGAGGGGGGAGAGAGATCATCCATAGGTTCGAATTTGATTAGAGACACCTCTAGGTGGACTTGATATGGAAGCATCTTCTCACGGTTCAAATTCGACAGAAGAGCTACGCCGATAGACAACGACAACCTTTAGAATTTGAGGTGGGGGATCATGTCTTCTTGAAGGTGATGCCTAAAAGAGGAGTGGTCAGATTCGGTAAGTGGGGAAAGCTGTTGCCAAGGTATATCGGGCCCTTTGAGGTACTCGAGAGGGTAGGTACAGTTGCTTATCGATTGGCGTTACCATCGAGTTTATCGGGTGTTATGCGGTATTCCATGTCTCCATGCTCCTGAAGTACACTCCAAATTCGACTCATGTAGTGGATTGAGGTGAGCTTGTTATAGATGTAGATGGGACCTTTGAGGAGGGACCTATGCGTATTATAGATAGCCGAGATCATGTTTTTCAACGCAAGACTGTGAGGCTAGTAAAGATGTTATGGCAGCACCGAGGAGTGGAAGAGGCAACATGAGAACACGAGGACACAAAACGTACAAACTATCATTTCTTGTTTAAGGATGAAGGTATGTTTTTATTAGTCATTTGATATGAAATTGACTATTTCATATGCATGTGATTGTATGTGTATGTGTGTGTGAATTTAAGGGACAAAATTCTTTTAAGGGGGGAAGAATGTAAAACCCGAGAAAATTTGAACTTTACCGAAAAAAAGGAAAAAATAGTAAATTGCTGCTATAGTACAGGTTGAAAGCCTGGAAATTCTCTAGATCTTGGATGATGAAACAGACCTCACTATTGGATTCATCTCGATAAATTTAGTTACCAAGACGAATGTCGTTGAATTCCGAGATGGTAAGATTTTTCATGATTTTCGGGGCAAAAAGAAACCCAAATGAGTGGGTGACACATGGCATGATGCATGCATGCCATATGGATATGTCCAACCTATAAAAAAGGGATCGGTGGAGGAAAAGAGAGGGAGAAAGAGAAGAAAGAGAGAGAGAAAGAGGGAGAGGAAGGAAGATTCGACAGCTTCTCCCTTTGATTTCAGGCATTCCGACGGTCGGAGTTCGTCGAGCCGAGATTTATTGTCCATCTACTTGACGAGGGCTACACTCCAAGAGGTAGGGATTTTCCTACTTCGGTTGATTGCTTCCCTTCTCGGACCAAAGGTTCAAAGGATGGGTTGTGTGGACTGCCAGACTATTTAGGATCGATTTCAGCTTTGAGCCTGGATCAAAGTTCAAGTGATCGAGGGCTCGCTGGTCTGCAAGTTAGTTAGTGGGTGTAGTTCAATTTGGGGCTATTTAAAACCGGGTTGGGAATTACTTTGTGGCTGATTCCATAGCCTGTTATGTCAGTCTTGTGGGCTGTTTGAACCTTGAATTGAGACTAAAATTCAGGACTGAGGTTCAAGACTGAGGTTCAGACTGCCTGCAGGCGAGGCCTGACTGTGTGACCCGAGAATGGCATATTGTGGCTCTGGGCTGCATGGATTCGATACTTGGGGATGATTTGGGATCGTTATATGCCTGGTCAGGGTATGTTTGGCGTGGCTTGTGATGGTTGTATGTGGATTGCTTATGGCATCTCTATGCCACTGGGTCTTGAGAACCAAGTTGTCTTTGCTTTCTTTTGACTGACTTACTTAGTGATAGTTATTGAGTGAATGTTGATATATGAATTATAATATATTGACATTGAGATGAACTATTTAGAAATTATATGCCTTTGATATAATTGTCCATGATGCATGATAAATTGTCCATATGGCATGCATTACATATGTGATAGGGAATTGACATGCAGTGGCATAATGCATTGCATATACACTAAGGCATTGCATTCATGGGTGTAAATACATGGTGCCATCACACACCATCCTTGGTGGTTGATGAGTGGGCTTGATACGTTGAACGAAGTTCAGCGAAGTTCCACTGTTCGTAGAGCATAAAAACTTGTGTCGGGTAGTAGCAAGTAGGGATAGGATACCCCTCGAGCGAAAGACTCCTAAGATTTTCGTTATACATAAGGTGTGCAAGTTCGTAACGCCCGGTCCCAGAGGGTGTACAGATACAAATCAGAGGGGGCGTATATGAGCAATAAGTGTCACATTAAAATATTTTTTTGAGATGAAATTAGGAAATGATAAAATTATTAAACCCGAATGTGATGCTAGAAGAAAGGGTAAATTTGTAAATTCTCAAAAGGATATGAAAGCCATAATTTGAGAAGATAGGATGCCAAAATTGAAATAAAATGTTGATTTGCACATTAAAGTGCTTGAGACTTAATTGTACTAAGGTAAATATGAGACTATAAAAGGAGAGGAGACAAACAAAATTCATTTGGTCTCATGCATTTTGGCTAGGCAAACAGGAGAGGAGTAGTTAAGGGAGAAGTTAAGAGGAAGCAAGAGGAAAGCAAGTAAGGAGAAGGAGAAGAAGACCAAACCAAGGTATGTTTTTGTCTTGAAATCATGGGTATTTTGGATTCCTAAGGTTTTGGTTTAGAGATTTGTTCCTTCTTTTCTAGGGTTTTGTGGTAGAGATCACCCAAACCCTAGATTTGTTGAGGCTATGGGTAAAAACCCCAATTGGTGTAAATAAACATGGAATCATCATAATTATATGGTTTTATATAGAATTGGTGGACTCGGGGTTAAATTCATAAGTGTTCTCGATTTTCACTTAGGGTTTTGTGGTATGAGGTTCCAAACCACCAATACAAGTGTTATGGAGTGGTTTTGGATGATTTCCATGTTGATTTTTGAGGAATTATGGAACGGAGGAGTTGTAAGAAGAGAATTGCTAACAAAAGTGGCAAAAAGCATACTTTGGGCAAATTCCCCGAAGTGGTATTTCCAGACAAAACAGCTATATTCGCATCGCCATCGAGGGCCAATCGGTACCAGACACCGATCCAAGCGCGGTAACACCGGTACCGCCCCAGCAGCACGCACCCAGACGGTGACCGATCGGGCAAGACTGCAGATCGCAGCGCCCAAATGCCCGTAGTGATTGTTATGTGATTTTTCATTTTTAAGCCTAAATTCACAAGACCGATAGTATAGGAACCTTACTAAATGATTAAGAAAGGTTCAAAGAAGATTGGAACTCGATGGAAAACGAAGGTATTGCCGCCTTCTACAAGCTTCGCTGCTTCTACGATATTCGCTGAGGTGACTAAGTCTAAGAAGTACGTTGTTTATAATACTATATCGTAGGCGACAATGCGTCTTCGCCGTATTCGCTTATGTGTCAGTTAAAAGCAAGGGAAAATCAGGAATCGTGCTCAAGTTTGGTAAGAAAAGGTGAGTGTTCTTAAACCTATTTTTCTCAAATACTAGTATTATTATAAATTGTTTTACATCGTATTTAATGGTTTTGAGTTGTAAACCATATCCAAAGAGCAAGCAAATGGTTTTGATTTAAACTATTTGAGCAAGCAAATGACTTAAATTATCAAACCATTTAAAGCAAACAATGGTTTTGAATTATTAAACCATGTTTCAAGCAAGCAAGCAAGCAAATGGTTTCGAGTTGTAAAACCATATTTCAAGAGCAAGCAAGCAAGCAAAGAGAATATTTTCGAAAACAGGCCTAACCAAAATCCCTAGTCTTAAGCAAGCATACCGGTCAGAGGTATTCCATACGTGCACGGTGGTGTTAGGATATCATACATGCATCTTAGATTTCGCCTGCCCAAACTTAGGTCATGATCCTACTTGGGAAAGGAGACCGTGGCACGCATAGAGCATATGTGGTTAACGCTGCTAACTAAATTACGGTGATGGAGACCTGTGTCAAATCCACCATATTTACCAGTGTGGAGTGAAGTGTGCCTGCACTTCTATTCTAGCGAGCTTAACCCAGGTCCAAAATGCACCTAAAAGACGATCGATGCCCGTGCTCCCGTGGTTCACTAGGGTACAAGAAGCGTGAAAGGCCTCCAAAGTGGTTGATGATTTATACATGTTACTACGCTTTTGAAAAAATCAACTATCGTGCAATCTACCGAGCCCAGACTCCCGTGTTTGTTTTAAGCAAAAGGTTGAGCCCAGGCTCCCGTTTTTTTATTTCAAAATGAGCAGTTGAGCCTAGGCTCTCGTGGTGATTTTAAAGCAAACGGTTAAGCCCAGGCTCTCGTTTTATGAAAAAGTTTTGGAAACTTTTTAAAGCAAGAGATTTATGAAAGTTTTTATAAACTTTTAAAGCAAGCAAGGTAAAGCAAGCAAGCAAGAGATTTGAGAAAAGTTTTATAAACTTTTAAAGAAAAGCAAAGCAGTAAGTTAAAAATAATACTTAAAATATCTTTAAAAAGAGAGTTTTACGCTTTGAGATGTTTTCGAAAAAGCAAAACATTTTATAAAGATACACCACCGAGCCTGCTTAGCTCATTATTTCCTTTGCGGTTTTTAAAAAACTATTTTCCTCAGATAGCACCTGACTCTGAGCATTAGACTTCTCCGACATTTGTACAAGTGTCACTAATAATATTTTGTAAGGAAATACTCAATGTGTATAATTTATATATGTATGTACATAGTGTGTTTTGTGAAAATGTGTTTGTCATATCGCTATTTAGAAAGTAAAAATGTGTATACAGGATTTGGAATATGTCCTTGTTGTAGCCGACATGCTGCCGAGATTTTATCGAATCATAAGTTGGAAAAAGAAAAAAAAATTTATACGAGGTTTAAGCAAGCAATACGGCTTCGCTCCACAGGAATTTCTAGTCGCAGAGGTAACGATCGATTTTTATGGAGTACGCACACCCGCACATATAAAGGGGTGTACGTTGTCCAATGGTGAAAGCCCATGAAAGTGTAGGAAGGCATGCGAAGCCTGCATTGAGACCCCGAAAATTTGTCTACCCACAAAAGACACATGTTTTGTTAATAAAATGATCCTTGGAGGTGAAATGACCAAAGAAGTTTTGATTTCTAAAACTTGATTTTGTTTCAAAGTGATCTTTGGATGAAATTCATCGAAGATGGATATTATCACACATTGGCTATGCATTGTGTGATGGGAGTCTGTGATGACTCGGATTTTTCATGCATTGAGTGAGTTTCATCTCATTTCATGGCATGACATGTAGTATTTAACTAGAGTTGCATCATTATATTGGAATGTTGATATATATGTGAATGTGTCCAAGTGAACATTACATGTGCATTTCAGGTAATACCAGGAGTCTCTGTCAGCGTGGTTCACCCTTTATAAACATTTCAGTGCAAGATATACACTAGTGGACGGCTCTCATTCGGGGCCGAGAGGTTGAACAAAGCCGACCTGTGGTTGGTATAGTTCTTTTTTTTTAAAACTTTGGAAATAACTAGTTTTAGCATATGCCTGTGTATGTGATAGAGTTTGTGATTAAACTCACAATAATATGTTTTGAAAATAACATAAATGTTTATTGAATGTGGCAAAATGGATCCCGGTAAATGAGATTGGACAATGTGGTATCGAAACACACGATATCCACGTGGCCCACTCGCTTCACAAAGATGGTGTCGTGGCGTAGGTATGTGATTACCTAGGACTCAATGAATGAATCCCAATTAATGGGATTAGACAGCGTGGGTATTGGGATATACGCTATCCACGGATATTTCCGTAGGTTGACGGTTGGTCAACGGACCCCCGGGTTTTTGGGGTGTCACACATTTCTATTCAAATAAATTCAAATGCATTCACAAACAACCTAATAAATCCAAATACATTCACAAACAACTTAGCAACATTAGTTTATGTTTATGTTTGATAGCTAGTAGTAATTAAAAAGATATAAACTTGCACCCAATATATCCAAAAAATTCTAGCAATGTATTTTTAGAAAATGTAAATTGCAAATATAGATGAGTTATGTACTTGAAAATATTCAAAAAACTAATTGCAACTTAGACATGGTGGGAAGAACCCACACATGACATTAAGTTTAAAATTACAACAACCGCAAATGTCATCTAACCCCTTGCAAGTAGATTAAAAACTGCATTACTTTAAGTTTATATTTGAATGTTTATAAAAACATATTAACATGCACCAAAATTTATGCAAAAAGAACCGAACATAAATAAAAAAATGACATGAGTTTGTACTTTCATAAAATATATCTTAAAAAAGATGTCAACACATATTCAAAAGTATCTAAAAGTTCAACAATGCCAATTAAAACAAGATCTTATGCTTGACCATTCCCAAAATTGCAACACCCGCGAATGTCACCTTATACCCTACGAGTAGGAAAAATATAACATTAATTTCAATTTATATTAAAATTTATCAAATTCACGCACCTACAATACTTGTTCTAAGATGAGGGTGGTAAAAAAAGAGACACATTTAGATCTTACTTCATCTAACTCAAGTCGTGAATATGTTTTCTTCCTTTAAAACTAAAATATACGACAAGAGAAAATATATCAATACATAGAATAATATATTTCAATATTGCATCTTTTTCTTTCATTTTCTTACTTAATAAAATGGTTCTTTCATGAAGATTTATATTTTATCTTTGCTTTTCAGGTTGTCGCTGCTTTTATCGTTGTTTGGTTTTGTCATCGGTTTATTACGGCGGTGTTATTCATCGTCTGTTGCGCGTTTTATCTGTGGTAGGGACGTATTCATTCAAAGTGGATCTCATCGCCTAAGATATCAAATTATGGTCGCCAAAGACAAGCAGGAACTGGAGTCGCATATACTTCTAGTCACTATATTATCAATTTGTAGGCTTTATGCCAATTTATCATGCTATTAATCTGGATATTGTTTCATCCTATATGGTTTTTAGTTATTTGTATCTTGAATCTATCGATATATTGCAAGTTTGAATCAATAATATTATTTTTCCTTTAAAAAAAAATACATGTTTAAGTTCTCATGCACTTGTGAAATTACATGGACAAATGAACTTGTGATGTTAGGAGGCTTCGATTTGCAATTATATTTCTCATGTACTGCATGACAAAATATCCACACATGACACTATCCAGGTGTTTAGGTCCCTTTCAGCAATTTTATATCAACAAAATTTGATGATTAAATATGAGATCCTATAAATTTAAATTAGGTTATTCATACTTTGCATTTTCCATTAAAACAATGAATGACATAATGTTAGCTTCAAGTTGAATTTATAGGCAATTATGCTTTAGGGTTAGATGGGTCCCCTTATTTATTAAAAAGTCCATCAAACCACCCAAATTAAACTTAAGGACATATGTTTTAAGGACATATGTTTTGATGAGACAAAAATATCCTCCCTTCCTCACAAACCCCAACCTCTCTCCTCTCACACACACCCCTAAAGCTACCCAGCCTCTTGTACAAATCCGCCATAGTTGTTCAAGTTTTTTTTTCATTTCTGCTTTATGATTTTAATATTATTCATGGTTTATATTTCTTTATTAATTATTGTTTTATATTTACTAATATCTAAATACATTTACATATCTAATAAATAATTAATAAATATATTATAAATAATATTGATTAATATATATATATATATATATATATATATATATATATATATATATATATATATTTATAATAATTTATTTTTTTCATATTATATTCTTTATTTTTTATACTTTAATATTATAAATTTTTGTAGACCTAAAATTTTAAAAAAGAAATAAAATATAATTCACAAGTTAAATTTTTTAAATAAAGATAAAATATTAACTATTTAACAAAATTAGTAATGTCATTTTATATTTAATTTTAAAATTAATAGTTGAAACTTGATAAAATTTAAAGTAATAATGATAATATCTTCTATTAACCTTTACAAAAAATATATAATCGCTCAAACTGTGGGTCCGTCGACCACCTCGTCAACTCAATATTTGACTGCCGCGACCACACCACGTAAAATCGCGTAGTCTCCTTGTACCGTGGAGCTCTACCCCTAGTACATAACCTGTCCCAACACATCCAACGACCACATAGGGTCCAAATGAGAGTAAATAATGGCCACTTGGGCCCCTGCATCATCACTCAACCAATATATCTCAACCCAAATACATGTCCGGTTCAAGAGTTTATTAATTCATTTATACAAAACATATATCAAAATTCTAGAATTCTAATACATGTATAGTTATTAATAAAACCAAAGCCACAACCCGGCTTTCTTCTAAAGCTGCCTTCATGATGAACCGTCGTGGCGCCCTCGTACCTGAAAATAATATCCTCGACAGGATGAGCTATCGCTCGCAAATCGAATCACCCTAATTAAATACTTCCCACCTGTGCGCATATGCAATTCTCCAATGAAAACATACATCTAAGTAAATGCGTGATCCTACTTACCGTCTATATGATCAACCCATATCTCAGTCCTCACCGACTCTCTCTCTTACTAATTTGCCTAAGCCACGAGATGAGAAAAAAACCTATTCTTCAACAAAAGATGTTTGTTTTACTTATGGACAACCCTCCGATATAAGTATCGTGACTGATCCCTCGATTGCTATATTTAAGGGACTACCCTCCGATGTATATCAATCACGACTTCACGATCGACATATTTTATATAATTACCCTCCGATAACAATTAATATTATTTAGTCAACTCCTCCGAAACCATTCTTCACTCATGCACTACTACTCCATTGTTCTAGGGTCTGCAAGGCATATGGAATGCATGATGCCACCTCAATCATAATTATATAACACATGTAAATATATAATAATGCATATATTCACATAATTTAAATCACACAAACATGTCAAATGTAATTTCACAATTCATTATCAAAATAGTCACGGCTAATTGATCAAACACGACGAGCACCAACTTGAATTACTCAACCAAACACATTACTCAAAAAAATATTTCAGAACACTATTCTAAGGAACAAAGGAAACCCCCTGCCATCGCTCCCTGCAAATCACATAATCATCTGCCACTTTGAACTCGACCTCACGGCTATTTCCGCCTTATACAAAACTAACAGATGATTTGGTGCGATAAATTTGCAACAAATACCCAAACAGCCCTCATGTCCACACCCGGCCCGTGGACTATCCAGAATGGTTAAAAATTTATCACCCGGTCCTGGGACCCATCAAACGGGCCGCTCAAGGCCTCAAGCCAACCGAAACATTATAAACACTTAAATAAAGTTTAAACCAAGTAGGAGAAACTCTACCTCCTGAGTTTGATGAAACTCCTAAACCGGAGTCCACGATAGGCTCCTCCGCAGAGCGCCTTTCCTTCGTGCCCGAAGGATTTCACTATTTGGTTTGCCTGGAATTTGTAAGATAGTCTGTTCTCTTAAAACCCACTTTTTCGCCGTGACACTGCCTCCACCCACGTTTTTGCTCTCAGATTTCAATTGAAGACAAACAGCTTGTCTTTTCACTTAAAACAAATTCCAAAATGACATCTATGTCCTTCTTTCCCGCTTTACACTTGGCACTATCTCTACACCATTTTTATCATTTCTACTCATGCCACTTACGGCACATGAGTACTTGTTATATAGACTTTGTCACATCGACGAGGTCGCGCACGACACCCCAAATGCGATGCTCGAAAAACGGTCAACTCCGACCATTCCTAATTCGACGAATTGGACGCAGTTACTAGATTTTCGCGAGATCGATTCCAACCCAAGGAAATCCGCTTCATCATCCGAGAGATCTAGAGAAAATTTTGGATTTTTGACCTAAAATACGATTTACCATTTTTCCATAAATCTAATTTCTATTTTACATTCTCCCCTCCTAAAAAGGAATTTCGGTCCCAAAATTCTGGACAATCAAAACACTCACATGCGTATGCAACGTGCACTATACCATGCATGTAAATTCGACTAAACCACGTACCTTCATCCCTAGACAAGAGAGGATAGGTGGCCCGCATCGTGTCCTCACGCCCCACCTGACCTCCACCCATAGTGCCGCCATAGCACCCTCACTAGCCTCAGTGCATGCGCAAACCGATCACGGCTATCCAAATGCACACGGTCCCTCGAAGGTCCCATCGTTGTCAACTCAATCTGGCCCCAACCACCGCCATTGAGTTTGATCCGAGGCATTTCTGGAGCATGAGACGTGAAATACCTCGTGGACACCGACATGCCGGGCTAATGCCAACCGATACGCAAATGCTGCCTATCCTCCCTCGAGCATCTTGAAAGGCCCAATAAACCTCTGATAGCTTCCCCTCTCATCGAACCTAACCACTCCTCTCAGCATCACTTCAAGAAGACGGATCCCAACCCCGAACTCCTAAGGGTCACGCTTCGCATGATCCGCATAGCCTTCCCGCCGCCTTAAGTCGAGAAGACGCTTGTCGATCAAGCTCACCTTCTCCGAGGGGTGTCTCTAATCTATCGACCGGGCGATGGAACTCTCTCTCAACTTCTGGCCCAACATAACTGTGGGACCCGTACGGGGCTCTCACATATTAAATGCCTCATATGGTGCCATCCGTATACCGCCCTGTAACTCGCTGCAGGCGATCTTAACCAGGCAAGTACTCTTCCCAACTACCCCGATGATCCAGATGCATGCTTTTTGCATGTCCTCAACACCGATAGCTCTCACCACCATCATTCGAGGCGGAAAGTCAGACTCATCGTCACCACAGGCCCATATTCGGAAACTCTTCCAAAAGTGCGCCATAAACTCCGGTCCTTATCCCAAATCATGGATACTGCATCATGTAGCCGAATCCATTTCTCAAATATACACCCGCTGGTAATCTCTCCAATGTGAAGCGTCATCCACACCGCTAGAAAATGTGCCGAATTTCTGCGGAGTCACTACCATCACCCATACCGCACTGCTGTCTCTCAAGGGTGTCCATGGAAGCTGGCCAAATCCATCGCGGACATGCTCCCACTTCCACTCGCCCACCTCCAATGGTCGGCATTCTACCGGCTTCCGTGTTCAAATTTAACCTCACGACACGTGAGACATCGTCATGACAAAGTCCCCCTTACATGCCCTTCATCCCGCTCCAAAGAGGGCAGACCGAGACGAAGATCCCGTACATCTCGTGCCACCCGATGCATCGACAAACCGAGCAAGGAAACTCCCCGAGAATCTCCTCTCTCAAACGGCCAATAGAACTACTACTGGCCCTATACCAAGACTACCATCCGTGGTGGATGGTCTAGCTCTCAAGCCACTAGGTGATCTGACCACCCGTCCCCACACTAACACTCCACCCACTGATCTCACCACACCCCGCCACCATAGACTGCAGCCAAACAAACCTCAATGCGCTCCAGCCCGTCAATAGATCAGAAATTTCAAATCGTCCTAATACCTCGAAAGCATTTTCCACTCGAGAAGCTATACTACCAATGCCTCTCGACTTCCGACCGAGTGCATCAGCCACCACATTTGGCTTACCAGGATGGTAATGCAGTGAAGTCGTGAATCCTCAGTGAACTCCATCCATCATTGCCCGCTGGCGTCCTGGCCGCGGAAAATATACTTCAGACTTTATGGTCCGAGTACACTCAACTCCTCGTCGTAGGTAGTGGCGCCAAATCTTCAAGGGCACCATGGTCGCCAACTCCATGTCGTGGTGTGGGGTATCACCATGATTCTTCAACCGACAGAACTATAAAGCACTACCCTCCTGGACTGCATCAAACACATCCCGGGGTCCGCCCGAGGCACTCACATCACACTCGATACCCCGCCCCATGTCCGAGACTATCAAGACAGAGTCCGAAGTAAGTCTCCTTCAACTCCCGGAATGCCTCCTCGCAGACGGCCATCCCAATCAAACTTGCCTTCCGGTCAACTCACATAGTGCCGCTAATCGAGAAACTTCTCACGAATCTCCCCAATACCCACCAATCCCAAGAACACGATCTCGAAGACCCACTTCACTTCTCCCAACTCATCACGACCTCAACCTTCTCCTCGGGTCCACCGACACGCCCGATGCCGACAATTCACGTGTCCCAAAATCTTACCCCGCAGCTTCTCAAAACTCGCACCTTTACTCGAATCCTGGGCGCATAACCGATGGTCTCTCAACAATCGTAAACGATCCCTCAAGTGATACCATGCTCCCACTTCGACCGGGAGTAGATCAAAATGTCAATCCACAGACTACGACAAACTGATCTTAAATAGGTTAGAATATCCTATGCATGAGATCTATGAATGCCGTTGGCGCATTCGTTAATCCAAAGGGCATCAGCATAAACTCAAAGTACTCATAACGCGTCCCGCCAAACGCCTGCCTTAGGGATATCTCTGATCTCCCTAACCCTCAGCCGATGGTAACCAAGCAAGGGCGGTCTATTTTGGAGACTCGCTCTCCTCTCAACTGACAAACAAATCATCAATCCCCTAATTGATACCGATTCTCGATTGTAACCCCGTTCAATGTCTGTAGTCCGCTACACAAATAAAGGGTCTTGTCCTCTCTTCGCAAATAGAACCGAGCGCCCCATGGTGAAGTGCTCATCTACGAACCCTTGTCCAAGAGTTCTCGTGAGCCGGACTTGAGTTCCTACACCCACGGGTGCCATCCTATGAGTCATAGAGACGGGTGAAGTACTGTGGTGTAACTCGGAGCACCGACTCTACATCCTTGCGCGAGGCAAGGTAGCTTATCTCGAAAACATCCACATACTCGCAAACTACTCGAGGTAGGTCTACCCGGCCTCACCTCATCCTGCAGGCTCGCTAGCCTACCCGCTTAATCGTCCTCGACACTGACTCGTATACCGTCCTGTGGCAAAATGACGGCTCGTCTCCCCTAAAATGCTCACACGAGTACCGCCCCACGGCGGCTGTGAACTCTCCTACGCTCACAATCGGCAATGACCCCGTAGTTCAAGCCAACCAATCCATCCTCGTGATGACGCGTCGAACTCGACATGTCCATGATCCTCAAGTCCACTGCAGGAGTAAGAGTCCCCGAGATCTCCAACTCACAACCTCGACATATCATCCCTATTCTCACCTTAACCCTAGGGAGAACTCAAAGTAGTTCCTCTAAGGTCTCAACCTCTAAGACCAACTCCCATCACAACCGATGCAAGAATGAACAATGCTACACCAATCAATAACACTCTCGCCCATGTGCTTAGATAGAAAACGCACTCGTATAATCAAGGTTGATTGGCCGATTTACCATAAGTAGATGGCATAGACACGCCCGAACCTCGATGTCCCCGCTCAGGCCTCGCCCCGCTCTCTACCCATACTCGGCCTCTCGGCCCGCCCAGAAATGGAGGTGCCCGTGTAGCCCCTCGAAACCGAGACCGGTCTAGCCTATACCGTGCCGCAGGAACGCATCAGGATCCTCTCCTATCCCGCTATCGACCGGGACCCAGCCGTCCAAACTCGATCCCCGTCTCTGGGCAATCCTCCTCATGTGTCCAAAGCCGACAATGGTAGCACACCATCCGCCCCGCCGACCAAAGAACTCTCATCCGTCTCGCCCGATGGCCGCGACTCAAAACCTCGAGAACTGTAGGTCGCCTCTTTCTCCCCGAACCGAAGAAGACCGACTCTCCTTCCTCACAGAATCTAACACTGGGTGATCCCGAAAGTGCTCCGAGCATCCTCTATCTCTCTCTATGGTCGTGGTCACCCCAACCATGGAGTCCATATCCTCAGAGGCTAAGTCCCATATCTGGGCCCAACGGACAACTTCAGCCCATTCTCAAATCCTTCTAACCTTGGCCATGTCTATGGCCACGTAATCATCAAAGAACAAGAAGCCAGGAACCTAGCCACATAATCCATTATCACATCACCCCCCGCCCAGCCTAGGAATTCCCGAGCCTTCACATGCCTAGCAAGATCCGGAAAGTACTTTACCCATGAACAACTCCTAAACTCGCCCCATGTCATGCCTCTCTAAGCTCCTCAGAGTAACCTTGCCCATCTCCACCATACCCGGGCCTCACCTCTAGTTGGGAACGCAATTAACCTCGATCCCGGTCGCATTGGGGAGGTAATCTCTATGGCCTCGACACCTTCCTCGATATGTGATAAACCAATGGTCTCACACCACTCCGACTTCCTCCCCGTGAATGCCTGGAGGATGATGTTTCCTAAACCTCCGGGAGGCACAGACCTCCCCTAACTACCTCCGCTATACCAGCCTCAGGCTATAGGGCCGTCGCCGCAATACCTACAAACCCTACAAAGGCCCGCCGACAACACGGTGGTCGGTCAAAGGCTCCAGGGTGCCCCGACCAGCACTCGTGGACGCCCCCACGCTCGTCCCTCTACTAAGAGAATCTGGCTACGCTTAAAATGACAAGTTACGACAATGCAAGATCCCTAAGGCATAAACGCAGCCCCGAGATACCTAATCATACTCGTAATATGGCCAGCTCATATTCTATGTCCCCGCATTTACAAGCACGCGACAATCATTTCCATGTTAATCATTTTTTTTCCACAAAAAATTTATTTTAAAATTCTCATTTTTTCAAAATTTCATTTTTTTACAAAATTTTATTTCATTTTATTTTATTTTATTTTTCCAAAATTTTTGTCTCATTTTCTCTGCACTAAATAAATTTATAAAAATTTATTTTATTCATTTTCTTCAGTTTTACTAACTGTAAAACCTTAGAAAATAATTTTTCTTCACCTCATTTTTTATTTTTTATTTTTTACCTCGACCGCCTTGTCTAAAATTTTCAACCTCCCCGTTCTCACACACTACACCTAGTGTTCAATCTTAAAATTTATTAAAATTTTAGTTTATTATCCATTAAACCAAATAAATTAATTAAAATTTATTTAATTTATTTATTTATTTATTTTCCAGTTTTACTCACTGTAAAACTCAACACACTTATGTGCTCTTACCTAAGCACACAAACAATCACAACACAACCTTGTGCTAATCACTAGCACCCAAACCATCATCACACATACAACATGGCATACACACCATCACACAACACCATCAAATCATTAATAAACACACCAAACACATGCATGTGCAAGGTCCTAGTTTTGTCCTCCGTGATTTCCTATAGGTAATCTCATACCTAACTTACATCAAACCACCCAAGGGTGATGGATACCCAAAACCCGAGCCCTAGGTATTCAGATACCTAAGCCGTGATAATCCCAAATCCCGGGGTCCGCTGATTTCACCACAACCTCGTTAGGAACACTCGTGGAATGTTCGTGACCCGACATCTCTATTTAAATCGGGGCAGAGTCTCCTTTGTACGGGAGCTCTACCCTAGTACATAACCCGGTCTCAACACATCCAATGACCACATGGGGGTCCAAATGAGAGTAAATAATGGCTGGGCCCCTGCATCATCACTCAACCAATATATCCCAACCAAATACATATCTCATGGTTCAAGAGTTGATAATTCACTATTATACAAACATATATCAAAATTCTAGAATTCTAATACATGTATACATAATAAAACCAAAGCCACAACCCGATTCCTTTCTTCTAAAGCGGCCTCATGATGAGCCGTTCTCGTGCGCTCCCCTGCATTCGAAAATAATATCCTCGACAGGTGAGCTAATGCTCAATAGTGGAATCACCTTTAATCGCTACTCTCCACCTAAGTGCATATGCAATGCTCCAATGAAAACATACAATTCAAGAAATGCGATCCTACTCAACGTCTATACGATCAACTCATATCCCGAGTCCTCATCGACTTCACACTTGCCTGCCACGCATATGAGAAAACCTTGTTTTCAACAAAGATGTTTGTTTTATTTATGGACAACCCTCCGATATAAGTATTTGACCGACCATGTTAGCATTTAGTGGACTACCCGATGTATATCAATCAGCCGACCGACGATTGATATTTTATATGGACCACCATACTATTATTATTTAGTCAACCCTCCAAACTAATTTCTCTTCAAGAATCACCTCATGCTACTAATTCCTATCGTTTCATGGTGCTCCCAGTTGCATATGGAATGCATGTACGCCAATTCCAATACAATTATATAACACACAAATATATAATAATGCATATATTCACATAATTTAAATCACACAAACATGTCATGTAATTTCACACCATTACACCAAAATTAGCCTACTGGGCTAATTATCAAACACGAGCAATTCAACTTGAATTACTCAACCAAACATATTATTTCAAAAAAATATTTTGTGAACACTATTCCTATGAACAGTGAAACCCTCAACCAAACACATTATTTCAAAAAAATATTTTGTGAACACTATTCCTATGAATGTTGAAACCTCATGCATCGTTCTCTAAGAAATCACCAATCACTCCGCTCACTTGTGAACCTCGAATCCCGCCATTTCCGGCCTTATACAAACCAATACATGATTTATAGCATAAATTTATGAAATAAATACCCAAACAGCCCCTCACGTCCACACCCAGTCAGTGGACTATCCAATGGCTAAAAAAATTTCTAACAATTCGGTCCCAAGTTTTGGGACCGATCAAACGGCTGTTCAAGGCCTCAAGCCAACCGAAACATTATAAAACACTTAAATAAAGTTTAAAACCCAAGTAGGATAAAAACCTCAATTTCTGAGTTTGACCGAAACTCCTAAAACCGAGTCCACGTGACAGTCTTCTCCATCGCAGAGCAGCCTTTCCTTCGCCCGAAGGATTTTGATTCGGCCGATTTGCCCGAAATTTAGAGTGTTTCCCATGTTCTCTCTCTAAACTCCAATTTTTCGCCGCATCTACTGCCTCCACCCACTAATGCTTTTGCCTTGTATTTCACCTGGAGAAGACAATCAGAACGCTTTGTCTTTTCTATTTAAAACAAATTCCAAATGACATCATGTCCTTCTTCAAGCTTTCACACTCTGCACTATCTCAGCCGTACATTTTCATCATTTCCTCTACTCATGCCACTTAAGTGGTACATGAGTACGTGTTACATGTGACTTTTGTCACATCGAATATCGTTTTACGACACCCGAACGCGACGTCGAAAACGCGCTAACCCGACTATCTCTCGACCAACAATTCACTGCTAGCTAGATTTCGAGACGATTCCACCCAAGGGAAATCTTTTCGTCATCCGAGATCTAGAGAATAAATTTTTATTTTCACCAAATTACGATTTTACTCCCTTTTTCCGTAAATCTAATTTCTGGCCTTACAATATATATTTATTAAAATTTAAAAATGTAAAAATAAAAAATACAATATTAAATGAATGTATACAAGGTTAAAAAAAAAAAAAGCGTAAGATGAGTGTGAGGATCAAATAATATTTATAAGGAATGTCTTTGGGTTTATAAAATGAATATGTACAAAGTTAAGGAAAATCAATTAAAATCCTTGAAAAATAGTAGGCATATACACCCCTTAAACTCTTAGTTCATCTACCTTACAATTAGTGTAAATACCTTATACATTGTAATAAATCTCATAGGTCTAGCCTCTTTTTGTTTTTTTTCTTATGATTTTTTGTTTGTTTTTGTTTTATTTATTTATTATTATTTACAATCAGTCTTCAAGTTTTTTCAACAATATTTTAGATTTCGTCTGTAAAAATATTTTTTGATGAAATTATTTTCGTATTGTATTCATCGCCTTAACCTCGTTGCTAAAAGTTTTGTGACAAAAATTCTATTTCGCCGCCTAATATTTTTTTCCGATGAAATAAAAGTATTGTAACAAAAGGTTTTTCTCAACTAAATATTTCGTTGCCAAAATTAAGAAATGTTATCATTAAAAAAGGGAAATATTGTCACCAATACTCTATGGTAACAAAATTCGTAATAAATTAATTTTATCACGAAAAGTTTCTTTTTTGAATAGATATTTTTTTCACTAATGAATTTTTCTTAAATATTTTTATTAAATATTTTATTATTTTCATTATATATTTTATGATTTTTTATTAAATATTTTATTATTATTTTTATTAAATATCTTATTATTTTTATTAAATATTTTATTATTTTTCTCAAATATTTTATTATTTTCATTATATATTTTATGATTTTTTATTAAATATTTTATTTTTATTATTTTTTATTAAAAGTCTTATTATTTTTATTAAATATTTTATTATTTTTCTCAAATATTTTATTTCTATGATAATTACATATATTATTAATGGTTACAAATTCATTCGTTGCTATATTTATAATTTAACAAATCAATTTCTTATTATTTTGTCCTAAATTATATTAAAAAACCTTTAAGACATTAATTATAATGAATTTCAATTATAAAACTTGCTTACAAAAAATGAAAATACATATCACATCATTTTGTTGATAATATTTTGAATCATAACATGTAAATATTAGAGTACAAAATCTATGCTAATAATTACATAAAAACATGAAGTATTGGTTTAACAAACTAACTATTAAAAAACAATTACATTAGTACAGACAACAAAAAGAAAAAAATATAGTAATGAACATCAATCATAAACACATAAGTTGTTTGCATTGCAAATCTTGGTCTCCAATTGTTAAATTCGATCCCATTGAGTCTTAAATTGTTGTTGTTGAGTTCTCGCAAGTATTCTCAACAAGTTTAATCTCTTCACTTTACCACGAGCTCTCTGTGTGACGCCTCAAAACTCGGGGGTCCGTTGACAACCTGTCAACCCGCGGCACTCGTGACTGCCTGGGTAACCCTATACCAACCAATCGTTTCCCTTTTCTCGACCTATGATTTAACGGTAACGGAGCTGCAGTCTTCTTTCAGATCTTGTGCCTCTACCCAAAATACAACCTCGTACAAAAACCCTGCAAATACGCTCAATATAATACACAATGACCTCACCGGGTCCAATTATGAGTGAAAGTGGCCTAACTAGCCTACTCATCCACACTATAATAATATACATGTGACTAATCACTGATAGTCCTCGTATGAGTTTAATTACAACACTCTTACAAATATTACAAATTAGGAACAAGGTTGTTCCAGTATTTTTACAATTCTTTTTGTTAATGTAAATACAAGTTAGAACTAGTTTGTTCCAAGCTTCTTTACAATGAATCACAAGCCACAACTCGACTTTCTTCATAACCACATTCGAGCGAGGGCCTTCTACCCACCCGCATACCTCAGACCTAAAAGGGGGTCCCATGACAGTGGTAACCAAGAGGTAAACCCTACGTGAGCTACTCCCCACCTGGGCGTGCACATGCAATGCCATGTTCACACAATCAAACATTCCAAGTAAAATGCAGTTTCTACACTGGAATGCCTACATGCCATGAATGAAGTGTCACTCACTATGCCTTTAACCCGAGTCCTCACCGACTTCCTCACACATGCTTATGCCAAGTGGCAAAAAACTTGTCATTGGTGTTTTACCCAATGACCCTTTATAAAAAAAAAGCCTTTTTTGTTTTGTTTTTAAAACTCATTGGACATCCTCCGATAAACCGCTTTATTCAAAGTCATTGGACAATCTCCGATAAACAGCTTTATTTAAAAGCATTGGAAAATCTCTGATAAACAGCTTATTCAAAAGCATTGGATAATCTCTGGTAAACAACTTTATTCAAAGTTATTGGACAATCTCTAATAAATAGCTTTATTCAAAGCTATTGGACAATCTCCAATAAAAAACTTTATTCAAAAGCATTGGACAATTTCCAATAAACAACTTTATTCAAAAGCATTGGACAATTTCTGATAAACAGCTTTATTCAAAGCTATTGGACAATCTTCGATCAACAGCTTTATTCAAAAGCATTGGACAATCTTCGATAAATAACTTTATTCAAAAGCATTGGACAATCTCCGATAAACAGCTCTATTCAAAGCTATTGGACAATCTCCAATCAACAGCTTTATTCAAAAGCATTAGACAATCTCCGATAAACAAATTTATTCAAAAGCATTGGACAATTTTCGATAAACAGCTTTATTCAAAGCTATGAAATGCACCTGTGAGACTCCGTTAGACGTAGTCCAAAGTATCGAGCTCATCACCCACTCACCAAGAATGATGAATGATTATGACCATGTACAGACACCCATTTAATGCGATGTCCCCTTGCATATGAAATGCAATTATGCTATTCCATGCCTATACCATGCCATATATAAGATGAGTGCTATATGGACATTTTAATCCATGCATAATACCCATGCATCATTTGGACAATCATATCAATTAACATACAATTTCCAAATAAACCACACAATACATGTCAACATTTTTTACACACATATATTGACATCTACAAGTTATCACCAATCAAGCAATGGCTTACATTATACTCTAGGCTTAATTGTGACATCATGTCCATAAATAGCCTACAACCAAGCCATGCAATGACCTTATTCATACACAAACACATCACAAGCCAAACCATTATAACACACAATTTGACTTATGCACAATTTCAACCAAGTATATCACTCAATTCAAGCAATGATATACTAATTGTGGCATAGAGATGCCCACACACATGCCATGAACCGGGCCACAAACAAATGCCTCCATAAATCGCCGAGACTGTCCAACACAACTCTTTGAAAAAAGCATAAAAAACCTAAGTATTTGAGTACCAAATGCCATTCAATGGCATATGGTTAGATTCTATACTCAAAGAGCTTTCCATAGATTACAAGAACGCGTGAATCGGAGTTCGAACGAGAAAGTTATTGCCGTTCGAAGTTCGCAACTGATTAGTGCCCAAAATGTGCTATTTTGAACTCTATTTTTAATAGGTTTTGAGCACATTTTATGTACTAATTGTTATAATTAACCCAATTGACATGTTCGGGTCCCTATTGCATTTCTAATCGTGATTCCAAGGTCAAGTTATAGTTTTGGCAGTGAATCGAGGCCAAATTCCCGTGTCAATCCAATCATAACTAAAGTTCGTTGATTTCCATCAATTTCCTATGGTCTCATATCAATTTCAGCAAGCCAGGAATGAAGAATTTCAAAGCAGGAAGAAAATTGAAGAAAAATAGCAAGCAAAGAAGCTGCGGATGCAAGGGAGCAACAACATAGACGCAGAATACACTCGCTATGTACGCTTCGCCATCATACAAAAGCCATTACCGTGCATAAATGAAAATAAAAATTTCGCTGGCACAACCGCTGTTAGCGGCTCTTCGCTACAGCGAAAAATTGATCGCTCCTAGCGAAATTTTTGGTTTTCGCTATTTTTGCATTTGTTCGCTATATAGCCAAATTTTCGCTTATATAGCTAAAATCACTATGCATACGAAATTCCCGCCCCTCGTGTTTTTGATGTTTTGTATCCAAACGACTCGTTTTGTTTATTTTACCATTTTGTCCCTATCAGAATTACATATTTTAGGCATTTTTGGTATTTCACACATTCGTATGGCTATATAAGCCATCCTTTATAGATTTTGTAACCCTAACTTTAATCTTTCGCCACTACGTTTTTCCGCCTCTCTCTCTCCTCTTTCTCTCACTTTCTGGGCCACTGAAACACTCCTCCGAGGATGACAACTCGCAGGATGCTCAAGCACCTCTCTTCCTCCTCAAGAGGAGGGCCACTAGGTGAATGTTTGAAGGTAAAATATCATTCTGTTTTTAACGCACGATTTATGGGTATTTATGTTCTATTTCACCTTAGGTTAAAATCTTCTGTGCACACCACCGACATGTATTTAGCGTGTTTTCGGGTTACAGCGGATGCCATCACTAGATCCTCTGCTATCTAGTTAGTTGTTTCCTATTAGTCATCACAGGTTTTTGAGATATGATATCATCAAGTAGAATATTTTGCCCGCTTAAATGCTGCGTTTCAAAAGGGAAAATCATAGAGTCTAGGTTTTAAAGCTAAATGAAGATCTGGTTCGGGAAATGACTATATGTCATGCTCCCCAATGCGAGGAAAAAGACCCGAGGACATGTTAGTTGCCTTAAAACCCTAAACCAGTGGCCCAAAACTTCAAGGAGTTCTATTTTACATTTTATTTTATTTATTTTCGTTTGCAACCAACCAACCCCCGTTTTTTACCCAAACCTTAAAAATCCAAATTTAATTCACCGCTGACTTCACTTAAATCATTTGTATCGAAGAAAACCCATCCCCGTGTTCGAATTCTAGACCGCTATATAATCGCAAAGAGCTTGACTATGGCAAAGAGGAGGAACTTAGGAATATAAATTTTGTTGATTCCAAGATCACCCTACCGTGGCACGGTAATCAAATGGCGCTGCTGTCAGATGGTGCCTTTTAGTGCAAGTAAGAGAGTCATGGAACACTCGTGATCCTCATCACAAGTACCGGTGAATTGCTTTTATATTTCATTGTCATTTGCTTTTCATCATATATAAAAAAAAACAAGGCCGCAGATCTTTGTTGTTTTTGTGTTGCCTGCTTACCTTTTGCCGCAGAATCCATTCCCACGGATTAGGAACCCTGTATAAGTGTGCTATTTAAAGTCAATCTCCTCAAGAACTCGATCGAACTTGAATTGAACCAAATGGAACACTTAGAGGGAGAACACCACAATACAATAAGACCCTATGGAGGGGAACTCTATAGGATACATGTCAATAAGGGACTATAGAAACCTTCGTAATCAAGAACCCCGAGAGAAATCCAAACCCACCTGTGATCCATGAGGACTATAGAGACCAATGGATGAGTGCACCCTCCAGACAGCCTTCCACAAGATGCCTCTCGCTCGTACTTCAACCACCACAACCAATCTCCTAATTGAGCAAGCAATTCTGCACCTTACTAAACTCGGTGGGTGATGCCAGGTAGAACAAAAGGAATTTAATGCCCAATCGAGCCAAAAATCCATAATCGTGGAGAACCCCGAACAAAAAATTGGGACGGTTTCAAAGTGAAGGGTCAGCAAGTTGACAACCTACAATGTTCACTTCAAAGCTTGCCCAACAAATTCTTGATCATCGGGCGGGAAGAAAAATCCAGAGGATGAGTAAGTCAACAAGCAATTTTGGGGTGAGCAGCCCAACTCCAGCCTGTGGAGGAATTGAAAGTCAACTGCAGAAGCTCCTCCTGAGGAACTGCAGGATGCCCCACAATTAGGTATAGTATATGGGCCATGGAAAAAAGAAGAAGAAATTCTTCCCTTGTTGAGTGAGGAAAGTAATGGAAAGGAAGCAAGGGAAGAGCCCCAAAAGCCCATTACCCAAGCCACCAATAGCCCACTGCCATCTCCAGTGTATACCCTGCCAACAGCACAATTCACCCCTCAAGCACCTGCTCCCAAAACCCATGCCAGTCCATCACTGCTTGTACAACATTTCAAGAGATTAGTGGCCATTTGCATGCTCTCCGCCACTACATAAAAATACACAAGCAAAACGTCTACACCGCATGGCATAAGGATGGTTCAAAGGGCTGCTGATTGGAGCACCAACCCTGTTTCCGAGCTCCGTCAGCCCAAACCCTCCAAAGGCCTAAGGAAGTGGTTCGGGGGAGCACAGCCTAATTTTTTGTTTTAATTTTTCTGTTTTATTTTATTTTATCGTATTTTTATTTTGATTTCTTTTAATTTCTTATACTAATTTTTAGTTAATTTGTTTTTAGATTAATTTTACTTTCTCGCACTTCCTAATTTTTCTGCAGATTAATTTTGCAACAGGTGCAAATTTTGAAGCAGAATGCAAATTTTGAAACCCGTGAATGAAGAAATCAAGCAGCAGAGCAAATACAGTAAAATTTCGTAACTATAAATAAATTTAGTAATCCTAGCGAAATGCAAAATTTTCGCTATAGTGAAATTTTCGCTGTTATGAATTTCGCTAGCCTAGCGAAATTCCACGTAGATAGCAAATTGGAGAATTTCGCTAAGCCAGCGAATGGCGTAAAATCCATGCCGCCAGGGTAAATTGTGTAAGGTAAAAAAAAAAAAAAAAAACTTTGTTTCTTTACATATATTATTTTTATTTCAAAAAAAAACGTTTGTTTCTTTTTTTTATATATATATTATTTTTATTTCAAAAAAAAATATTTATTTTTATTTTAAAATTTTATATAAAAAAACAAGTTAAAAAAAATCGTTTTTATTTTATAAAAAAAAAATTTTATTATTATTATTATTTATTTTATTTTATTTTATTATTATTTATTTTATTTGATTTTTCAAAAAAAAAATCTAAAATTTCGCTTTATTATAATGGGGTAATTTTCGCAAACATAATAAATTTTCAAGGCCAATAAATTTCTCACAAGCCTAGCGAAATTCATCAGAAGATAATAAAATTTTTCACATACTCTAATTTTTGCCCAAATTTTTGCTTCGCTCATAACTTTTTCATCCGAACCTCGCTTTAGGCGTTCTTGGTACCGTGAAAGCTTAGGAGAGTGTAGAATCCAACATGGCCAGAAAGAACATTTTTGAGACACAAAGTGTAATTTTTAAAATGCCTGCAACCGGTCACTTTTTCCTCTCTTTCTTCCTCCTAACTTGTTTGTTTGAAGTCCGAACGGAGGAATGAGGTGCCGATGGAAAGCTTATGGTCTCCTATCCAGCAATGATCACATCTCATCAGTGAGGGTAACACTCTTCTCTAATTTTCCAATCCGAGCCCCATTTCTGACACCGAGATGTTTCCGGGTTTCAAAGGAAGGCGAAGGAAGTGGCTTTTGTATTTATGTTTTGTTATTATTTCTGTGCGCTTCATTTTGTGATGTTCAGTGGCTTGGCTGGTCCCCTTCTATAAAGTCGTTATACCATGCAGCCTTTCTTTTCAAAAAAAAATTTGGACCTCGTTTTTTGCAACAAAATTTTGTGGTGTTTCATTTAGCTCATAGTTTGAAAATTGAAATGTCCAATTCTATTGATGTTAGATTGGTTCCATGCTTGGTCAGAGTGGAATGATTAGTTGAATTCTTATTGATTTCGTAATCTTTTTCTTCCACCTTTAGCTAACCACACACCGCGCATTAGGTTTCAATGATAGGTCAAAACTATGCAACCTCCTTTACTTCATAACCTACCCTAGCTTCATCGAATCGCCTTTAATAGGTTAAGGACCCAATGCGTCTTCGAAAAAAAAAAAAAAAAAAAAAAAAAGAAAAAGAAAAAAGCAAAAGAAAGAATAAAAATTGCAATGCTTTGCCTTGAAACCCGAAAGCACCTATCCGAGGGGTATATGGCTTAAAGCCTTTAAAGCCCTAAGTGTCTCTAAACCTTCACCGGTCGAGTCACCTCCCACTTGTTCGCTTTACACGGTGGATGGGTGGAGTTTTTAAGAAGTTGTAGGCGCCTGGAGTCTCGAAATCATTCAAGTCCCGGTGAAACCTCAAGAGTTTGTGGTCGCTGATCCTTTCGCTCGATGCCCTAAACCCAATTGTCGGGGGAGTCACTCCCAGATCCCCTCGCATGGACTTTGTGAGGTCGATCAAAGATTGCACCCTACTGGGAACGCAAAACGAATTGTGGAATAAGAGGTGGGTCCTGATCTATTTAGGCTGGTTAGCAGCGTTAGGTCGTGGTAGTAGCTGTGTCGTGGGGGAGAGTGCAAGCCACAGCTTTTTATCATTGAGAGCTAATCAAATAAACACTTAGGTTGGAAGTTTCACATTCAATGAGATGGAAACTCTTTGATACTCAATTTTGTATATATCTATTCTCTCATGATAGTTATTGGACACCATTGATTATTCTTACTTAGGTTAGGCATTACTCATTCACAACCTTTTGAATACCATTTGTGAACGTTATTTTGTTATTGTTTTGTACGTTCTCTCTTCATTTTCTTCTTGCATTGCTAAGGGACTAGCAATGTGTCGGTTGGGGAGTGTGATTAGTGCCCAAAATGTGCTATTTTGAACTCTATTTTTAATAGGTTTTGAGCACATTTTATGTACTAATTGTTATAATTAACCCAATTGACATGTTCGGGTCCCTATCAGATTCCAAGGTCAGTTCAGAGTTTTCAGGAATCGAGGCCACCCTTTCGTCAATCCAATCATAACCAAGTCAAGTTACTTCATCAATTTCCTATGGTCTCATATCACTTCAACAAGCCAGAATGAAGAATTCCCAAAGTGTGAAGAAAATTGAAGAAAATAGCAAGCAAAGAAGTCATAGGATGCAAATGGCGAAAGCAAATAGGTCATAGATGCAGAATTATTCTCGCTTGGCGTACGCTTTTTGCCATCATACGAAAGTTACTCGTGCATAGCGAATCAAAAATTTCGCTATGCAATACCGCTTGTTAGCGAAATTCTCGCTAGCTAGCGGTACCATCGCTCCTCAGCTTAAATTTTTTGGTTTTCGCTATTTTCAGATTTTTCGCTATATAGCGAAATTTTCGCTATATAGCTTAAAATCGCCATGCATAGCGAAATTCCGCCCTCGTGTTTTTGATAACAGGATTCAAAACGACCGCTTTGTTTATTTACCATTTTGTCCCTATCGTAATTACATACTATTTTAGGCATTTTTGGTATTTCACACATCTTGTATGGCTATATAAGCCAACTTATAGATTTTTGTAACCCTAACTTTAATCTTTCATCACTATAGCCTTTTTTCCGCTTTTCTTCTCTCCCCTTTCTTCCTCACCTTTCTGGGCCATTCAAACACTCCTCCGAGGATGACAACTCGAGGATGCTTGGCTAGACCTCTTCTACTTAAAGAGAGGCCACCGGGTGAATGCTCACAGTAAAATAATCGGCCCTCTCGCTTTTTAACGCACGCATTTATGGGTATTTATGTTCTATTTCTCACTTTAGGTTAAAATCTTCTAGGCACACCCTCACTGACATGTATTTAGCAAGCTTTTTGGTTACAATGGATGCTTATCACTAGATCCTCTGTTATCCAGTTAGTTGTTTCCTATTATCACCGCAGGTAGGTTTTGTGATATGATATCCCGGGGCTAGGAATATTTTCGCCTCAAGCAAATGCTATGTTTCAAAAGGAAATCATAGTGGTCTAGGTTTTAAAGCTAAATGAAGATCCGGTTCAGGAAATGACTATATGTCATGCTCCCCAATGCGAGGAAAAGACCCGAGGGACATGTTAGTTGCCTTAAAACCCTAAACTGGAAGGTCTAAAACTTCAAGGAGTTCTATTTTACATTTTATTTTATTTATTTTCGGGCCAGAACCAACCAACCCTCGTTTACCCAAACCTAAAAATCCAAATTTAATTCACCGCTTTTGACTTCACTTAAATCATTTTGTACGAAGAAAACCCATCCCCGCTTGCTCGAATCTCAGACTCATTATACCGCAAAGAGCTCGACGCGCCAAGTAGGAGGAACTTAGGAATATAAATTTTGTTGATTCCGCATCACCCTACCGTGGCACGAATCAGCAACCCCTGCGAAAATTTTGTAGATGCGAAATTTTTTGCACACCATCCCAAATTTCGCAGGGTCTGGGAAATTAGGATCTCGAGCCTTGCAAATTTTCGCAGGGTTCCTTTCCGTCCCTAATCTATTGTGAACCAATCCTGGTTCCAGCCACCATATAGTCCTTGTTCAAGCTGTAATAGCCTCAAACACCTAGATCCATAACCAATCTGATGAGTATATAAAATACTCATTACAACCCTAAGTTTTACTTAGTTTTTAGTAAGGTTTTTATGTTAAATAAGTGTCGTAATGCTCTAAATGTTCATATTTATGATTAGGTCATCTATCTGGCGGAATTTTACGAATTCGGAGCAAAGACAACGAATAAGTGGAAAATTAGCAAACATAGCACAATAGATCTGACCTTTTTATCTTTATTTTTTTTCACTTTTTCTATTGTTTTTACATTTTTATCTTTTTGGATGGGGCTCAATAGCAATCCTCTTTTTCTTAGGTGTCCCATCACTTAGGTGGTTAGAATCCCCCAAGGTTAGCTGAATTCAAGGCAAAGGGGTCCGGGACCAAGGTATACAAGGGAGACCAAAATTTTTGTATGTGATAGATTCCTTGAGAAATAGTTTCTTGAAGCACAAAGGAGGTGACTAAGCTAAGTTACCCATACCAAGCAAGCACACAATTCCAGATCATTTAAAAACCTAAGGGTCTAATTCCTCTTTACACTTGGCCTTTTCGAATAGTTGTGTTCAAAATGACCTTCTACTAGCTAACAAGGCATCAAACTCACTGATATGAGACACGAAACAAACAAAAGAAAGAAAGAAAAACACATGAAAATAACAACCCAACAACTAGTGTTCACCTCAAGTCCTAGATCAATTAAATGCATAAGTATCTATGAAAGAATTTAACCCATTTCACTAAGTGCCACAATTCCTCAAAACAATCATTCATACATCAACCGTATTGACATCTTGACATGAAAAAACATCCTCCAAAACACACAACCAAAGCAATTGTAATAATATAATTCCTCATCCCACATCACCCTAAAACTTAGTCTGAATACTACCCCCAATAAGATATGAAATTGAAAAATATAAGAGAGGTACTTCCCTAAGGGTGAGGTGAAAATGGCTCCCATGGTTGTAGTGTTGGAGGTGGAGCCGTGGTGTTCGGGTGTTGAAGGAGCGAGGCAGCCTACATTTAGCCCTGCAAACTTGAAATCATTACCAAGAAGGGAAACAAGATCAAAGCAAGAGACTTTGTCTAAAAGCAAATTATAAACTGGGGCCAAGACTATAAAATGAAGGAAAAGAAACATTACTAATAGTGGCTGCCTCCCATGAAGTCGTCTGCTGTAGTCTAGCTAGACTTAACCAACCATGGAACGGATAATGATCCAATCCTCCACCCGTCCCTAAGAAGTGGAATTTGTGTCGAGTACCGTTGAGCGCATAGTGTCAAGGCCGACATGCCTCAAGGACTTAGGAGCTTTCTTCTCCTTGGATGCTTGTCCATATTTATTTAATGTCCCCTCCACCTCTAAGATGTTGGGCTTTGTCTCATTGTTCAACTCATGCATCTCCCCCCAAACAGTCATCTCCAGAATTATTTGAACTTCCTCTTTCTTTTCTTTTGGTTTCGGAGAAGTTGACTATTTCTCTTCCTTAACAATCACATGTGGCTTCTTGGCATCCACATCTTCTTTATTTTGCTCTCCAACTTCATTGGCAATACTCAAGGTGAAAGCTTCATAATGCTCTAACTCTTATTCTTCTGGGTTCACCTAAAGAGGAATAAAGTGCACTCACATGTTGCTCCTTCCAATAGCAACGCAGCTTGTTTCAAGCCGCAGCCTTCAAAAAATTTCTAAGTTGAGCGCTTGGTTCTCGAATTTGTGTTTCGCTCGAAGATTGCTGCTTGGCTCGGAAGATTACTCGTCTCATCCATGACTCAAGTATGCGAGATTGCACTGTGCCAATGTCCCCTCAAGATGCATCCTCTTCGAGACGCGAATTGCTCAATCCTCGCCTTTCACAATTCTTCCAATGCTTCAAGTTTTGCCTCTTTTCTTGTGGAGGTCAGCATTGAAATTTGAGTTCCATGAGAGGTGTGGGTGAGGTTGCCATCCTGAATTGTATGTGTTCAAATACAGGTTGCCCCATACTGAACTTGCTCCATAGGCATGTACGAGTTCCATGGTTGACTTGCCACCCTTTGTTGAAGTTGTCTTATTTGTAGTTGTTGAGATAGGAGGGTGATTTTAGTTGATAAGTTGTTGATAGCATCCATTGTTATTCAAGCTCCTACAAGACACAAAAACAAGAAAAAAAAAATCAAAGTAAAATAATAAAATAAAATAAAAAACTCAAAACAAAACTACCTATATCCAAAATAGAGTCAAACTATTTCGAATCAATATCAAGTTTTTAGCGTTGTTGCCCGGGAATGAGTGTAGACGGTTGTGGCTTTGTTTTTTTTTTTTTTTTTTTTTTTGTCTCTTATTTGAGCAAAACTTGGTTATGTAGATATTTTGTATAAAAAGGAGAGTTGTAAATTGAACTCTTGTGAATGGTTTTTGGATAAACCTGTACATTTTCTAAATGAATGGATCCCGATAATGGGACTACACAGCGTAGGTACCGAGACATCACGATATCCATAGGTATTCCGTGCGTTGACGGATTGTCAAAGGGACCCTCGGGTTTTGGGGTGTCACAATAAAGCTATCTTAAATATATGATTGCAAGTTAAATATCACATGAGATAATGTGACATGTTTTACAAACACTAATTCAAATTGATATCCTTACATTAATTCATTTAGAAAGTAAATTTATGTTGATATTTGATTACCAAATTTATTCTAATAGGAAATTTTAATTTTTACATATCAAATACGACTTGTATATAAAGATATCTTGTATTATTAATGAATATATATGGTTCTAAATTAAATATTATACCATCTAATATATTGTACAATATGTTTAACTCCAATAATACTATTTTACAACTTAAAAAAACATATTATATTAATAATATTATGTACATGACAATTTTTTTGTGTAAAGTATCATGACACATCTTGACAAACAAAAGATTATGTTTTTTCAAATAATCATATTTTTTTTTATTATCTTTAATTAATAATAATTATCTTTTAAAATATTTCGTTATAGAGAATAACATAAAATTATAAGTTATGCCACAAATGTAGTAGTTATTATAGCTATTTACTCTTTAGTATTTTTTAAATTACTTGGATAGATTTTTAATAAATATTTTAAATATTACTTTAAAATTTCAATGTTTAATTATAAAGATTTGCATATAAATTATCAAATTATGCATTTAATCTCTTTAATATCGTTAATCAATTTCTTTAAAGTGTTTTTCTTATAGAAAATAATAAAAAATCACAACTTATGTCACAAAAGTAATAACCATTTTTTTAATAAAAATAATAACTATTATAGTTATCGATTCATTTAGAATTTTTTTTAAAAACTTGGATATATTTCTTGTTAAATTTTTTAAATTTTAAATTTCTTATTTAAGAATTTATAATTTTTTTAATACTATTCATTATATTTAATTATAAGAAATTAATTTTTTAAATAATTATAAGCAAATAATTTCAATAAAAACGTTTGTAGTAATTACAATAACTATTGTTCTAAGAGTTTTTAAATATGAAGATATTTTTTGAATACATATTTCAATTGTGTTTTAAATTTTTTATTTAAAAATTTTCAATTTCAAAATTTAGACTAATTTTTAATTTATTATTTTATTTATGTAAAACTTTTAATAGTGTAAAGTAACCTTCACCTTGATGAACAATTGACTATTTTAATTTTTAATAATTTGAATAAGAATTATCATCTTTAATTATTATCATACATTTTTTAAACATTTAGTTATTAAAGATAAAAAAGTTATAACTTATTCCATAAAAGTAATAATTTTTGTAATTATCAATTTGATTTAGGATTTAAAAAAAATATATTTGGATAAATTTTGTGATAAATATGCAATTTATTTTTAATTTGGTACTTTAAAATTTTAAATGTATTTTTTGATCTTTAAATTATTATATATATATATATACATACATAGCTCAATTATTACTATTTAATTTTTGAAAAGTGTTTGGATAATAAAAAATGTTAAGTTATTCCACAAAAGTAGTAGCTATTTATTCTTGATTAGATAACTTTTTTTAATTTAAATTGCATCTATATTTAAAATATTATTTAATTTTATAAATTAAAAACTAACAAATTAGTTTAAAGTATTTAATTACATCTTAATTAATAATTTATTATTTTTTGTAACACATACTTGTTCTATTTTATTATTAATCATTGACCTTCTAAAAGTAATTAGTTGTTAAGAAAAAATAAAAATAAATTATATCATAAAATAATAAATATTGCAACTAATATTTTAGTTGTAACTAACATATTTATATTATATTATATTATATTATATATATATATATATATATATATATATATATATATATATATAATTATTGACTAATATTTTAGTTGTTAAGGACTAATATAACCATTTAATTATTAATCATTGACCTTTTAAAAGTAATTAGTTGTTAAGAAAAAAATAATAAATTATAACATAAAATAATAAATATTGTAACTAAAATATTTATATTCTATATATATTTTCAAATAATAAATTATTTAATTTTAGTTATAACAAATATTTAACTCTCTAAAACAAATTATAAGTTATGCCACAAAAGTAGCAACTATCATAGCTATTTATTCTTGATTGGATAAGTTTTTTTTGACAAATATTGCATCTATATTTCAAATATTAATTGATTTTGTAAATTAAAAACTAACAAAGTAGTGTACAATATTTAATTACTTCTTAATTCATATTTTTATTTTATTTTAACATATACTTGTTTAATTTAATTATTAATAATTGATCTTCTAAAATTATTAGTTGTTAAGAGCAAAATAATAAATTATATCATAAAATATTAAATATTATATATATTTAAATAATATAATATTATATATATATATATATATATATATATATATATATATATATATATATATTATCTCCAACTAATAGTGTTTAATTTTTAAAATTATTTGGATAATAAAAAATTATAAGTTATGCACAAAAGTTGTAACTGTCATAGCCATTTAATTTTTATTGCATAATTTTTTTTAATGAATATTGAATCTATATTTCAAATATTAATTAAGTTTGTAAAATAAAATTAAAAAACTAATGTAAAGTATTAAATTGCATCTTTTACTAATAATATTATTTATTTTAACATATAATTATTTTGTATAATTATTAATCAATAAAATAAAAAAATTACATCATAAGATAATAAATACGTGACGCCTGATTCCAGGTCCTGACTACCACAACCCGCTTAGTACCTATATGTCTCAGGGACATGAGACTCATCCCTAAGAAAATGGCTCGTACTACAAATCAATACTCATCAAAAATATTCAACCAACTATCTCCAATAGTCCAAGAGTTATACATTACTCTTAATACAAATACATATTAACATTTACAATTCTAATACATATTATCCAAAAACATCAAAGCCACAACCCGACTTTCTTCAAAATCGGTCTCTAAAATGAGTCAGCCTTTCGAACTACCCTCAGATTCGAAAAATATTCCCCTCACCAAGGCGAAGAATGCCTCAAAGAAGGGAACCCTAATCGCTACTCTCCACCTAAGCGCATACGCAATGCTCCAATTTAAACACACACTCAAGTAAATACGCGATCCCACTAACGCCTACACGCCCATTCCCATGTCTCATCCTCAATCGACCCCCCACACTCGCTCTAAGCCATGTATGAGAAAATATCATTTTCAAAACAAAACTTGTTGTTCTAAAATAAACCACCGAATGCTCCAGAAATACGACTACTCCAAGGCGAATGTGTGTCGAGAACTTCCCGAAACAGTCATGGTCCTCATCCGAAATGATATGTTTGACCGTCTCCCAACCCCATTCTCCGGAAAATCATCCTGTGAAATTCCTTTCGCAACCATGTTCGTTTTCATAAAATTCATGTCATGCACTCACACCTAATTTCTAGGTTACCCGGTGCATATGAAAATGTATTATGCTTTTTCAATCATTTTCATACTAATATATCAAATGCATATATTCTCAATTTTTTTTCAATTACACCACAGGTAATTCAACAATATGGATCAACCAACACTCAAATTAGCTCACTTGAGCAAATCATAATTTCATCTCCAATGGCTTATACACACAATTATATTCCATATAATTGAGCAAATCACAATTGCATCTCCAATGGCCTATACACACAATTATATTCCATATAATTGTAACATCATGTGAACACATCAAGCATTAACCTATTAATTTCTTTGATCAACCAACTCCCCAAAGTAGCTCACTTGAGCAATTCGCATATCATCCCATGTCACAAACACAATTATATTTTATATATCTATGCACTGTGTTAACACATTAGAATCATGTATTAACCTATCTAATTCCACACAAACCAAGCCATTCACATCAAACAATTCCAATGCCAAAACACATGGACATTTATGGTCCATTTCATATAAACTGGGACTGTTTTTACAGTCCCAAAACAGAGCAAGTGGGCTGTCCGTGGGCAGCCCACCCATCCTACATTGGTTCCTCTGCGGAACCGACTCCATACCCATTCGCTCCCTACTCACCAAAACACTTGATGCATAATTTCAACATAAATGTACTTCAACAAATTATTACACCGGCCATGGACTCCGTCTAAAACGTCTCCAAAAAATTTTCACACTTCGGTTCTAAGATTTGGAACCGATCAAACGGCCACTCACGACCTCAATCAACTCAAGCATCAACAAAACACTGAAACCAAGAGTAAAACAAGTAAGATAAAACCCCTACATCACGGAGTTTGTCAAAACCTCAAACCCAGGCCCACATGTAAATTTCGATGTAGAACCATTTTGCTTCGCTCCGGCGATCCGACTGGTCCGAACACTCGAATCCCAGAGAAGTTGCACATTCCCTTCCTTTAAAAATCCACCCTTTAATCCGCCTCTTCTCCCACACACTCACCGCACGCCTCAAGAAAAAATGGAGAAGAAGCTCCTTTGTCTCTCCTCTCACGCCACATGTCACCTTATGATTGGTTGAGGATTTCTTTATCCACTAAACCAACCACTTTGACTTTCTATCCAATGGCATCATGCCATGTGTCAACGTATCCCACCTTGAGCCTGCTGATCAACTAGAGTCGACACGCAATAATCAGGTGCCACTCATAATGCGTTAAGTGTCCCACACGATGCTCGTTTCCTCGAAAAACGTGTAAATTTCGACTGTCTCGGAATTCGACGTGGTAGCTAGATTTCGAGAGACGATTCCAACGGTGAAATCTGTTTCGTCATCGGAGATCTAGAAAAATTTCGGATTTTTACCGAAATTACGATTTTGCCCTTTTTTAGAAAATTGGAATTTTCTCGAGTCTTACATTCTCTCCTCATTAAAAAGAATTTCGTCCCGAAATTCCACGCACATACGCATCCAACCACATGCATATGTAACCTTAGCCAACTCCAAGACCGTTTCGGGTATGACAACCCGACTAAGGTCACAATTACTGACAACCCGGTGGCTGTCAACTCATCCATGTCCGAAATGACATCAACACCCATATCTTGGATGCCTCGTATGTCATCTACCTTTCCCTCTGTGGTCATCGTCGTCCTAACCCTAGAGTCCACTCCTCCTCTAACCATTGGAGGACGATGTGCTTCTAAACGTTGGAGGTCACGATCCGCCCCGCTCACTATTGCATGCCTCGTGCGAGCAAGAAGAATCGCAATCCCTATGGCCTCAAAGAAAGGCCCGTCGTCAAAAGCCGATGGTGCCTTACCAATACCTCATGGACGATCTCTACGTCCTCGCCCTCAACTAGCCATCTACACGGTTCAATGGCAAGTTAAATACAATGCAGTATCTCTAAGGCATAAACACAGCCCCGAGACACTATTCATACACAGAAAATATTTTATATGCTAAGTCCCTGCATTCATAAGCAATGCCAAACAATTAATTCAATATATCAAATCATATTTAACATTAAAAATTTTATTTTTGAACCTAGAACCTAGGTTGCGCGTCCCACCTGTGTGCACTCGGCGCCCCAGCCCTCGTGTGCCCACTCACCGGCCGTGCAGCCCGCTCACCCTCTATGTGCCACAACACAAACTGATCCTACCGTGTGCCTCAAGCCAAATCCTATGTGCCAATACAAATTGACCCCACTGCAGCCTCGCCTCAGCCTTCTATGTGCCACAATACAACCGAATTTATCAGGCTCGTCACCCTACTATGTGCCATAATACTAACCGAGCCTATCAGGTGCTGCGGTTTCGTCAAATTTCATGTGCCACACCGAAGCCTATCGTTCCCTGTCACGACATACCATCAATCAGACGTGACACTCCTTAGCTGCCAACCCCTCTCATGTCACGATACAATTAGTTGTGTCGTGACACAAGCCCAGCCTAACAAATCACCGGGTCACAATATAACCTCCTTGTATCAGGATGTGAGTCGCTCCAAATTAAGTTCTTCCGTCACAATACACTTAGTGTATCAGGACAATAAATTCCCTAGCCACGCGCCTATTGCAATACAATTGTTGCCTCCACAAAGTTAGTTCACACAGCTAATTTTATCAAGCAAGAGGCCCAAATCATTTCCTCGCACCATTTTTTTTTTCTCGTTTTTCCCATTTTTTTTTTCACACATTTGCTACTGGAAAATACCCAAAATATATACTCTATATACCTATATATATATATATATATATATATATATATATATATATATATATATATATATATATATATATATATATATATATATATATATATTTATTTTCAAACTCACAAATAAATTATTATACTTATTTTATTATTTTCATGATACATTAGAAGCTAGGGAAAATATTATGATCATTTTTATGATTTGACCATTTATTAGCGAATCGACTTATGCGTCCTGGCGTTCACTCGCTTATTTAATAGGCGATCACATGTTAGCAATGTATTTAATGATGATTCGTTACACACCTACAAATCAAAATTTAATCATACTACGCTAATCACCGCGCGCACGACTCAAACACATAAATAATCGTTATAAACATCACCAAAACAAATATCATCATTGAATACGATCAAGATAACATGGTATGATAGTCAGAATACGTTACGATCAATCATCGAGCGCAGTGGTTAATCCGTCCCGTGATTGTCTAGGTAATCACATACCTAACCCTACATCGAGCCACACCAAGTGGTGATATCCTTACACCTCATGACCATGGCCTAAGCCCAAGTTCCCAAGCCCTAGGTAATCGTGATAATCTAACTTAATGACACTAAGCTCTGTGTGTATTTATAAACCTAGGCCTGATACCAAGTCGTGACGCCTCGATACCGGGTCCGTTGACTACCCGCCACCATGAAAATCTATATGTCTCGTATCGCGAGACTCATACCTGAGTAAAAATGGCATCTTGGGCCCATAAATCAATACTCATCAAAAATATTCAACCAACTATCTCCAATAGTCCAAGAGTTATACATTACTCTTAATACAAATACATATTAACATTTACAATTCTAATACATATTATCCAAAAACATCAAAGCCAATAACCCTAGCTTTCTTCAAAATCGGTCTCTAAAAATGAGCCGTCTTCGAACACTCCCGCATTCTGAAAAAAATATTCCTCGAGCTGTGGTGAGTTATCGCCCAAGAGCGAATCACCCTAAATGGGTTACTCTCCACCTAAGTGCATATGCAATGCTCCAATTTAAACACACACTCAAGTAAATACATGATCTTACTTGAATGTCTACATGCCCATTCCCATGTCTCGAGTCCTCACCGACTCCCTCACACTTGCCTAAGCCATGTATGAGAAAAATATGATTTTCAAAACAAAACTTGTTGTTCTTGAAAACAAACTACCGAATGTCGATAAAATATGGGACTACCCTCCGAGGCGAATGTGTTAGAGAACTTCCCGAAACAGTCATGGTCCTCATCCGAAATGATATGTTGGACCGTCTCCCAACCACATTCTTCGGAAAATCATCCTGTGAAATTCCTTTCGCAACCATGTTCGTTTTTCATAAAATTCATGTCATGCACTCACACCTAATTTCTAGGTTACTTGGTGCATATGAAAATGCATTATGCTTTTTCAATCATTTTCATACCAATATATCAAATGCATATATTCTCAATTTTTTTCAATTACACCACAGGTAATTCAACAATATGGATCAACCAACACCCAAATTAGCTCACTTTAGCAAATCATAATTTCATCTCCAATGGCGTATACACACAATTATATTCCATATAATTGTAACATCATGTGAACACATCAAGCATTAACCTATTAATTTCTTTGATCAACCAACTCCCCAAATTAGCTCACTGGAGCACCCGCACATCACTCCAATGGCCTACAAACACTATTATATTTTATATAATTATGTAATTGTGTTAACACATTAGAATAAATGTATTAACCTATCTAATCTCCACACAAACCAAGCCATTCAAATTTCTCAAACAATCTCCAATGCGAAACATGGACATTTATGGTCCGTTTCATATAAACCGACTGCTTTTATAGTCCCAAAACAGAGTGGGGTGGGCTGTCCGCGGGCGTACCACCTATCCTACATCTGCCTTCGTGGAACCGAATTCCATACCCATTTCCGGTCTCCTACTCACCAAAACACAATTTGATGCATAATTTCCAACATAAATAGCCCAAACAGTCCATACACAGTCACGGACTGTCCAAAACGTCTCCAAAAATTTTCACGCTTCGGTTCCAAGATTTGGAATCGATCAAACGGCCACTCAATGTCTCAATCAACTAAAGCATCAACAAAACACTTAAACCAAGAGTAAAACAAGTAGGATAAAACTCCTACCTCACGGATTTTGTCAAAACTCCCCGAAACCTAAGTGTCTAATAGTCCTCGATATGAACCATTCTCGCTTCGTTCGCTTGATCCGACGATCCGAACACCGAATCCTGTGAGAGAAGTTGCAATATCTTCTAAAATCCACCATTTTTGAATCTGCTCTCTTCTCCCACACTCACTGCACGTCTCAGCCAAAAATGGAGAAGAAGCTCCCTTTTTGTCTCTCTCATCGCCACATGTCACCTTATGATTGGTTAAGAGGATTTCTTATCCACTAAACCAACCACTTTGACTTTTCTATCCAATGACATCATGCCATGTGTCAATGTGGGTCCCACCTTGAGCTCAAGTTGACTGAACTGGAGCTTGACACGTGGCACACTGTGTGCCACTCATAATGCGCCAAGTGTCCCACACGACGCCTCAAGCCGAAAAACGCAGTAAATTCCGACCGCTCCTGACCGACCAATTTGACGCGGGTAGTTTGATTTCCTCGCGAGACGATCTCCAACTGAAACTGCTTCATCATCCGAGATCTAGAAAAATTTCGGATTTTACCAAAATTACGATTTTGCCATTTTTAAAATCTAATTTTCTATTAAAAATAATTTATTAAGAATTTTATATTTTATAGGATTTAAAATTCTTAATTCTTATTATTTTACTTCCTTACATTAAATTTTATTTTTGATTTAATTTTTAATTTATGAAATATAATTAGTACTTTAATATTTTAGTTTATAAATTTTCAATTACTAGAAATTAAAGTCATAAAGTGAATCTTATTTTTGGTGTAATTTCAAAAAAAAAAAAATGAATGCTATTTAAAATTTTTTTTTTTATAATTATTAAAATTTCAAAACTTTATGAAATTTCAATTGTTTTTTAGTTTAATTTGTAAATTGTGGCTAATTTTTACTTTTATGATATTTGAACTTAAAAAAAATATAAAAACGTGCCTTCATCAATTGCATGAAATGCACTCAAATGTAGCAAATTTCTAATAAATGGACGTAGTGGATACATATTAGTTGTTTGTTAAATAAAATTGAAAAAAAAAAGTCTTATCCACAATAGCACTTTGAGTTTTAAGAAATTCAGTATCCATTCTCACCACATCTAACAAACATTATCTCAATCATCAATCATCTTCATAGCGACTTGCATCATTCTCCAACTATGTTCACCAAATTAGAAAAGTCTCTTATCTACAAGTTCTAAATATCATTTGCTATAAAAATTTAAAGGTATGTTTCCCTTATAATCCATATTTGAATGATTGATTTGTTCTCTTTCAATTTGTTATTTTTCTTTTCTTTCATGCATGAGGTGTCGAGATATAATGACAATCAGTATCGGAATGGTTTATCGCTTATGATTAAAGCAGAGATGTTTGGAAAAAATTTGGGACAAGGATCTAGATATGTCAAAGGACATGCTTTTGGCCTCAAACTAGTTTGATTTTCTAAATTCAGAGTGTAAAACCTGGGAAAATTAGAAATTTTCAAGAAAAAAAAGGGCAAAATAATAATAATAATAATAATGACATGTGTGCGAAGACTATCGACAGTTGAACAGGGTTACGATCAAGAATCAATATTCTTTACTGAGGATTAATGATTTGTTTGATCAACTGAGAAGGCCACGGGTATACTTCAAGATAGATCTCTATACCGGTTATCATTAGTTGAGAGTTAGGGAGGCGAATATCCCTAAGACAACGCTCGCATGGCGCGGCATTTCCTCGGTTCACAAAGGATGCCTTTCTGGATTAATTAACGTACATTCCAGATTCATGATCTCATGCATAGGGTATTCCAACCCTATCTAGATTAGTTTATTGTGGTTTTTGTTGATGACATCTTGATCTACTCCAAGTCTGAGGAGGAGCATGAGGATCATTCACAGGATTGTCTCTCCAAGCCCCGAGAACATCGGCCAGGCGTTGCTGGGTCAAGAAGGGCTAGCCTCGCTTATCGAGGCACGTGGTGCAATTTCCAGTGTGTCGGACCGAGAGAAGGTCGAGGTAGTTACGAGTCAGAGACAATCAAGTCGCCTAAGATCCATAGCTCTCGGGATCTGCAGGGTACTACAGAGATCTCATCGAGGACTCTCCACCTAAATATGACCTATGACTGTGATGACCCTAAAGAGGTCGCATGAGCTGGATGACCCGTGTGAGGGGGCATTCCAGAAATTAGCAAGGAGGCTTACTTCAGCTCCTATTCCGATAGTCCCTGAATGGGGACAGAGGTACACGTGGATCAGGATGCCTCTAAGGACTCCGACCGATGCGTTTTGATGCAAAGATGGGAGAGTGAGGCCATGGTTCTGTGCAGCCTTGGTATCATCGATGGATTTTGTGACTCACTCTTGCCACTCGACATCGAAGCACGATGCTGTGGGTGATAGTGGACCACCTCACTAAGTCTGCACATTTTTTGACCAAGTGATGACCTCACATTAGAGGAATTCTCGCAGTTGTACATTCGAGAGATTTGTCGCTACATGGAGGTCGGCTCTCATCATGTTGGACTGGGATCCCGTGTTTGATTACCTAATTTTGGAAGAGTTTCTAGAGAGCCATGGGAACACAGTTGATGTTGAACACAGCTTTTCATCCACAAATAGATGGCCAGTCGGAGAGGACTATACAGGTTTTAGAGGACATGCTGCGAGCATGTGTCCTTGATCTTAAGGGTAGCTGGGAGGAGCATTTGCCTTGGTGGAGTTCGCCTACAACAACAGTTATCAATCGAGTATACAGATGGCACCCTATGAGGCTTTGTATGAGAGGCTATGTCAATCTCTGATTTGTTAGATGGAGGTGGGAGAGAGGTCCATCACTCTGCCCTGGTTTGATTAGAGACACCTCGAGAAGGCTGACGGATGTATAGTCTTCTCACTACCGTGAGTCAAGAGAAGAGCTACTAAATGCACAACGTTGACCCTAGAGTTTGAGGTAGGGTGATCACGTCTTCAAGGTGATGCCTAAGAGAGGAGTAATGCCCGCAAGGGGGAAGCTATCGTCGAGATACATCGGGCCCTTTAAGATACTCGAGAGGGTGGGCACAGTTGTGTATTGGTTGACATTACCGTCGAGTTTATCGTGTATCCACAAAGTATTCCATGTCTCCATGCTTCCTAAGTACACCTGCATCTAACTCCACGTAGTGGATCGCGAGCTTGTCATCGGCGTGCATGAGACCTTCGAGGAGGGACCTGTGCGTATTTTAGATAGCCGAGATCAGGTTATACAACGTAAGACGGTGAGGCTAGTGAAGGTGTTGTGGCAATATCGAGGGGTGGAGGAGGCAACATGGGAACACGAGGACACAATGCGTACTAGATATCCCTTCTTATTTGAGGACGAAGGTACGTGGTTTAGTCATTGAATGTTAAATGACTCCAAGGTATGCATGATTGTATGCAATGCAGTGAAATTATCACTTCACCGGGCATTGCTCACCTTGTCGAGGATCACTATTTCGTGTACGTGGAGTGTACAGAAGAGGACGACGCTCACTGAGGTCGCTTAAGAAAGCCTGGACAGGGCTTTCGTATTTTCATTGTATAACATGTATTAAAACTTTAAATTTTGATATATGTTTAAGAGTATTGTAATAACTCTTGAATTATTGGTATATAGTTGATGTATTTCATGAGTATTGAGCTTAGGCCCAAGTGACCCTTTTACTCATTTTAATCAGATATGGACCCTGGGTAGGTCTTTGTAAAATATTGGACAGTCGCTATGTGATCGGGACTGTGTTGTATTTTGGGGTAGAGCTCCCCGTACAAAGGAGACTCTCGCCCGATTCATGAATGGTGTGCTCTGCTACCCGACATCCACAAATATTCACGGTCGACTGTCATTAACTGACCCTGAAATAAAAGGCCACAACTGTATCGAGCTTAGGTTTATAAATACCTAGAGCTTAACAGCGTCTGATACTAAAGTATAGCTTAGTATCAATAAGTTAGGTATACGATTACCTAGACTTGATGGCACAAAGTTAGATCACGATTCCTTAGCACTCGACATCGCAGGTCATAACAGGTGATTTCAGGTGTTTGCAGAATAGCAATATGAAAAAAATGTGTATCAAGAGATTTCAGGTTTTACAATGTGTAAACCGGAAAAAAAATTAATGAATTTATTTGGTTATACCGAAAATGAAAATAATATATTTTTTTGTGGTCTTCAAGAGGTGGAACGTAATGAAAAAAATGGTGAAAAAAAAACAAGAGGTGTAGTTTCGGAACTGGCACGCTCTTTCCCGCCAAGTCACGATACACTTTTATCGTGATTACGTACGCCAAGAAGCAGCACGCATGGATAGGCGTGACTCGCCCACGATGGCGGGCCGAAGCGGGCACAAGCAGCTGGCACGCCACGATACTGGCCAGGATGGTTGCCACACCCGCCATCAGGCGCAGCGCTTAAGCGGCAACAAGACGTGGCCTGACTGGTGGGGTATGTCACGATACAATAAATTGTATCGTGACAGGAAGGCGGCCTGGCTGCTGAGGTGTGTCACGATACAAACGATTGTATCGTGACAGAGGGGGCGCACTGTGTCACGATACGCGCCGTGGCCGAGATAATCGCGCCGGGCCGTGGACAGGCGTGCCAGTCGCGCGTGGGAGCTGCCGGGACGACACGGCAGGCCACGCGCTGACACGACCGTGACACTGGACTCGTAAGGCGCCGCGACACGACCGAGAGGATATGGCCGAGGAGGCCTCGCGACACGCGCACTCGGTGCGCCATATCACCGACCGGCCCGTATCAAGGAGCGTACCCCAGGGCCATGTGTGTGCACCGTGCACTCAGGGAATCTAGTTTCGACCTGCACTATTCTGAGTCACTGTTTGGGACACTATTCATGAACACTGTTCATGAGGTTTTAAAAAATAATAATAATAAAATAAAATAAAATGAATTTTTTTTTTGTTACTTATGATTTAATATATTGAATTATCATTTCAGACACCTATGAATGTAATGGACATGTTGTATGAAATACTTTTCGCATGTGAATAGTAAGCACCAGGTCAGATATACTTAGAGATATCGTAGACATAATTTGAACTTGCCATTTGACATATGTAGATGGCTAGTCGCGGAGAGAACGTGAGAGGTCGCCCACCTGTGGTACCGGCCTCGACACCTCACCAGACTCACCGCAGGCCTTTGCTGAGAGGCCGTGGGACTGGTGATGACGCCGCTACGTACGGTGCCAGTGCGCCTGCAGCTAGGGAGGTTCCCGAGTAACTCCGCAGGTTTAGGCACATCATCCTCCAACATTCACATGGGGAGTGAGGATCCACGCGCGGCACTATCATTCATGCAGAAGCCGAGAAGGTGTCGAGGCTATGGAAATTACCTCAGATATGACAAGGATTAGACTAGCTGCATTCCAGTTAGAGGGTGAGGCCCAAGTATGGTGGAACTGGGCAAAGACCTCTAGAGATCTAAAGGCAATGACATGGGCAGAGTTCCATGATCTTTTCATGGGCAAGTATTTTCCGGACATTGCTTGTCACATGAAGGCTCAGGAGTTCCTAGAGTTGAAGCAGAGGACTATGACCGTATTGGAGTATGTGGCTAGATTAACGGAGCTAGCCAGTTTTTCTGATGACTATGTGGCCATAGACATGGCCAAGGTCAGGAGATTCGAGAATGGGCTATTGTCATTCGAGGCAAAGATTGCAGATTGCCACAAGGACATGGACCTATGGTCGGGACGGCCTCGACCATAGAGAGAGAGATCGAGATGCTCTGAGCACCCTGATGCGTGTTAGTAGCGAGAGGAAGGAGAGTCAGTCTTCTTCTAGTACGGGAAAGAAGTAGAAGGCTTCTAGTTCACGAGGGTTCCAGAGTCACACCATCCCAAGTCGTGGACAGATCAGAGTTGCCGGGGCCGATGATGTGGTGTGCTACCATTGCCGCAGCCTCTACATATCGTGAGGGATCGCCTCTGCAGATGGTGGATCCCGTTTTCGAAACAACACAGCCCCAGCTTCACGCTGGACAGAGAGGATATAGTATATTCCTCCACAGCCCCAAGACAGCTGCAGGAGCCAAAGATCGCTCAGGAGCCGCACGGCACCTCCTGCACGGTGCAAGCCGCAGAGTGCCGCACTATGGGTCGAGGCAGAGGACGAGGCCTATATGCGGACGCAGGGGTTTAAGGGCGTGT
>JAEQBH010004576.1:0-64420 GCA_016808115.1 Tetrastigma voinierianum
CGACATTCATTCAAAGGCCGATATGAAGACAGCTTACATAGAGAACTGTTTACCACTACGCGAGATCGAAGTCACCGACTTAAGTCGGAAACCGGTGAAGTTCATAGATAAGCACTGCCATGGTCTCTTTGGAATGGGCAGGGGCTGCAACAAACTTGCTTCCTTCTTTTGCTCGATCTTGTCAACTTGACAAACATGGCATGTCTTAACATAGACTTGCATGTCTTCCTTCATCTTGGGCCAATGGAATGATCGATGCAGTGTGCGATATCCTCTCTTCTTGAGGGTGACCGGTAGCTGTATCATGTGTCTCGCCGGCAATTCCCGTCTCAATTTACTTGAAGGCACATAAAGCTTTTCTCCCGTGAAGTAGTAAATCGTTTTCCAGTCAGTAGAGCCTCGTGGTGCCCTCTTTCACCTGCTCAACCAGATTTTGATATGTCGAGTCTTGTGGAGCTTCTCGTCTTACTCTCTCAGTGAAGTTTGCCACAACTCGACTCAATGATCCCACATAGCTCGCAACTTCCTTCCTACTCAAAGCATATGCCACATGATTATTAATGCACTTTCGGCTTGTGCATCCATGGTCAAAGTCGGCGGGAACTCTTGCCGTCGAGCTTGCTTGACAGTGAGCTTCTTCTAAGTTTTGATGAAGGTATTGGCCACATTGTCGATCCTCTTGTGACGAGTGTCCCATCAGTATTGCTTCCATGTCTCTAGGCAATAGGCGATGATCATCTCTTTTCATGGAGTGTTGTACCTTTGCTCCTGGCTGTATTCAACTTCTACTCTCGGAATGCCATTGGGTGCCCCTCTTTGCGCCTCTGCACCCACTTAGTGCCTTGTTTGATGCATCCATGTGTACTTCAAAAGACAACTCTAAGTTGGGCAGTCTCAAAACCGGCTTTGAGGTGATCGCATCCTTGAGCTTTTGGAAGGCAACTTGGCACTCTGCATCCCATTCCCACTTCCTCTCTTTCTTAAACAAATCTTTGTAGAGGGCGTGCTATCTTGGAATGGCCCACGATGAATCTTACGTAGTAGTTTGCGAACCAAGGAAGGATCGAAGTTATGTCACCTTGGTAGGGGCAGGCCAATCTCGAATTGCTACCACCTTTGCACCATCCATCATAATCTAGGACTTAGAAATCAGGTACCCCAAGACCTTGATCTCAGTCTTAGCAAACTCGTGCTTCTCCTTCTTGACATACAACTAGTTTTGCCTTGGTCTATCGAGCTTAAGGTGCACCAAGTGATCTTCTAGAGTTAGGCTATAGATCACAATGTTGTCCAAGTAAACCACCATGAATGAGTCTAGGAAGTCGAATCATCATTCGTAGAGGTTATGCAAATGTAGCGGGGGCTTTAGTCGACCCAAGAACATGTTCACAAGAACTGAAACTTCCATACCGCGTCACACATGTAGTCTTGGCCTCGTCCCCTTTAGCCACGCGCACTTGCCAATATTTGGATCGCAAGTCAAGCTTGGTGAAGTACTCGGCCTTATACGTCGATTCGAACATTTGCGCGTAGCGATTGTCGGTTTTGTTCTTGATCGTGACTCTGTTTAGTGCTCGATAATCTACACACATTCGAAGTGAGCCATCTTGCTTCTTCTGACATACGGTGCTTTGGAGGGCTGGACCAAGCCCGCATTCAGCAACTTCGTCAATTGCTTCCTGACTGTCGGTTCTGGTGGAGTCATCCAGATAAGGGCTTGCGCGAGTGGTCTGACTTCCGGCGCCGACTTCCAATCGATGATCTGTCTACCTTTTAGGTGTCAGCTTCTTAGGTAACTCGGGAGGCATCATGTCTTCAAATCTTTTTAGCATAGGAGCTATTGCATCCGATACCTCAATATGCTTGTTCGGCTTGATCTCGATCAGTGCCACGACATACGTGTGCTTGCCTTTCCTATGTCCTTTCTCCCCCACACGTCTCTTAGGTGGCTTGTTGATGTCGTCCACAAAGCATGGTTGCTTCTCGTCCATGATCAACAGTCCATTCAAATTGGCAGCAAGGCTCTGTGGCCTTTGGAAAAGTCGATTACGTAAATAAATCAAAATCATCGAAAGGAATGTAAGAAGTCTATCGTACCTTTTCAATCTCCCGTCTGATTTCCACATTCTTTGTTAGGCCATGCGTCTCTTGTGCTTGGCCGTTCACGGCTTTGAGCTTGCTGTCATCTTTAGCAAGCTTCAATCTGAGTCTAGTTGTCTCCCTTGTTGATATGAAGTTGTGGGTTGCCCACATCTCTGATCTACCCGATGCCATGATCTTCTGTTTCACGATCGACAACTCAGCGATACATTAGCCTTTATGAGTTGCATCAGCTCAAATGGCATTTAGTAGTTGAAAGAGGTTGGCTCTCCCTTAGGGGCATCCATTGCTGTTTCCCAGTCTTTAGCTATGATTGCATTAATTTTCCTTCCTTAGGCAATCCTCACTCGATGTGGCCCCTATCGCAGATAAAGCATTGAATAGTACAGTGGCCAATGAAGAGTCGCTCTCTCCCCCACTTTGGCTTGTGCATATTTCTTCTTCCATCCCTTGCCTCTATTCTTCTTAAAGGTCTTTCATTTTGACTTAAAACCGACTCTTGCTTATTTCCCATTTTAGGTGGGAGTAGGGGAAGAGACCATTTGTAATCCACTAGGCGTCAGATTTACCGCCATGGGTGACAGTCTTGAGCTTTGCCTTCTCGGTTTCAATTTGAGCTCATCCTTGCCCGGCTTCCGGACATGAAGTTGAACAACTTTGACGGACATGTCAGCGATGTCGAGGATTAATTATTCCGCTCCTTCCGCGTGATCTCTAGCGAGCTGTCTTCTTGAGCTATTGAAGACTCTCTGGCCATCCATCTTGGGTGTTCGTGGGGCGGTCGCCAGCTCTGGCCAGGTCTCATCTTGATCTTTTTTTTTTTTTTTTTTTTTTTTTTTTTTTTTTTTTTTTTTGGTCGGCCGGCACCGACATCATCACTTGATCGTGCGCCAGCTTCAAGTGCCCGAACAAATACATGGTGGTTATTGTCACGTGTTCACCAACAATGAAATATTATTCCATGTCCCAGAGGAAGTTCTCTAAGTCTTTGGCATTCCATGCATCACCAAAAGGCTTGGGCTCAGGCACTCGCACCTTCGTAGGAGGCGATTCCAAGGTAGATGGTGTCCCTTGCACCATTGCTTGCTTCAACAATATAATCTCCCCTTCTAGAGATCTTGTCCCGCTCACGGAACTCCTTGAGTGCAGCCAGCACTTTGTCACGGAGGGTCTCCATCGGCTCTTTAAAGGTCTTCTCGCATCTCATCAAATCTTCTTTGCCGAGCTAAGCAATATTAGAAGGCTTGACCCACTTGGTCGACGAGGAGTTGCGTTTCGGTTGTTGTACTTGACTCTGCATCAACACAGACACTTGCATGCGGCAAACCATCTGCCACTTTGCTCTGCGACTCGTCGATGGTCATCCTCGCAGCAACCATCCGTGGCTTTGATACCTACTGTCACATGCCTAATAGTTGGCTTGCGTTTGCGGTGCCTAGGAACCCAATAGGCCAGCCTTTTCAATAGCCCCCTACAAAACACAAAGACGTACGGGGCTCTCCCCAACTCGTATTTTATTAACTTGTTAAAATACAAGACACTCCTGCAAAGGCTCCCACATGGTCGGGATGCTCAATGCTCTCAATGGATCCAACTCTCAAGAATTTTGTCAAGTGGACAGGCAAACCCTTTATATAGGCTGCACAGGGGTAGTCCTAGTACAATTCTGACTAAGAGTCCTACTCTAACTCTAAGTCTTGATCTTCAACCAGTGCGAATCCTTCCTGGACTAGGAGTCCTTGCCTGATCAGGACTCCTAAGCAAAGCCACACGAATTCCCTCTTAGACTAGGAGTCCTTCCTGATCAGGAGTCCTACTGCCACAAGAATCCTTGTTGCATTCGGATTAGGAGACTTGTTGCACAAGCGACTTGCCTTGGAGTCCAAGCAATGTGCCTTCGCGCCCACTCTGATCTACTTTGCTTCAAGTGTCTCGCCCTAGGCCCCCTTTAAGTCTTGATGCACTTGTTGCAGTTGTGCATGCCAGTGGGCATGGCTCTCCCTCCCTCTTGTGCGTGCTTGGCTCACGCATTGTCTTTGTCAGGCTTTTCATCCCGTACACCACTGCTTCCCATGATTTGCCTTGATCTCCTTCCTTGATGCGCGTAGACGACGATGCCCTCATGTCGCATCGCTCAAGTTCATCCTAGTTGAGGGCTAACAATCTTGATCATTACATCATATCTCATTTTCAGCCCGCTTCTCTTCGAACTTCAGCAAATGTTTCAGCAATCAATGTGAGGGTTTTGATTCCTAGAAGTCAGCCCCTATCTTCATCAAGACTGGGTTTTAATCCTGCCAAAAAATTGTTTGCTTGTTCTTTTTGAACATGCTTTTTGTATAGTTCAGCATCCGAAGGATTTGACCATGGAATTTACACACAAAGATTGATTTCGTATCACTAGCGAGTTAAGGGATTGAAATATTGGGCTACATCCATCTCAACAAGTTTTCCATGTCTGAGTATGCTAGAGTTAGTGCATCACACATCTCTGTAGCAATGGAATAATATAGATAATATTCCACTGAGTTTATAATCTATGCTATGGCCATAGAGCTTTGTGCATCCCATGTCAGAAAAGGGAGACCTCATGGATCTGTTTTTTTAATTTTCTAATTTTTTTTTATTGAACCATCAACCATCCACATAGCGGCTGACTTTGTCCTCTTATGACCATTGGAATGATTGAGACTATTGGAAATTTTGATTATTCGGTTTAAGTGGTTGTGATTTGAGAGAATTTTGGAAAAAAATTGGAAAGGAGGTTACGAGGAAGTACTTGTAGGGATGGGCCGAGAATTACAGAAGGAGACCTCACACAGAGCATCCACACTTAAGGAATTTGTTTGTATATCTTTTGTCTCAGTGGAATAACATGATACCATGAGCGATGAAACCAAAAAAAAAAAAAAAATAAATAAATAAAAAACAAAAATGAAAGACAAAAGAAAAACACTAAAGAAAAAAAGGGCAGTCCACAAAATGAGACTGATTTGTTGTATTATTTTATTTTTTCAATAGAGGTATTTATAGACTAGGTTTTGTAGCCACAACCTTTTATTTGAGGAGATTCACACCAGCTGTATTTTTGAATATTCAAACCAGTTCTAATATTATTGCTAGCAACTGGGTAACACAATTTCACTTTTTAGAAAATAAACCAAAGTGGATTTTATCCTTATTCAGAAAATAAGATTATCAAGATTCTGCCACAGAGAAATAAATTTAGATGATTTGTCATTTTGGTGAAGACATTGTACATGCACTATGTGTTTTTTATAAGTAGTAAGTGTGATGTTATCTAAATCTTCTGTTAATATCCACTTCTTATCAATGAGACTTTAAATCAATTACTTGAAGGCTTCATATTCGCATTTGAAGTATTGAATATAAGAAGATTGAGTTAATTTTATAGATTGAGCATATAAGTTATTTAGTGACCTTGGGAGCTTTTAGAAGTTTGAAAAACTGATATTTTGGAGTTTACTAGTCAGGATTCTGCCTTTGCAGCAGCACATGCTAAATAAAATGAGTTTAGATGAAAAATGTGTAGTCATTATTAATGCCGCAGCCAACAAGGTATACTACCATGAAAATTCGAAGCCTTAATCTTGAGAATTTAGTTTTAGCTTCATCAGAATTCTTTACCATATTCAAAATCTGTTTGTAGTCAAGAGAACTAGTTGAATTGAAAATTATTTGGTTCTTGAAAAGTTGAGTACGATAGGTGTTTGGATGCTGAATGCTCTAATTACAATGAAGAGTTACGAACATTTGTTTGTTTGCTCATTAGAAATCTGGATCTCTTTCATGGTTCAGTTTCTCCTTATGTAATATCCTTGTACCCTGTTGGTTAGTCCCTAAGTTTCATTATACTTCTTGCAAAAGTTTTATTCATGTGTCATCTAATCAATTATTTGGAAAATTGTTACATCTTTCTTATTTTTTTATCTACTCAAGGTAACATGGATGCCAACAATTGGAGAACTCAACTCCTCCCAGATGCTCGAGAACAGATTGTTAAAATGATGTAAGTATTTCTTCCCTTCCCTTTGTGATTTTCAAATAACCCATTGTAAACTTGTTAGGAATGCATGTGACTTGTCAATGTTGAGAGAAAACGAATACATTGATTCTCATTAATTTACAAAAGGAGGAAACATACATATTTATACCCTAGTGTTAGGGCAAAAAAGGAAACAGAGTTAGAGTCTAATTAGGAGACTAAAGAGAGAAGGAAAAGAATCCTAAATGAATTAGGAGACTAAACCTTAACACTCCCCCTCAAGTTGAAGCATATAGGTCAAAAGCATCAAGCTTGTCACATATATACTTTTATCATAGGACCTCTAAGAAACTTACTGAAGATTTATGCTAGTTGAGTCATTAGAGTTGAAAACCTTAACTATTAGTCATGTATCCCGATCTGATCTTCTCTCTGATCAAAGTGTGATCCACTTGATGTGTTTAATTAAATCTCATGGAAGGCGGGTTAGATGAGAGGCTTATGCGAGGTGGGCAGTTATCACATATAAGCCATTTGTTCATCCTTCCTAAATCTTAGCTCTTGGAGAGATGCTTCAACCATGAGTTCACATGTTGCTAAGGCCATGGCTCGGTACTCGTCTTCGTGCTTTGGTTGGCTACTAGATCTTGTTTCTTACTCTTAGGGATATTAAGTTTACCTCCAGAATGAACTACCTGATACCACGATGTAGAATGTACATTTGTGGGTGAGCACACTTGGTCTAAATCGCAGTACATGCTTAGGTATGACCTATATTCTCATACAACACCCCTTGACCTGGTGTTCCTTTGATATAACTGAGAATACGAACTACAACATCCCAATGACTATCACTAGGTGATTGTAGTAATTGACTAACTACGCTCACGGAAGCAAAGTGTCGGTAAGTATTAGTGGGAATGATTCGGAGTTCTATAAGTCGTCGATATCTTCATAGATCTCGTAGAAGCTCCCCTTGACCTAGTACAAGTTTGACTTTCGGATCTATAGGAGTGTCTACAGACTTACAGTCTAACATACCAGTGTCTGTCAATATATCCAAGGTATACTTCCTCTGAGAAATAACTATTTCGGAATTAGATTAAGCTACGCCAATGCAAGAAATGCTTGAGTTTGCTCGAGTCTTTTGTCTGAAAGTGGTGAAGGGTGTTTTTAATTCAGATACTATTACAGTCCTTGCTTATGTGACAATGTCATCCACATAAACAATCGAGTAATCTGCTTGTCTGAAGTAGATGAATGATGATAAAAAGCAGGGAATGGCTGTGGCGATCATGCGAACTCTGGATCATGAGTCAAGCCAGAAACTCAAACCAAGCTCGAGGAGGCTGTTTCAGACCATATAAGGAACGACGTAGTTTGCATACCAAACTAGATTCCCCCTGTGCAAGAAAACCATGCGGTTGCTCCAATAAACCTCCTCGGCGAGATCACCATTAAGAAAGACATTCTTGATATCCAGAAAAAGGATGTGAGCATGCTGTCATAGAAAGAATGACGAGTGAGAGGTAATCTTGGCCATGGGAGAAAAAATATCGTAATAGTTTACGAGCCATATTCGCGTGTACCCCTTGGCAGCCCAAGCAGACCTTAGTGGAGTTAATCTTGCCATCGGGTCCCTTCCTTTGTATAAACCGCGGCTTGACCAACGGGGAGACTTGCGGGAGGAAGCGACAAGCTTCCATGTGCCATTAGGTGAAGCATCCATTTCGCCGCCATTGCAATTTTCGGCCGGATGAGAGAGCTCGCTGGTATGCAGAGTAGAGATAGAAGGCGAGAGTGGAGACAAAGCGATGTAGGGTAAAGATAAACAATGAAAGCTAAGAAAATTATAAACGGGATGTAGGTTAGAAGTAAGGGTACCTTTTTTGGATGACAATAGGTAGATCATTAAACGGTTGCGAAACTAGAGCAGGAGATGACTGCGACATAAGAGATGAGTCAACACGAGGCCCTGTAGGAGGACGAGGACGACGAGAATAAACTTGAAGTGGTCGAATCACGACATCTGTAGGTGGAGAAGGGAAATCGGGAGATGGTAAGACAAGAGAATAGATAAGACATCGAACGAGAAGGGCGTCTTTGTAGAGGAAAAGGAGGAATCGCCGAGAAGGTGACATCAACGAGATAAAGTAGCGATTAGTGTGGGGAGAATAACATGATAGCCCTTAAAGGCGGGAATAGCCCGAGACACCTTACGGAGGCGCGTGTCGAAAAAGTGTCTCCAAGCACCACCGCGGCTAGTGTGTGAAGTTGACGCTGAATTTGGATATCGGCGCGCGTGTGGGGCGCGTGGAAGGTATTTTTCGTGAGGCTTCCACCGGAAAGGTAGGTGGAAGGAGGTGCTCTTGTTTGTGTGCTCTTTGGCTAGAATAGAGGTCGCTGGAAAATCTCGTCGGAAAAAGTTGCCGGCGACAAGGTGTTCCGATGATGGTTTGGCTTTTGTGAGGCTTCGTGAAGATTGTAACACGACCGGAGTGTGACACGATCGTTGGATGGGTTGTCGTAATTGACCACACGTGAAACCACAATCTGTATTCTCAAACTCTTTTATGGTTTTGATACTACGTTGAGAGAAAATGAATACATTGATTCTCATTAATTTACAGAAGGAGGAAACATACATATTTATACTCTAGTGTTAGGGCAAAAAAGGGAACAAAGTTAAAGTCTAATTAGGAGACTAAAGAGAGAAGGAAAAGAATCCTAAATGGATTAGGAGACTAAACCTTAACAGTCAAATAGTACAAGTGATTTTAGTTCATACTTGTTAGAAGCATGATATTTATATTAAACCAAAATCCTACAAGCTTGACATTTTAGGAGAGTTGGTCGTTTAACATGGTATCAGAGATTGGTTTGGCAGGAGGTCATAGGTCCGAACCACCTCTTTGTAATTTATTCCATATTTGTGGATTTGAAGTCCATGAAGGACTATATTTGGTTTGTTTAACTCTCCACGTGCAGGTATGAGGTCGCACGTGAGGGAGGGTGTTAGAAGCATGATATTCATATTAAACCAAAATCCTACAAGTTTTAGCTTTTAAGAGAGTTGGTCTTTTAACTATACTTATAAAAAAAAGTAATATTTGGGTGAAACTTCTTAGGTCAGAGTATACTGCTATTTTGGTGGCGATGCCAAACCACAAAATAATTATCCCGAGTAATTGGGTGGTTGAGCTAGTCCGTAGAAAATGAAATAAGCAGAAAATGGGACCTGAATTTGCGATAGGTAAAACCATAAAAAACGAGGAAACATCCATGGGGCAAATTTGGGTTTAGGCCAAAATAGTGTTTGTGGGGAAAAAAAATGAGAATTTAGTTTTATTAAACTAATACCCAACAGTATGTTTGGCAAATGTCGTTATTCTTAACAACGTTTTTTCGTTCAAAGGTTAGCCCCAATCACATTCTTCACAGTTTGAATTTGTTCAATTATTATCCTTGGACAAACATTTTGATTTTTAAGAAATTTCTTCAAATGCGTATCTAAGGCAGCGGCTTGCCAATATTTTATTTGTCCCCGTCTTCTTCCTCCCCATTTCTCCCCCCGATTTCAAAATTATTACAATTTCAATTGCCGCTATCATGGACAACGGCATTTGACAATTTAATAATTCCAATTGTCGCTGTCCATGACAGCGGCATTACGCACTACTTTGGGCATTAGTTTGGTTTCCAAACTAATTTTATAATTTTTTTTCTTTCAAATAAAGTATTTCGGTCTAAAACTCGTAAATTCGAGAGTAGATTCACTATGTGATAAAATTGTTTCAAAACTATTGAGAATCAAAGAATATTCCCTAGATATTTTTTGGTTTATCTCCTATATTTTTTTGTACATTATCCTCCTTCTTTTTACACTTTATTTTGTTTTTTTTTTGTTCCATTTTTTTGTATATATATAGGTGTCTCTACCTGCTATATAGTTAACTCCACTCATTCAATAAAGAAAACCTTTCTTTTCTTCTCTCATTTCACATTGTATCAGTATGGTTGGTTGCAGGTGAATACATCTTCTCAGCGGATCTTTTCCATCGGATTTTCTCCGTTGAATCTTCTCCGTCGGATCTTATTCGTCGGATCTTCTCATTCAGATCTTTTCCGGCGGACTTTCTTTGTCGGACCCTCTCCGATAGGCCATCTTTGGGGACTCTTTCCGATGGACTCTCTCCAATGGACCTTCTCTAACGGACCTTCTTCGGTGGACTTTCTCCGGTGGAACTTCTCCGTTGGACCTTTTCCGTTGTTGGAGCCTTCTCCGTCGGACCTTCTTTGGCTACCATTTTCTCCGGCAGACCTCCTCCGGCGGACCTCTTCCAGTACATTTGTAACAAGCTTGGTGTGTATGATCTATATGCTCCGATTTGAGGGGGAGTGTTGAGAATCATAGGATATTGCTCACGCCTCAGCGTGAGTTGCTCACGCCTTAGCGTGAGTTGCTCACGCTTCGGTTAGAACTCCCTGCTTTGGCATTCTTCACTCCTTTCTTTATAACTTTTTCATTCGGACTTCGAATCACTCAATCTTAGTGTCTACGAAAAGCCCTCGGAGTCTAGAAAATGCCCATGCCAATGAGGGAATCATAGAAGGACATCATGTAGGCGAAAGGATCACGTGTTTGCTGCGACTGGTTTATCTCCTTCCTTTCTTGTACATTAATTTCCTTCATTTTTGTATTTCTATTTGTTTCCTTTTTGTGTTTTCTTGACCTATACCATATTTTACTCACTCACTCATTAAATAAAGAAAAGTATTATTTTCTTGTCTCATTTCACAAATATTATGTATGATGCAATAACAAAGCACATTGATGTGAAATATCATTGGATGAGGAACTTTATTAAAGAACAACCGTTTCAAGTAAGAAAGATTCATACAGATAAGAACACTGATGATATGATGGCGAAGGCCATTACTAGAGAAAAACTTGAGCATTGTATCAAGAATGCTAGCACGGAATCCTACTAAGGATTTGTGAAGACTCTTACTTCAGTTGATGCATGGGTTTGGAGGGGGAGATTTTGTGGGGTTCGGCCCATAAAATAAAAGATAAAAAAGTGGAAAAGAGGAAGCCACCCCTCTTTACTCTTTTTTTTTTGGTGGCACCACGAGTTGCACAATTTTTTAATTGAACTTGGAGCTTCATTGCCTTACTCCTTTACTTGATAAATAAAGCATCTACGACTGCGAGAAAGGTATTAAGAGGACAAAACAGAGGAAGAAGAATGGAAGAGCAAATGGGGACAGTGTGAGAGGGAATTGAGAGTGGTGTTCTCAATTGGGGTGATCACACCAAGGTGAGTGTGAGTAAAAAGAAATTGAGTGATAAAATTGTTAGGATAGCGAGCATATTCAAAAGTGTGTGAAACTCAAGTAAGACAATACTTTGAGTAATGTTTTTGTGAAATGAGAGAAGAAAAGAAAGGTTTCTTTTTTGAATGAGTTAGTTAATTACATAGTATAGAAACACCTATATATATACAAAATAATGGAACAAAAAGGAAACCAAATAAATTATAAGGAGTATAATGTACAAAAAGATAGTAAATAAACCAAGAATATCTAGAATATTCTTGATTCCTGTTTCCTCTCAACAGGTAGACATATAGGTCATATGTGCAGACTTGTTACATATGTAATCGGAGAGGGTCCCTTGGAGAAGGTCAGGTGAAGATGGTCTCGTCGAAAAGTCCCCGGAGAGGGTCCGTAGAAGGGTCCTTAGAGAGGGTCAGAGACGGAGAGGGTCACGATGGAGAGGTTAGTCGGAAGATCAGGCCCAGAAGGTCGATGGAGAAGGTTCGTCGAGGAGAAGATCAGAGTCGAGAAAAGATGGCTCCTCTAGAACTGACCCTTGACTGCTACCATGTGAAATGAGAGAAGAAAAAATATTTTTCTTTATTTAATGAGTAAGTGAGTAAAATATAGTATAGGTTCTACCTATTTATATAGGTCAGGAAGACACAAAAAGGAAACAAATAAAAATACAAAAATGAAGGAAATTAATGTACAAGAAAGGAAGGAGATAAACCAGATAATATCCTATGATTCTCACTAGTATTGTTAAGTCGTTGGCAACATCATTGCAGACTTATCGATCCACAACAGCAGCGCGAGAGAAAGTGGTTGCTAACACTTGAGTGTACGAGTCTCACAAGTAATAGAGTGGCTTTCTTTTAAAACCAAGTATCGATCCTACGAGGAAGGTGTGGTTTTAGTGAGGATTAAGTACCTCGGCTACTAAAGTCATTCACTATTTGAGCGACTAAAGGATTTGGTGATTTTGTAAAAATTAATGAAAACAAAACAAAACAAAAACTGAATGCTTTGTGAAAATTGGATTAAATTGAATAAAACCGGGAGAAAACGACTTAGAGAGGAACTAGGGTTGGTCATCTTCATTGATGTCTAAGGGTTCATCTAGATAAGGCCTAAGTTGAGTGGTATGGCAGGTTGGTCAGGGATACGATCTGAGGATCCACTTTTGTGTTCTCCTTGTTTCTCTGTAACCACTATTCACAATTATGTCCTTCACAGGTCGTTAGGGCGATACTTTTCAAGATAATTTTACCTTTAGGCTCACATTGGTGTAGTTAAGTCCTTGCGATCGAGCCTACTGGACTAAGCTCGGATTAGGGTCACAATTACGTCCTTACTGATCCTCACTTAATACATCTGGTGTCCCCTCTTAGTGAAATGCCTTAGTCTTAGACTTTTCTAATTCCTAGCCTCTTTAACTAGGTTAATTTGAATCCGTTAATTGAATCATGCCTTAAGAAGATTAGGCAAGGATTTTAGGAGGCTTAGTCAGCGTCTGAGGCACCCTAGTAGAGGATTGAAGATGGAGTTCTCGAGCATGTATCGATTAGCAGAAACCTTAGCCAATCCCAGTCCCAACACCAAACACAATAAATCAGCCAACCCAGGCAAAAGATTAAACTAATCTAACATCAAATCTAATAACTAACCCTTTGAAATGCTTAGCTTAACATTTAAGCCATCAAAACCCACAAATTCATGTTGTTGACAAACATAAGACTGCAGAAATTGAAGGAGAAGAGATAGAAATACAAAACAGGGTTTAGGCTGCAATTGACTTCAAATCTAAACTCCAAGCTGAAATCCACACTCCACAAGGTCGTGCTTCCCAGCAATGGTTAATTACAAACCAAAGAATTCACAAAACAAACCTAAAACTAAGAGAAATCTAAGAAATCTAAACCTAAAAATGGAACACAGCTTGAAGAGGGAAAACCCTAAGAGAGAGCCTCCTTCTCTTAAAGTTTGAACCCTAATCATTAGAACAACTATAGTATTTATAGGTCTTGGAAAATGGGCTATAGATGGGCTAAAAATGGAAATATTCTTCGCTCCGATACGCCGTCCTTCGCGCGGTGAAGCCGCCGTGGCGAGCGCGTAATGGCATCTTCTGCTTGCTCTTCTCTTCGTGTGACCTCTTAGTTGTGGCGGGAACTACGCAGCCGTCGTGCGAACCGAGGCGGTCTTTTAAATCTTTTTGCTCTTCGCTGCGGCGAGCCATATCCTTCGCCCGCGTGACGGTAACCGCCGTCATGGCGAACTGAAATTTTGCTATAGATCGGCGTCTTCCTCTTGCTTGATTTTTTTCCTTCACTGGTTGATTTTCCTTCTAAACACACCCAAAATATAGCGGATAGAACTGAAACTTTCCTAAGAGATAATGGTGTGAATCTAGCATTTGGTGCATAAAACACATGAAAATCATACTAAAAATGCTAACCTGATTCCCACACACATCGAGTATTCTTGTAAGTCTATAGCACTTTGACTATCAGAATACACTATGTATTCTTTTTGTCTCAAACCTAATTCTAGAAGAAACCGTTCAGGCAAAGCATTGTTTCCTAGCTTTAGTAACTGCTATATACTCTGCTTCAGTAGTAGATAATGCTACACATTTTTGTAATTTTGATTGTTATGACACAACTCCCCTTGCAAATGTAAATAAGTACATAGAAGTAGATTTTCTACTATCTAGGTCTTGAGCCATGCTCCAGTGTGTATCCTTGAAAGGTTACGCTCCCCCAAACTTAAATATACCTTTGAGAGTTCTCATGAGATATCTGAAGATCCATTCCTTCTCGGTTGTCTTTCAAATTTTCAAAAATGTTTGCTCATGACTCATTGCATGAGATATGCGAGACCCCTGCGCCCTGCTTTTGTGAGCTTCAAACTACGTGAATATGGAATAACTGACATTTCCTCTTTTTCTTTCTTAGTAGATGGGCAAGACATCTTACTCAACTTGACATGTCTAGCAAGTGGAGTAGATACTGGCTTTGAATGTTTCATATTGAACATTTCAGCATCCGTTCAATCTTTCATTCCTATGATAGCCATAACTTGCTCGCTTTTTGTCTCATATGATCTCCATTCTTGAATCGCTTTGCATTACCAGTCCTTCATGTAGTGTCTTTGTGATTCCCTTTTCAGCTTTTGGATCATGTCAGAAACTTGACCCATGATCAACTTATCATCAACATATAATAAGAGAATGATAAATTTTCCATTAGGGAATCTTGGGATGTATATACATGGATCATCTTATGTTCTCTTTTACTTTTGACTCATCATGAAAGAGTCAAATTTCTTGTACATTCCCTTGGCTCTTGCTTCAGTCCATACAAGCTTTTCTTTAGCCTGTAGACCATGTTCTCCTTCCCTTTGACCTTGAAGCCTTCTAGTTGCTCCATGTAGATCTCTTCATTAAGATCACTGTGCAGAAATGCAGTTTTTACATCGAGTTGCTCTAATTCAAGATTCATACTTGCAGCCAATCCTAGTATAATAAAAATTGAACATATTTTTACAATAAGTGAAAATATTTCATCAAATTCGATACCTTCCTTTTGACCGAAACCTTTCACCACCAAATGAGCCTTGTACTTCAACAACTTCTCGTCATCTTTCTTTTGCTTCAACATGTATTTGTTCATGAGTGCTCTTCCCCTTTTTGGTAGTTTTGTGATAGGGACAACACAAGAGAGAAATAGATTGAAATAAGGATTTATAGATAACTGGAATAAAGACAATGGAGGAGAGCAATTTGAGTGGCTCTCAACTCTCCTATAGAAAACAACTCCCATAAAGATCTTGCTCACCCCCCACCCCACTACCTCCTTTAAAGGCAGCAATAACATAATAATATTCCCTCACATGCACTCCACCTTGTCCTTTGGATCCTTACAATTCTTGCGCCTTGTATAAGTAAAATGGATTAAAGCCCTAACATTACCTCGAAATTTTGAGAGTTACCACAATCTTCAAGGTGAAAGCTTGAAAATTCTTGAATCAAAGGAGAGTGTTCTCAGAAGCAGTCACTTTCCATTTGATTTGAATTCAATTTCATGTTTGTTGGACCCCGAAATGGGTTTAGTTCCCAAAACTTCTACTAGTTGAACTAGCATTTCCATGTCATCACTCAAGTGAGGAGGCAAGGGGGGAAGGGGTGGAAAAGATCCCACTACTCGTTTAAGTTGTGAAACATGAAACATAGGATGGATTTTGGCACCAACTGGAAGTTCTAAACGATATGCAACTATGCCTACCTTGTTTAGGACCTTGAATGGCCCATAAAAACGGGAGGACAATTTCTCATTGTACGGTGAGCGAGGTGTGCCAGTAAGTGTGATTTGAAGACTAGGTCACCTACACCGAATCTTGATATCCGCGACATTTTTATCGGCTTGATTCTTCATGCGATCATTTGGGCTCACATGGGTTGTTGACATTCACAACTCTTGTCAACCTGTTTTATCTCTGTTTATTAGCTGTTGATCCACCTCACTAAAAACTGATGAACCCCCCTCATAGGATAAGAGAGGTGGGGGATCATGACCATGGATCACGTGGAAAGGAGTGGTATTGGTCGCTGTGTCATAAGAGGTGTTATACCAATATTTAACTCATGGTAAAAATCGGCCCCAGGATTTTGGCTTGTGATGCACAAAGCAATGTAAATAAGTTTCTAGGCAGCAGTTGAGGACTTCCGTCTGGCCATCGGATTATGGGTGATAGGCAGTACTAAAGTGAAGGGCCGTACCTTGTAGTCTAAAAAGCTCCCCCCAAAATTTTCTAAGAAATATCTTGTCACGATCAGAGACAATGGAGAGTGGAACACCACGAAGACGCCTGTGTCACGAGCAAAAATGGCGTACTGAAGCGATTGCTTGAAGGGATGTTTCAATCGATAAAATGGGCATGGATTGCCAACTTTTTATTTCATGACCCTGAGAATGGTGTCCCGTCATTTATGACTTGAAGCGATCCTTGATAAAATTTAAAAATGTCCTCGAATTTGGAGGGGTATAGGGGCTTGGTAAAGAGACCATTGGGGGATAATGTGGATTATTTGTTCTTTTGGCAGATTGGGTAAGCAACAACATAGGACCAGACATCGTTTTTCATTCCCATCCAATATAATCTAGCAGAAACTATTTTCAAAGTTGTAAGCACCCCTGAGCATCCCTCAGTTGGGTTGTCATGTGACACTTTCGTGTAAGGCCCCAGAGGAATCGGTGCGAGAAAATTTGGCAAAACTAATTTGTTTTGGTAATAGAGTCGATCTTGGATCAAGGAATAACCCGGTTTGGATGGCTGTCTGCATGACAAGGCAGTTTGGATTTGGGATAGAGTAGGATCATGATCTAGTTCCTTGTCTAGGTCATCCAATTGCAGCACTTGAGGAATAGATAGAGAGAGCAGGGTAGGATGAGCTGGGACCTGAGAGAGAGCATCTGTCACACAGTTTGTATTCGATGTCAAAGTTATACACTAAGAGCTTGCAAAGCCATTTTTGATAGTCAAGGCTTACCATTCGTTGAGCAAGCAAGAATTTTAAGCTGCGTTGATCTGTATGTACAATGAACTTTCGTCCCAACAAATAATGCAACCATTTTTGGATTGCTCGAACAACCATTAATTCACGTTCATACATTGATTTGAGGCGCCCTGAAGGAGGTGAGGCCTGACTGAAAAAAGCTATGGGATGCCCGCGTCACGCAATAATACTAGTCGATGCCCGACTCGGATGCATTAGTCACCGACAACAAAGGGGTGAGAGAAATCTGGGAGAGCCAAAGTGGGAAGTTGAGTCATGGCAGCCTTAAGAGTTAGGAAGGCCTCCTCTGCCTTTAGGCCCCACTTGAAGTTGTCTTTCTTTAATAATTCAATTAATGATCAAGCTATGCTTCATAATGTCTTCCTGAAAGCGACGGTAATAACATGGCCAAACCAACCACGTAAGTCCTTTAAAGAACTGGGAATTGGCCAATTTAACATCACCTTGATTTTTTTAGCATCAGCTGTCACGCCTTGATGAGAGATAATGTGACCCAGATACTCCAAACTAGTTTAGCCAAATCTGCATTTTTTGGCATTAGCAAATAACTGACGAGTCTCCAAAATGGGAGGAACATGATAGAGGTGTTGTTAGTGCTCTTTAGGGGAACGACTGTATACCAAGACATCATCAAAAAATAATAAAACAAATTTCTGTAGGCACTCAATAAAGACCTCATTCATAAGAGATTGAAAATTAGGTACGGGGCATTGGTTAATCCAAGGAATCTAAAAATTCTTAATGACCTTCATGTGTTCTAAAAGTACATTTTTGGAATGTCTTATGGTGGACTCGTATCTAATGGTAGCCGGCCTTGAGGTCAGTTTAGTGAAAATGGTGGCTCCATGGAGTTTGTTAAAAATAAATTCATCAATAATTGGAATAAGGAACTTATCTGGAATGGTGGCTTTGTTTAACACACGGTAATCCATACAAAAACGCCAACCGCCATCTTTTTTTCGAACTAGTAAAACAGGGCTGGAGAATGGGATATTACTTGGTTGGATGATCCATGTTGTCAATATCTCTTCAACCAGACGCTCGATTTTTGTCTTCTGAAACTGTAGGTAGCGGTAAGGTCTTACATTGATGGGGGGTGTTTCAAGGTGTAGTGTGATGACATGGTCGCGGGACCTTCGTGGTGGTAATCCCTCAGGTGACTGAAATACCAACGGAAATTGGTCAAGGATTTGCTGTATGGAAGCTGGTGGCTGGAGGTTGGTCGGGCACTCCATAGCTCCAATGCTGCCAAGTTCCACCAAAACTCCTTCGTCCCGATCTTGTAGGGCTTTCCACATGGCTTTCAGAGAAGTGCTCAAAGTGGGATCACCTTGAACAACCACGGACATGCCACGCACCTGAAATTTCATAGTCAATGATCCTCGATTCACGCGTACCTCCTAATGATTCAAGCCGTACATACCCAGGAATGATTTCCACTTCACTCCATGGGTAAAAAATCCTCTAATCTCTATATTATGAAGAATATTAAGGGACACCCACGACACATTCCTTCCTTTAACGACTAAGCTGTACCCGTTGTACCACGTATCGACTATCGACTCAGTGGTGTCCCAGTTTTGAACTAGCACTATGGAGATGAAGTTATGAGTTGCCTTGCAGTCAGTCATCACTATCACGTCTTGCTGATCGACCCTCCCTTCTATCTTCATTGTTTTGAGGCGTGAAAGTCACACCACGAGTTGATGGATAACCGCGAATTTCCTTAACATCGGCCCAGTTGTTTGCGTGATTGTGCGAGCGAATCTTCGTATGATTCCATACTTGGAAGCGTATGTGAATTCGCGGAGATGCGCTCCCACCATTGTTTGTTGGGCGTTTCAGGTTTTCTGTCTCTTTCTCCCACCATGGCATAAAATTTTTGTAAATATTGGAAGACTGGCACTTTTGTCTCTGAAGTAAACCCCTTGTCTTTCATGGCGTCATCAATAGAAAGTAATAAAGTATTTGTTACCACCCAGCGAATCTACCTCCATAGGTTTGCAAACATCGAGAATATACCAATTCTAATTTATCGATTTTGAGTAGGTTCTTTTGGAATGATACTTTGTGTTGCTTTCCCGAATAGCGATAGATATATGGTTGTTGGTTGCCTTTGGCGTGAGAGCGAGGAATTGCTTGCCCAAAAGTTGTAATACTTTCTTGCTTTCGTGTGCTAGCCTTTTGTGCGTCGTTAATGCCGTAAATAGGAGAAATATCATCGTGTTGCATTTAGTTGGCCTTTGCACCTTATGTGTTCTCTGATTGTAACATAATTTGCCTCGTACCACCACCAAAGATCCCTTGGTGAGTTTCCAATTGCCACCACTGAAAAAGTGTCTATATCCATCCTAGTCCAACGTATGCACAGAAATCAAGTTCAGACGCCGATAAGAATATGTAGCACATCATTTAATGTCAATGTGCACGCCATACTAGTTTGTATGTACATATCATCGATCCCGCTGATGCGGGAGACACTTACTCCAGTATTACGAAACTAGTTTCCAGTTTGTGCGTGGTAAATATTCCGCTTTTGGGGACCTGATAGCGGGATCTGTCAAGTCCACTATCCATTCATCACCTTTATCTGCTACTTGACATCAATCTCCTCGATTGCAGAGTAGAGTCACCTCATTGTTGTTGGTGAAATTGTGTGTGATATTCTGTCATTGTTGCATATTTCTAATTGTATGCAGCTCATTTTTAGATTTGTAATTCCTTTTCATAGCTTGGTTTAACATAGTGATATCACTTGATCTTCTCTCTAGACTTGCATTTGCCTCTTGAATTGCTTTGCCTAATTGGTACTTTGCTTCTACTTCTTCCCTTGTTTTCTGTGGCAAGGGCATGTGTGTCATTGCTCACCAAGTCCTTCCTTTGAACTTCTTCATTGAACATGCTATTTCTAACCATCGTCAATGTGACTTTTCCTTTTGGGCCTGAATTTCCTAGAGACACCACCAAAGTGTTCCAACTCTCAGGTAACGAGCTGAGCAGTAGGCATACTTGGGTTTCATCATCAAGGGAAAGACTTGCAACCGATAGTTGGGAGACCATTCTTTCACGAACCTTTAGATGCTCGGCAATTGATTTTCCCTCCCTTTAGCTTCAAATTTGTCAACTTTCACATTAAGAAATTTTGCCTGCGTTCTTGTCTCATATTCTTAAAAGAATATAAGGATCATCTCTTTAATGACGTGGTTGTAGGAAATCGATGTCTCTTTCATTGGCCAATAACACGAATGTCTTATTTTTCAATTTCTTCTAGTCAGCATCTGACATATCACTTGACTTGGTATTATCTCATTCAATATGATCATATAAATCATTACAATTGACGAGATCCTCAATCATGGATTTCCATAATAAATAATTTGTTGCCACGTCAATTTAATCATGGTACTTGAATAATTTTAAGCCATGATTCCACCAGTACACGAACTGTAGAACCACACTCTAATACTTGTTGGGAATGCGTGTCACTTGTCAAATATTACAACAAGTAATATTTGGGCAATTTTGCTAGTCCACAAGAAATTATACAGTAAGTTGGGTGGTGATGCCAAACCATAGAAAAATTAAAATGATCAATTGGGTGGTTGAGCTAGTTCACAAAAAAAAAAGAAAGAAATGGGAACACCAATTTTACATGGTAAAGCCCTCAAAATGAGGGAAACATCCATGAGACAAATTCGAGAGCAAATTCGCTATGTGATAAAGTTGTTACAAAATATTACTCAAGTATTGCCCTTACTTGAGTTTCACACATCCTAAGATATGCTCACAACCTTGACAATTTTATCACTCAATTTCTTTTTACTTACACTCATATTGGTGTGATCTCCCCAATTGAGAACACCCCTCTCAATTGAACTCTCTATTCTCTCACAATTGAACTCCCTCTTCTCCCTCTTCTCTCTATTCTCTCTTCTTTTTGCTTGTCCTCTTGGTGCCCATCTACGTGCCTAGATGCCTATTTATAAGCAAAGGAGTAAGGCGGTGGAGGCTCCAATTTCAATTAAAAAATTGTGCGATTTGTGGTGCCACTGAAAGGCTCCGAAAGCAAAAGAGAAAAGGGGGCGGCTTCCTCCTCTTTGTTTCCTCTTGCCTTTTTTTTATTTTATGGGCTGGACCCCACAAGGCAAACTCCATCAATTTAAGAAAAGGCGCCTATGAGAGAGAAACCCCACCTCTCCTTCAGGCCTTTAACGACCAAAGGATAGAATACCACATGTGCATAATAACTCTTTATTGTCCCTTGCGACTGATGTTTTTATCTTTTAATCTCTACTTTATTTGTAGACTTTACATTAAGTATTGGTAATTTTTGTTATATTACTTTTCAATTAAGTTCTCACATAAGCATTAATTTGTCTTGTGGAGGGTTAGGGTTCAAGTCCCAACTAGGACGAAATTAATCTATAAAAACAAACTAAGTATTAATTTGTGCAATTTAATTACTTGGTTTTTGAATTGTTGAAAGAGTTGTGTATCTTTTAGTTATTCTGGATCTCTTTAAACATAGAAAGAAGCTTTGTTGCTTTTAATTCATTATGTCAGTACAATCCATAGAGTACTAAAAGCTTGAAGATTATCATGTGCAGAATTGGGACATTAGTGAAAAGCTTTCCATCATCTAAGCAATGGGCTTTATCTGAGGTTAAGAATATTGCTGTGCAGTTTGAGAATAAGATTTATAACACTGCAACAAGCCAGGTACATTCATTACATGGGCATTGTCAGATTTTTATAATCTTTATTTGCATTAGTAATTGGTTATTTATCTTTTTCAACTGACACTTAACTCATGGAAGCCTTAATTATTGCTTTGCATCAAGGAACTTGTTTATGTTGTATTTCCTTGTTTTATTTCAGTCTCAAGAAGTCTCCTTTTCATTGTGATGCCTAAAAACTGTGTTATGAATTATTAGTTCTAACTAATGCACTCTATTTGATGCACTCTACGACATTGCTTGAATTTTAATTTCAAATGCTACTATGGCTATTTCCTCACAAATGAAGTTATGTATTCTTTTTACTTTTTGTTTTTCTAGTCTTCCTTCTCAACATCTTCATCCTCATTTTATGAATTATATTCTATAGTGAATGTGAAGATTTTGTGAACTTTATAGTTTCTAATTCATGTTTGTGTTGTTTGAATATTTTATGCATATAAGAAAGACTACACACTCCTGTTTAGTACTTCATGATGCATGGATTTTGTGACGCCCCAACTCGGGGGTCCGTTGACAATCCGTCAACTCGCGGAATACATGTAGCCATTGAGTATCTGTCACCACAAATGGTATCTCTCTACACGAGACTCAAACATGAGTAAAAATAGCCCTGTCGGGCCCATGCATCCATACTACTTCAAAATATAACCAACTATATTACAATAGTTTCAGAGTTAACTACACTCTTATACAAGCGTAAGACGAGAAAATCGATTTTCTCGAGAGCAAAAGCAAGTAATTTTGATAAAAATCGAGAATTTATTCTCTAGGTCTCGGATGGCTGAGCGGATTTCACCGTTGGAATCGTCTCGCGAGAAATCTAGCTGAACACGTCGAATTTCGTGGGTCGAGACAATCGAATTTGCACGTTTCAGTATCGCGTTGAGTCTTGTCAAAATGACGTGTGATGTGAAAGTCGCATAACATGTTCTAATGTTACTTATGTTGCATGAATAGAGAAATGATGGAAATGGACGGCCGAGATAGTGCAAAGTGTAAAAACTGGGGAAAGAAGGAACATAGATGTCATTAATGGAAAGTTTAAATGGAAAAAAAGACAAAAGAGCTACAGTGACTAACTCAAAAGAACCATCGGCAATAAATGGGAAAAAAAGAAAAGGTAGAGCTCACGGTTTGTGATATCTTTTAGAGAGAGAAAACTTCTCTCTAAGATTTTGGGAAGTCCATTGTCCGAAATACTTCGGAATGAAGGAGAGGTTGCTCTACTTGAACCCAGCCAGCGTGGGCTCGATTTTGGGGAGTTTGATATTCAGGTAATTGGGGTTTCATCCTACTTGAGTTTTACACTTTGTTTAAGTGTTTTATGATGTTTCGGTTGGTTTAAGGCCTTGAACGGCCGTTTGATCGATTCCCAGATCTTGGGCAGGGGTGTAAATTTAGACACCCATTTGGACGGTCAGAGTGATTGTCCGCGGTATTTTGGAGTTCTTAATATTGAAGTGTGCTATAGATTGTATTATGATGTGTATGAGGCGGGAAATGGCCATGAAATTCGAGTTCTGAAAGTGGAGCCGGAGTGTTGGTTAGTAGTAGTGAGCAGTGGCTTCGAGGGGTTTCTTGTTCACGTGAATAGTGTTCATGAAATATTTTTGTGAAATAATGTGTTTGGTTGAGTAATTCAAATTGAATTGCTCGTGGTTGTTAATTAGTCCACGCGAGCTAATTTTTGATGTAATGGATTGTGAAATTGCATAACATGTTTGTGTGACTAAATTATGTAAATGTATATCATGTTATATATGTTTGCATGTGTAATATAAATTGTATTGGAATTGGCGTCGTAATTCAGCATGTGCGGTAAGGGCACCTAGGATGATAGGGTGAGTGCATGAGGTGGTTTAATGAGAGGATTGTTTCGAAGGGTTTGACTAATAATAAATGTGAGAAGTGTGTCCATTACAATATCGGAGGGTAGTCCATATAGCGTATCAATCGTCGGGTCGCTGATTGATATACATTGGAGGGTTGTCCGCTAGATTATCGGTCGGTCCAGCTACTTATATCGGAGGGTTGTCGCATGATTAAAAACAAATGCGCTGTTTTGAAATAATGTTTCTCATACGTGGCTTAGGCAAGTGTGAGGGAGTCGGTGAGGACTCGGGGTATGAGTTGATCATGTAGACATTCAAGTAGGATCACGCATTTACTTGAATGTATGTTTTCATTTGAGCATTGCATATGCGCCAGGTGGAGAGTAACCCGTTTAGGGTGATTCCCTTTATTAATTATTAGCTCACCCTGTTGAGAGAATTATATTATTTCAGGTACAGGGAGCGCACGAGAAGACGGCTCATCATAGAGGCCGCTTTAGAAGAAAGTCGGGTTGTGACTTTGGTTTTATGATGTATTACATGTATTAGAATTCTAGAATTTTAATATATGTTGTATAAATGGGGTGAACTCTTGTAACTATGGTATATAGTTAGTACGTTTATAGTATTGTTTTATGGTAGTAGCGTTTTTACTCATGTTATATATTATATTAGATACATTTTGGGACCCGATTTGTTCTTTGGATAGAACAAAATCTGAGGCTGCACTTGCAGATTTTAAGTGGGAGATGTCGGGTCACTCGACATTCACGAGTGTTTCCGCGGGTTTACTGGTAGTCAATGGACCCCCGGGATTTGGGGCGTCACACAAACATGTTTTACAAAAATATATAAACAAAGCCACATGTTGCTTTCAACCTCAAGCGGCCTCACAGTGTGCCAGATCTTCTGAATACTCCTTGTGCACGAAGGGTTAGAGCGCGGGGTGAGCAATGCCAGTGGTTGAATTTTCATACGTTAGGTTCTCGCTGAGTCTTCGTGGTAGTGGCTTAGCGTTCAGAGTAAAACATACTGAGTCCACTATTTAGGAAATGTCTATATGTTATGGATGAGAATGTGATACAACCATTCCCATATCTCGAGCCCTCACTGACTCCCTCACGCGTAATAAGCGAGTGTGAGAAAACCTTTGTTTTTCAAAATAAAGGTTTTGTTCACGAAACATAATACCCGATTTCGATAAATTCTATTGGACAACTCTCCGAGGTGGAATTGTTGGATAACTCTTGAGAAATGATCGTGGTCATCCTCCGAGATGAGCTTGTTAGACCCGACTCCGAGAAATGGTGTCGGAAAATCTTATATAAATTGTTGTGACCATGTTTTTTCATGTCATGCACTCATGCATTTCTAAGAGTTGCAGGTGCATATGAAATCTGATATGTCATTTACAATAATTCATGTTAATATATCGCGCATCGTATATTAACGAAAATCATACATAAACAACATGTTATTCATTCGCGTAATAACACGAAATTAGCTCACATGAGCTAATAAGCGATCCAAGCAGTTCATCTTGGGCGCGAAGAATCACATGAAGGCCAGCCAATGAGTCACATGAACAGTCAGTACGCGGTCTCGGGTATCATGGGCGGCTCCCCAAAGTTTCACTGCCATTGATCTTTGGAGGCGGAATACGGCCATCCCGGCCTCAGAAGATATCCCCATCCATTAAAATGACTCTAGTCAAAGAATAAATCAAGTGTAAGAAAACCCCTACCTCCCGAGTCGAAACTCCACACACATCTATACCCACGCGCAGCTCGCAGCTGGGGATCAACTTCGCTCGTTCGCCGGATCCACGCATCGATCGTCGGAAAATCTAGAGAGAAGGTAGAGCTTCTCTCTCTAAAAGCTCTTTCTTTCTCCCTCTTTCTCTCTCTGTCTCTCTTTTTCCCTCCCAAACCGGTTGGGAGAAGATAGGGTCAAGTGAGATGTCCTCTTATTTCCGCCACATGCCACTCTCATCGGCTCATCGATTACACCCTATCCACTTATCCATCTACCACGATTTCCATCAACTCACAAGGTGCCATTTCGTCATACTCACACTGGTACTCATCGTTGATCAATTCTCTCCACTCGACATGTGTCTCATCTTTTAGCCACTCAAAATGTCAAGTGTCTTGCACCACGCGCTCGAAAACAAATTGGACAGCCGACCGACGAAATTCGCGTGGTGGTTAGATTTTCACGGCATCGATTCCAACGCGGTTCAAGCTGGCCATCCGAGATCGTAAAATTCTGATTTTGACTAAAATTACCATTTTACCCTTTTTTAGAAAATTTGAATTTTCTCGGGTTTTACAAATTTTCTGTATATATGAACTTTTTACCTTTTTTTTTTCAGAAGGATTATATTCAAAGGATATCCGGGAAGATGTCATCAATAGATAGAGCACTGCATCATAGCCTAATGTTTTGCCATCAAACTCAGTTGATACTAAGACAATTTCTACAGATACAGGTAGTGAAATGGAAAATAAAAGTTTCCTAAGATGTGTGATAGGAACAGCAGTAGTCATGATTTGTTATATCATCGGCTTTTCATATTTACACTCAATCGTGGATATGCAGTTGGGCTTTTTGGTTGTCTATTGGCTTTTGCTTCATTTCTGTTCTGACTATACACAATTTTGGAGGTTAATTCATCCTCCTTGTGCTTATTTAACTTATGACATAATGAAATGTTGTTTCATCAAAGGTTTCTCAAAGCGATCTAAGTTATTGCTTCTATGTGAATGTTCATTGTATTAATGCTTACCTGAATTTTCATTCCTCTTAACTTGTCTGCTTTGCTTGTTTATTTTGAATAGCTTCTCATAGTGTCCGTACTGAAGTCCTTGAGCAAGGGCAATCATCTTTGGCTCCATTGTCTAATCAGTCTCAAGCACACCAAGAACTGCTCTCCCAGAACCTTCTTCACAGTACTGGTGCATCTTCTAGAGGGCGGAATTCTTGTATGTTTATCATCTGTAGTACCATATGACCAGTTTAACTAAATTCTGCCAAATGTTGTTGGCCAGGATAGCCAATTACAACTGTCTGGAATTTTACCAGGCTTGGTAAAGAAGTCGGCGGGACAAAGGGTATCTTTCAATAATGATGCAAATTCTTGGAGGCAGGTGCAAGAACAAGAAGATTTTCTTCAGCCTGTGACCCAGCAGCAATTTCAGAGTCCACAACAATTTCGTAGCAAGCAGCAATTGCAACATCAGATTCCGAGTCAGAAATTCAAGCAGGAAAGTATCACAGAGTCATCCATTCAAACTTCTCATGCCCAGAAACAACAGCAGCAGCAGGCTTTATTACAGCCTAGTCAGCTATTATCTTCTCAGCAATTTGTTATACAGATCTCTCCCATTATGGATATTTCACACGCTCTGGTCTTCCACAGCAGTCTTCTGTTCAACTGCAAACAAAATCTTTGCTTCAGCAACATCCACAATTAGTTGTCAGGCAACAGCAACAAACGCCACAGGCTCTTGTCATTCATCATCAAAGAACAGTGATGCAACAACCAGATGGGTTGGTTGGCCAGCACTTCAAACATTCATCCCAGAACCTGCCGTTATCAGGCCAGCATAACAACCAGTCAAAGCAACAGCAGCAGCACTTAGTCCGACTAGGTAATGTTTGTGGACTACAACAGAAGAAATTGTTTGGAGGTCAATCAGGTGACTCTGGCATGCTGTCTAATCAGCTTTCATTGCCTATGTCTCAACTGCCTATGTCTCAACAAGCTAAGGTTCCAGTGAGGGAGCCAACGCAGCTGACTGCTTCTTCTTCCTTGCCAACCAAAGGGCAGCAATCACAATCTCACCCATCAGAGATGCAATTAAAATTTGAAAATCAATTACAGCAAGAAAACGTGCTGCAGAATCCAATTTTGTCACAGAAAAATATACAGCAACGGCATCAAACATCAAGCACCTTGCTTGAGTCACATGTAACCGAGCAGTTTCAATCTCAACAAGCCCAAACAGAGGCATTATCCGCATGTTAACAGTTATGCGTTTCTACCATTCTTTGATGCATGATTGTTCGGCTTGGTATGCACATATTTGCATCATTTATTTATTTTTATATTTCCCTCAGCCTAGATGTAGATTTAAGTCATCAGTTTATTGTAGGCCTTTTCCTGTGCTACAGTGACATATTAGAAAGCTATTGCTTTTTAGATAACTAAAATAGAGGCTTTTTTTGGTCTTCTACTTTTATGCTTCACTCACTTGTTTCTTATTTGAAGGGGGTATCTGAAGTCAATTGAACTTTCTTTTTGGTTGATTTAGTGAAGGAGGTATATTAAGTCAAATACTTCCTTTTTGGTCATCATTTTATATTAACCTAGCATTTTCGATTTTGTTATGTTTACCATTCAATTTATAAGGATGGAGATATAGTTTCCAGAGATTCAATGGGTTAGCACAAAAGCCTTCTCTTGAAGAAGAGAAAAAAGAATGGTTCAAAGGATCCACAAAGAGATCCTTGTGGCTGCGCTCAAGTGGCAAAGGGTTGGGTGGGAAAGTTGGCATTTCTTAGTTCAAGCCCCAAGAGGCCCTCGAAGGGAGAGTGACCCTAGAGAGAAGTTGTAGAGAGATGATGATACAGCTGAATAATGCACCCATGTAGCAAAGGAAAATGTAGAGAGAGAGAGAGAGAGAGAGAGAGAGAGAGAGGTTTAAGGATAATATCATTAATTTGGAAAGAGTTCATAGATTGGGTCTTGGAAGTTTTGGTTCTTTGACTTGTTCAAGATTATTTTATGTAAATTTTTTCTTTCTAACCCTCACAATCGTGTATTCAACTCTTTCTTTCTAGACATTTTCCTTTGATTATGAAAGTCTCACTTAAGGTAAAGGCTTTAGGATGACTTATGACCTATAAAAAGGTTAATACCAATTATTTGGTATTGTTGAAGATGTTTCAGAAAGTTCTTGTTAAAGGCATGATATTCATATTAAACCAAAATCTTACAAGCTTGAGCTTTTAGGAAAGTTGGTAGTTTAACATGTTATTAGAGCTTGGTTTGGCAAGAGGTCATGAATTCAAGTCATCTCTCTGCAATTTGATTATTTGCTCCCCATTTGTGTATTTGAAAGTCCATACTTAGCTTTCATCCCCGCATGAGGCGGGGTGTTAAAGACATGATATTTATTAAAACCAACTTACAAGCTTGAGCTTTTAGGAAAGTTGGTAGTATAACAGTTCTCAAATGCATATAGTTTTGTTATGTGGTAAGGAAGCGATGAATTGATTGTTTATCTTGTTTTATACTCTTTGGCATGGCTTTTTAAGTGTTCTCTAAGTGTTTAAGTATTTAGTAAGATGATAGGAATGCCAAAATTTTACACTGGATGGAGTATTGTGGGGAGGCTTCATAGAATATGGTCTACTTCTCTCCACTTACTAGACCTCCTTTAAATCACCATTTGTGATTGGTTGAGGGAGAGTTCACAAAAGGCTAGCCATGTGAAAAAGGCAAACGGTGGGAGGTTTGCTCCAAATCAACACCACCTATATCTAGCTCGGGTCATTTATTTTTATATCGTTATTCATCATTCAAAGGAAGGTGAGTTTCTTGCTTGAGAAGATTTAAAGGAACCTTTTGTGGCAAGGTGGAGTTCTAAAGAAACCATTCTCGTGACACAAGGATTACTAAGGAAAATGGAAAATGTTGATTTGAAATTAAAAGATCTTTCTATCTGATGAATCTCTTTCTTTTCTATCTTCAATGAATTCATTTTGGCAAGTGGAATCGGGTGCTTGTAATCGAGTTAATCAAGGAAAAAATTGTATTTTTCATTAATCATAAACCACCTATTTATATACAAGACAATCCCAAACCAAATAAGAAAGAATAATAAAGTTTCCTAACTTCTATGAATACAAGTTTCCTTTCTCCCAATTAGTTTCTAATTTACACATCAGAACATTCTCAAGTCAAGCATAGATGTTAATCATGCCCAACTTGTTACAAAGATAACTAACCCGATCCCCACTCAAAGGTTTGTGAAAATATCTCCTAACCGTTCTCTAGTCTTTACGTATCCTATAGAGATCAACCCCAACCAGATTCATCACGGAAAAAAAAATGACACCCATCTTATTGTTTTACCGCTCATGAAAAACTTTCCGCATATGCATGACAACTCGTTATCACACCAAAGCTTTGTCGCACCGAAGTTTCGATGCCCACTTCCTCGATCAATAATCGACGATCCACATGATCCGCGATACAATGACAGCCATGGTCAGCTCGCCACCGATCTACAAGCCTATGCGTCCCCGGTTTTCGATCCAACACCGCACGCCCTCTTTGTCCATTTTTCAAAAGATAGATACTTTTAGATTCTTTTTTATTTTTCGTTAAAGTTCAACACCATTGAAGCCCCTCTCATCATCTGGAGTTGTTTTGTTCCTTCTAAAAGTGCTGATTCCGTTGCTTCTGTGACTCTCTATTGATTTCTCATCTATATGGCTGAAAAAGATGTCTCTATGGTCGAGAAAGATGTCTTTATGGTTGCGAAAGGTCGACTTTTGACCATTCAGATCTTAAACTCCGCAGATACTTTCGATAAACTCACTGGGAAGCGAAAATTATCAATCATGGGTAGATTCTGCAATCTATGGTTTATCAGGGTAATGGTTAGCGAGGATCATCTTACCACTCCGTGACACAAGTATCCTCGGCGACTAACGTCCTCAATGGCACAAAATTGATGCTTTACTATGCAATATTCTCCGACAATCTATTGATGCCAAGACTCTATATAATATCAGCCTATAAACTTCACATGCCACCGGAATCGTAGAAGAAATTGCACATTCACGATATTCACCGCCTTCTATCGGTAATATCCTCCATTGCTAATTTGGAATGAAATTGGGTATATGGATATATCTTCTTATGGTGGACAAATGTATGCCCTGCTTAACTTGTATCTATCTGCCAAAGTCTTCTAATACCTGAGACTTCAATCGGGCCCAAGATGGATGTCTTATGATCATTCTTCGCTTAACTCGTGCCGATGAGAACATCCGAATGATACCCACTGAGCTTTTATTCATACTCGATGAGGCTCGTCGCACGCCATACCGCACCGCCACTCATTCCATGCGCCTAAGATTACACCGACACTTCGTGATGGTTTCGCCTCACTGCGATTCCGCAGGTGGACGCAGAGCAACTAAGGTAGATCACGTCCTCAATGCACATATTGTCATAAGCTTGGACACACCCGTGATCGATGCTATTAGTTACGTGGCCGACCTCCTCGTACTGCTCATTTGACTTAGTCTTCTGATCCTTCAACGAGTTCGATTTCTGTCTTAGGGAGCTCATCCACACCTCAAGGGGTCATCCTTATGCCTGACGAATATGAGGAGTGCCTTTGTCTCAAGCAGCCAAATCTTCTTCCATTGCTTCTGTTGCCTAGACCGATAATGTCTCTACTTGCCTTACACACTCATCTGCACCTTGGATCCTTGATATTGGAGCCTCTGATCATATCTCTAGTAACAAAGACCTTTTTTCTTCTCTTACCTTTCCATCTCCTTTACCTCATTACCCTTAGCTAATGAGCCTCAAACCATACCGCAGCGCATCGGGTCACTTGTCCCCTCCTCCTTCCTCGCTCTCTTACTCTGTGTTTTATGTTCCTGATTTTCCTTTTAATCTTATTTCCATTAGTAAGTTGACTTGTGACCTTCATTGTGTACTTACTTTTTCACACAACTCTATAACCTTGTAGGACTCGAGTACGGGGAAGACGATTGGCATAGGACATGAGTCACAAGGCCTCTTTCACCTTAGCTCGCCTCTTTGTTCCACCGCACTTCGCACGACAACTCTCTCCTCCTCCTAGTTGTCTCGTCATCCAAGTCTTCAAGTTTCTAAGTCGGTTCCTCATTTTTCTATTTATCTTCACTGAAAAGGAAGTCATGTCACTGGAAACATACTCGTGTCTTGTTCCCAAAGCGTTAGATCCTCGGGACAAAGTCTCCGTTCAGCTTGTTCACACGATGCTCGGGGGTCCTTCTAAGTCTCGTGTCTACTTTAGGATTTTCGCTACTTTGTTACTTTATAAACGATTATTCTCGATGTACTGCTATTTTTTAATGAAAACTTGAGCTGAGTTATTTTTTATCTTTAAAAAATTTCATGCTAAAATTCGCACTCAATTCAATATTTCTATTCGTATTTTACAGTTGATAAGGCAAAGAAATATTTCTCTATGCCATTCTCTTCTTTTATGTTCCTTTCCACTAGGATTCTTACCAATCATCTGAGGCTTACACTCCTCAACATAATCGAGTGGTCGGGTGCATAAGAATCAGCCATTTAGTCAGAGACAACTCACACTCTCCTACTCCATCATACAGTTCCTCAACGTTTTTAGGGGGGATGCTATCTTAGCTGCATGCTATTTGATTAATCATATGCCATCCTCTGTTGCATGATCGATCCTCATTCTCGTCTTACTACCTAATCTCAACCTCTCTTTACCTCCTCCTCGTGTCTGGCGCCAGGTTCGTTTTGTTCATATTCCTCACCTGTATGATAACTTCAGCGTAAAGTCACGGAAAATGCCTTCTGGGTTATTCGCCTTTTAAAGGTTATCGTTGTTATTCTCCCAACATTAATCACTACTACTTCAGCCGATGTCACCTTCTTCAGGATTCCTCCTTCTCCTCTCGCAACGTCCTCCTGCTCGTGATGTCTTATCTATCTCTCTTGCTCCAACCATCTCCGCATTTCCTTTTCCACCCATAGATGTCGCGGACTCGACCCTTCAAAGTTTATACTCCGTCCTTCGTCCCGTCCTCCTCTAGACCTTCGTCAACATCTTCTATGCTACAGTCATCTCCTACTCCTATTCCGCAACCATCTGATGATCTACCTATTGTCATTCTGAAGGTACTGCCGCCTCTAACTCACATCCTATTTATAATTTTCTCGCCATCGCTTATCTTTACCTTACTTTGCCTTTGTTTCCACTCGTTTCGCCTCTACCCTTAAAAACACTAGTGAGGCTCTCTCTCATCCGGCGAAATAGGCAATGGTTGAGGAAATGGATGCTCTTTACTCTAATTCCATGGAGTTTATCGCTTCTTCCTCCCGCAAGTCTCCCGCTGGGTTTGCCAAGCCGGTTATAGTGAAGGTGGGACCCGAGAAGCCGTTGACGGCCAAGGCTTCCGTCAATGCTAAGGGGTACATTCAACAATATGACCTGCTCTATGATACTTTTCTCGATGGCCTAGATCGCCGTCGTTCTTTCTACGGCCGCATGCGCTCGCGACCCCTTTTCTGATATCAAGAATGTCTTCCTTCATGGTGATCTCGCCGAGGAGGTTTATATGGAGCAACCGCCTAGTTTTGTTGCTTAGAGGGAGTCTGGTTTGATATGCAAATTACGTTGTTCCTTATATGGCTCAGAATAAATTTTCTCCTGAGCTACTTCTAGTGGGTTTAGCCTGCTGGTTCGAGCTCGGGCATGATCTCAAGCACACGCATCATTCCGCTTTTTTATCATCATACCTCTAATGACAACAGATTACTGATTTGCTTATGTGAATGACATCGTACAGCCATGTGCAAAGTGACTAGGATGGTATTTAGTAATTCAAACCACAGTTATGAAAGGCGCGCCTGAGGCGCGCCTAAAGCTCAGCCCACCACTCCTCAGGAAACGCCGCCTGGGGTGAGAGGCGCAGGGGTGCGAGGCGCCGGAATCCCAGGTCCGTGCTTCAGCTTCCAATGCCGCCTCACCGTGCACGCCCTTCTTCCTCCTTCTTCCGTTTCTTCTCCTCTCTTTTTTTTTCTTTTCGCCGTCGAAAAATGGAAAATCCGGGAGAGGCGAGTCGAGAGCAAATAAGGCTCGTCTGATTCGCCGGGGGAACAAGAAGACCACTCAACCTAAAACGATCGCTTCTCTTCTTCCCGTCTTCCTCTCTTTTTCTTTTTTTTTCTATTTTCGTCGCCGAAAATGGAGAAATCCGCAGCGGGCCACGCCGCCGGGAGAGGCGAGCCGTGAGCGTACCGCCGTCGGACGCCGTGGAAGAAGAAGATTACTACGAAACGACGCCGCTTTCAGTTACCGTTTTTTTTAAATCGTAACACCCAAAACGACGCCGTTATGTTTTATTTTATTTTATTTTTAGAATCCACAAGCTCAAGAACGGCCGTTTTGGGCTTCCAAAGAACCAAACGACGCTGCTTTAGGTGTCTCAATTTTTAAGCCCTATAAAACCCCCCTCTTTCTCGGATTTCATCCTAAAACCCTAAAAAAAGCCTTCAAAAACACTCTCAAATCTGGTTTGAAGAGGGAAGAAGAAGAAGACTATGAATTTTGTGATGATAGGAAACACTAATGATGTTTGTTATTTTGTTTTGGAACTTTTAATGTTTGGATGATGGGAGCAATTATTGCATCGTTGATATTTCCTTTATTTTATTATTATATTTTATTATTTCATGAAAATTATAGACAATATTTAGTTAGATATATAATTTTTATTTGTATTAGGTAAGGTGCGCCTCTAATAAAAAAGCCCGCGCCTCAAGTGCGCCTTGCGCCTCAAGGCCCCAAAAGGCTTTTGCGCCTCGGTGCGCCTTGCGCCTTAAATAACTATGATTCAAACAACACCTCTTTAGCCACTTTCAGACAAAAGACTTAGGAAAACTCAAGTATTTTTTAGGCATTGAGGTAGCTTAGTCTAATTATGGAATGGTTATTTCTCAAAGGAAGTATACCTTGGATATATCAAGTGTATTAATCGATATGTTGGATCGTAAGCTCCGTAGACACCCTACGATCCGAACGCCGTTGCGTCGTGTCGGGGATTTTTTCAAGATCCAATGTAAGATATCGACTACTCAGAAGAATCGAACTATCTCGCTTATCACTGACTCTGACATTTCTTTCCCGTGAGTGTAGTTAGTCGCTCCTACAATCACCTCAGTGGATAGCCATCGGGATGCTATTCCGCTATATCGTGCCACCAGTCAAGGGTCAGACAGTAACGTGCAGGTCATACCCATATTGTCAAGCTACAAGGATGCAGATCGGGCAAAGCTCACCATAGATGAACATTCTACATCGTGGTATTGTTTGTTCATCGAGGTAACTTAATATCTCTAACAAGAAGAACAAGATGTAATAAAGCGCATCTAGCCGAAGTCAAAGATTTAGCCATGGCTTTGAAGAACACGCTAACTCATATTAATAAACATCTCCTTCAAAAGCTAAGATTTGGGAAGGATGAACAGATGAAGCTTATATGTGATAATCAAGCCGCCTTGCATATTTCATCTAACCTAGTTTTCCATGAGAGGACTAAGCACATCGAAGTGGATTGCCACTTTATCAGAGAGACGATTGCATCGGGATGAATGACTACTAGTTTTGTCAACTCTAATGATATCTTCACTAAGTCTCTTAGAGGTCCTAGGATAAAGTATATATGTGACAAGCTTGGTGCTTTTGACCTATATGCTCTATCTTAAGGGGGAGTGTTAAGCTTTAGTCTCCTAATCTATTTAAGATTCTTTTCCTTCTCTGCTTTGTCTCTAATTGTCTACAACTATTTCCTTTTTTCCCTAACACTAGAGTATAAATATGTATGTTTTCTCCTTTGTAAATTAGTGAGAATACAAAATTCATTTTCTCTCAACAAACCCCAAAAGAACTTCCTTAGCTATTCTTTTATTTTGTAATTTAGTAATGTATACCTAGTGAATGAAATCAATTCATTAAGACTTAGTATTTTGAAGATTTTCATTACTTTTTGGAAGTTGAAATTAAATTTGCAGCAATTTCCTGTTTGAGAATTTATCAAAGAAAAGTGTGCAATCTTTTTTTTTTTTTATAATTAGAAGTCAAATCTATTTCTTATTTAGGGCTTTTTATTGGTTCATGATTGAATTTGATTGATAAACTGTTCATTATTTCATGATTGAATTTGACTAGTAAATTTTTCATGGGCTCATGATTATATTTGATTAGTAAACTGTTCCTTGAACTACACAACCTTGATTTATTTTTTCTTTTTAGCACTTCATGACATATTTAAATTGACCCAATCATGCACATGTATCTATTTCTTATGGCACTAGATCCCACATCTGAGATAAGGCATGCAAATTTAGGTGATTGGCAAGAGGAAGTCTATCAAAAGGTAATGCTTTTTTTTTTTTTTTTCTACATTATATGCTGATGAATTTCTTAATGTTGTATCCCATTTTTTCATTTATACCTTATGTGGTCTGATTATGTCACTACTTCTTTGATGTTTTGTAATGTTTACAAAATTTAATTGTTTTGTGCTTGTCCCAAACTTAGGTCCTTTTGCAGTTCATGTGCAACACCTAGACAACTCAAGACCTTTTCAATGTTGATAAGTCTACCGTTCCCACACCTTAGCTTGCTAGGCTAGCTAAACACGTGACATGAAGTTAGGATGACAATTAAAGGTAGCTCTTAAGGAAAGGGAAATTTTTGGCATTGCCTGAAAAGTCTCACGGGGCTTGGAGATGCAACTCTTGGTGTTCTCCTAGGTTCCTTAAGCAAAATGATTTACCTGCGCTATCTAATGTGCTTATGGAACTCTTTGGAACCTTGGAGGGTTCCTTACGAATCAAGAACATTCTAGACTAACTTAGACACTACCTATGTACAAGTATATACATGGAAGAGTGTAGAAATCCCCATAATGCTCAGGACCTTCCATTCTTCTCTAGAGCTGTGTAGAACTACGCCATGATTCTCTAGGACCTTTCACACACTTTTTGGAGCTATGTAGGCTCCTTTAGTCTTTTGGAACCTTCTGCCCTTGTATATAAGCCTAAGAAAGGGAGTTAGTTGGAACAAGTTGGTGACAGTAAGAGGAGTTAATGAAAATCAAAATTTATCATAATGTCTTTTATGGATTATCAAACCAATGAAAACAAAAACATGCATTAGTATTGTTAAATGGTAGCTCTCACCAAGGCAAGTTTTGTAGGATTTGGATTTTAATATGAATGTGCGCTGCTTTGCCCTCGTGCAGCGCATGCTCGCATGTAGAGTCGAAAAAACCAAATAGGAGTCCTTCATGGCCTTTCTAATCACCAAGTGGAGGAATAAATTGCGAGGTGAAGCAGGGCCCAGACATCTGTCAAACCAGGGCTCGATACCATGTTAAATGACTAACTCTGTGAAACTCAAGCTTATGAGTTTGAATTTAATATGAATATCATACATTTAACAAGTATAAAAGAGCAATATCTGTAAGAGTTTTGTCTATAGAAACAAGCTTTTCAAACTAAAATTAATTAAATCTAAGGCCTTTTTGTAATATGGAAAGTTTTCAAGATCCTCACCCTAAAGAATCATAGCTTTAAATCATTAACATGATCACTTTTATCTTGCAGATTAAGGATTTGGACTGTACTTATCAGAATTGATTCAAATCTTTAAGAAGGTTGCTGCTAGGTATCAGGAGGTACTCTACAAGTATCCACCTTTGCAATTCACTATGTAAATGTTTTGCATTTTCATGAAAATTATGCTTCTTTCCACTATTCCCTTTTGGGTTTCTTTCTTTTTTTTTTTTCTTTATTTTTATATTTTTAGGTATTAAGAATGACCATATCTTTCTGACTGTTCTCCAGCTTGTCTCTCGTCCTCAACAACCAATAGGAGATCAATCTCAGAAGTTAAAAGATCTAATCTCAACACTGGAGTTTCTTATAAAATTTGTACAGGTGCCGAAAACTAGTATTTCACTTGGTTTGAAGGAGAAATTGGACAAGGTGGAGAATTTTATAATTGGTATTATAAATTCAAATTGGTCCAGAAAGCCTAATTCTTCTTCTCAGAAAAAAGAACTTCCCATGCCTGATATGCACTCCTTGCAGCAGTCAATGCCACCACAATCTCAAACGCCTCAAACAAAGTGTGATTCGCAGCCTATGATGTTAAATAGTACTGTAACATCTGTGCAGAAGAACAATGTGAACAACTTGCACTATGATACACAGAAAAACATAATAAATCTGCAACAACTGTTGCAAATCAAACTCGCAACAATTACATACGAGTGAAACCATCACAACAGGATTCTGTAGAGGTCTCCCCATATTCATGTAAGCGCTTTATGAAATCGTGAATGAAATGTTTTGTCATAAAAGTAATGTGAATATTCACGACATTCATCTTAAGGTTTGGATTCTACATTATACAACAGAAAGAACTGCCAATGGCAGATACAAAATGAATAATGACAATTTACAACAGCATGAGGTGCAGCAGCAGCTGATGAAAAAGAAAGAAGGGAGCATGCAACCTGTACAGTTGGGCATCTGTAAGATGCCACAGAATACAATGAATAAAGAAAATGAGTTAAAGGTCAAGCAATTTTTGGATTTTGCCCCAGGCATCCTACAACATCGCTCAGGAAGTCAGCATTCGGTGTATAATCAGCATCAGTTGAAGTCTCGAGGTTCCTTTGGTTCTTTGCCCCAACTCCTTCAGCCTGCTTCTGATCAGATTTCTCAAAGTTCTTCTCCACAGACTGATCAAGAAAATATAATAGTTTCTTCCAACAAAACTGAAACCTCTTTGAAAGCTGTAGATTCTCCGTCCAATGTGCCTTCTCCTTTAACCCCCTTTTCACAGTCTCCTATGCTTGGAGACATTGGAGGTCAACAAGTAACCAGTCCAATGGGACTAGCAGCATCCCTTGTTATCAGCACTCCTGGAATATCATCTTCATCCTTGCTCGAAGAGCCTCTTCAGCACTTAATTGAATTAGTCAGTCTAAGCGGATATGTTTTCTGCTTCAATTATTTTGGATTATGCTCTTCATCGCTTCTGCTAGGCAGTGAGTGCTGGTATCAATAACAAATTTTTAACTTGTTCAATTACAGGTGAAATCAATGTCTGATGAAGCATTGCGTGCTTCTGTTAATGACATCGATTCAGTTGTTAACCTGGATGATGCAACAGCAGGATCATTATCAGGAAATGGGGCAGCAGCTGCAATTGGTGAGGATTTGTCAGCAACAACCAAAATCTGTTTGGAAGCAAGAGAGTTTGGTGGCCAGGATGGAACTGCTGGAATAATGAAAATGAACCGCTGTGTAACTGCAGCACCGTTGTTTCTATCTGGTGGCAGACGTGATAGAATAAAGCGATTTGCTGATTCAGATACATCTGACATGATGTTGAGTGTGACATTCCGCATGAAGAAACCTAAGCTCGAGGTATTGCAACTCTGGTTGTACTTTGTCATGATCAGGTGCACTAGGCAAGCATATAATTTCATGCAATAATAACAGCATCAATTTGACATAGCATTGCACCGTAGTTGATTTGCACCATATTATCACCATCAATTTGCGTTTTTCTTGCCTGAATTATCCATCACCCAACAACCCTGTCTTGCGATTTTGGTATTCCAAAAGCCATTTACTCAGTTGAACTTCTAATTTTAGTACCTTGAATTTTTATTTATTTATCTCTCAAAGTTGAGGAATTTATTTTCCATGATTATTTAGTTATGGATCTAAACATACTCACCTTTTCCATGCATATTTTTACATGTTGAGTGTTTTGAAAGAAAGAAGTTTTTACATGTTTTCAGGCCCATTATGCCCTCTTGGAAGAAATAAGGGAGATCAATCAGCGATTGGTAGACACTGTGGTAGATCTCAGTGAAGAATATATCACAGAGAATGCAGCTACTGCTCAAACTCGAGGTGGTGAAGGGACCATCGTCAAGTGTTCCTTCAGTGCTGTGGTTGCATATTCAAACTCGAAGCCTCACCAAGCTTCAGCAAAAGTGATGTGTTTTCATACTCTATTTTCAGCATTATCAAAATTATGTAAATTACTCTTTTCTCCTGTGCTCATTTCTGGTCTTCTCATTCTTCTATTGTGTATGGTTATGCAGATGCCAATTCTGCCCTTACATTTGCTTGTTCCCAGAAATTATCCCAATTGCTCCCCCATGCTACTGGATAAAGTTGCCTGAGGATGTAGATGGGCATAAATGTAATTTTAGTTTCATGCTTTACACACCCAAATTATTCACGGAGGAAATATATGCACCACCTGACAATTCTTTGTTCACTTTGGATAGGAGCCATAGTTTCATCACTGTGATAGTGTGTCTGCATTTCCATCCCCAACTTTTTGACGCTCACAAACTAATGCTACTTGCTCTCTCTCTCTCTCAAACCTCAATATTAAGGAAACTTACTAGCCCTGCATTGCAAAAATGGGAAAGACCATTGGAACATGATCTCACCCCAAGAACCATGTCTTTATTATCAGCACAGTACTCAAACTATGGGACCTACCATTCTTTAGTGGAAGTGCCTGCCAGCTGAGCTGTGCATGAGGCACCTATCTAACTCATTGTTCTGAATGCACAAACACCAATTGTGAACTGTGAGAGTGCTGGCTTTGTCACAGTCTACAAATCGGTATGTCTTTCCAAATCTTGCAATTTTGTGGCAAGATGCACTTTTCAGTTTTCTTGTCTGTGAAATTTTACAAACTTTCTGCCTTTATTTTGAGCCTTTTTACCCCAAATATTTAGAACTATGAAAATGTTTAGAAATACCCAGCAACACGGCATGTTTGCTGGCGGCTATTCTGAAAAATGTTTAGAATGTGTTCTTGACATCTGTTTGATGTAAAGACCATGATTGAGATGCAGCAAGGGCTAGAATGGTTCGTACAGTGGTCATCTTAGCTACTGGTGCAAAGGTCTCATCATAGTATGGGCCATACTCTTGCTTGTTGCCAAGAACTACCAACCAAGCCTTATTCGTTGTCTATCGATCCATCAAAACGAAGATTGATAGAAAACACAAAATTACTACCAAGGGGTTTCATAGATGGAGGACATGGAATAACATCCCAGATTTGGTTTTCTTCAAGTGCAAGAAGTTTTGTTTCAATAGCTTTCTTCCAACACTCATTCTCCATTGCCTATTTATAAGATGTGGGGATAGGAATAGATGGCAAGGTGGCTGTCAATGATAAAGGAGGGTGACCTTCCCTATTTGGTGATGCTGGATTTGCAGTCTTTATTTTGAGAGGAGCCAAAATTACAATTGTTGAAATAGGATCAACATTCGAGGAATGACTTAGGGTCCATGTGGTGCGAGGTGGTGACATGCAGCGATACACTATAAAAGCAGAAGGTGATATATCTATAGTAGAGTTAGTAAACAATGGAAAAATAGAAAACGAAGGAGGAGACTCATTGTGAGTGGAAAAGAAATATTGATTTTGAAAAATAAATTACATTTCAAGAAACTCGAATACGGCGTGGCGCCCAAACCAGGGGTCGATTAATGACTGTCAACCCACGAAATTCTTGTGGATTTCGGGTAACCAAATACCACACTATTGTGTTCCATATTTTCCGCAAAAAATCAAATGAGTCCTCGCTTTGTTGGGGGCTACGCGATATAAGCCTGTACTCTTGGCGTATCATGACCCATCAGGGTTTCAGCGAGTAGTAATGACCGCACGGGTTTCATCTTGTCCCATATCTGATATACAGCTATATCACAGTAGTCCATAGGTTTATTACAACGCGCATCTGAACCGCATGGTGTAATCGACGACGCAAAGGCCGCCAATTTGGCTTTCTTCCTGATGAGGCCCTCTATTGGCGCGATCATTCAATCGTCATATGCGCAGTAACGGTTCCTGATGAGGTGGGCGATGCCGGTGAATAAGTTCTTCCAGGACTACTCCAGCACCAGGTGCCCGTTGATTCATTTCGCGAGTGGTAAAAACGATTCTTTATAGATGTTTGTGCCCTTGATTGTAGGGAGATGTGGGCTCTTTGTCTTATGTGCGGGATGCTGGCGACTCTCACATAATATTAGTGTGAAAACCGTCCATTGTATTCCATCGATGACCATTTTCAAAACAAAGCTTTTTGTTTTTATAAATCAAATCCATTGAATGACTCCGATATTCACTTTTGAACTTTCGCCAGCTAGATACATATCTAACGAGAATACGGATTTTTGCACGAAATTATCCTATCCCTACTTGTTGCTTCTTGACACAACGTATTTTTCATTTCCTTTTCTTTATCACGAGCGTGAGACTCCTTTTGGAGCGTTGTCCCGTATTAAGGCCCCGCATCAAACCTAATACGGTGTCCATCTACCATGCTACTCACGACATACCATCGAACACAGCTTGGTGGTCTCTACCATGCACTCCGCGATGTCATCGATGTCCATGCATAAAATGCAGTACATGCCATTGCATTATCTCATGCTACATACCTGATAGATGCCATGTGCAACAATTCAAATCATACTTCATGCCAAGTATCATGGATAATCATATTTAATACATATAATTATTCCCATTTAATTTCTATATAATACAACACATAATATTGTAATAACTTCTAATCTGATAAACAGCTATTTATTCACTTTTCTGTGCATCTCGAAGCATATATTAACACGAGTATCAATCATACAAACAAGGATAACTTGGTACCTTATCAATTATGGCAAAGCAATACCCACAAAACAATCCACACATCATTTTTTGACAAGACGAAAAACACCAGGCGTGAGCACGAATGCCAAAACAACGGCATGGTTAAGTCTAGACTCAAAGAGCTTTTTGTAGAGTCTAAGAACGCATAAATCGGAGTTCAGACGAGAAAGTTATGGTCGTCCAAAGTCGAATCTGCCGATTTGCATGGGTGTCGAAGTGATGGATCGAGACGAGCACTACACCTGGCTTGACACTCGGCGGTGAGCCACAAGCAGTTTAGGTTGAGTCCGGGAGGTGATCATCCATGGCTCACAGGCGGTTGGTTTTGACTATTGATTTGTAACCAAGGCTACACACGGGTAGCGAGAGGTCCCAATTTACGTGCCGAAACGGTCGGTCCTTGATTGTCACAAATCAAACATTACTAAGATTGAGGTTGAACCAAAATGGCCCTTACTTGGCACCACTAGGCGGAAATAACTAATGTGGAGGCACACCTTTTGGAATGTGACGAAACCGCAATTTCTGGTACGGGCATAGCTCTTGTCACGTGGACCAACTTTGTCTCTTGCCTTAGAGTGTTTGGCAGCGGTTCGCGGAGATCGCAAAGGCGATCATTCCTTTTTTTCTCCTCTCTCACTATCTCTTGACCCTCTATCTCTCCGCACTCTCCCTCAACACTCTTTCAACCCTCTCTTTGTTTTTTAGTTTCTTTTTCCTTACCACCTTACCCACGATTTTTTGATTTCCTTCAAGTGAGAGGAAGCTTCCTCTCCTCTGCTATTATCTTGCCTATGTATGCCTTTTCCATAGTCCAGTGTGTGCATGGACATGTTCTAGGTGGCACTCTCCACCTACATGGTTCTCTATGCCGTGTGTCCTTCTCCATGGTGCCATGTTATTTTGAGTCATGCCATGTGCTTATGCCCATATCACTAGGCAGGGTGCCTCGGCGTAAATTCGCAATCTAGATTCAGTAGATTCGGCCCTGGGTAACTAGTTTTGCAAGATGAATTCAACGGTGAAGTCAGTTTAATGTAGAGATTTAGAAAATTTCAGATTTTCCACAGCCCACTATAACAACAATTTACGTTTTGCCATTTTTCGAGAAAAATTGAATTTTTCGGGTTTTACAACAAACGCAACTTGGGATCATAACAAAGAAACCTTTATAGGTGTATAGAATATCTAGAAAAAGTACATGAATAGATTAATTGTGAGTTTTGTGGTTATATGGGGAGAAGATGAACACAACACACAGCAAAGATCTGAGATTAGAATAATATGAGGATGTGACCGATAATCAGTAGAAAGGAGGGCATGGTTGATGAAGGAGGCAATGCGGTGATGGGTGAAACTGACAATGGAGAGCTTCACACCAAAACCAAGATAGCACAGTGACTCTAATAGAAGGGTGCGGACAACATCGAGAAGGTGATGGTTCTTTCTTTCAACTACTGTTTTTTACGGGTTTGAAGAATGAACCATTGAGAAATTATGCCATTGGTTTGTAAAAATTCTTGAAATGAATGAGACACAATACTCATCCCATTATTAGAGCGATGAATTTTGATGATGATGAACCAATTGAGTCTTTGGATATGTGCGAAAATCTTAAAAAACATAGTACTTCATCTTTGAAGATATAGAAAAATAAATCATGTGAAAAGAACTATAGTCATCAATTTAAAGTGACAAGTATTGGGGTGGCATAGAAATGCGAAGTACCATATATGTTTATCAACGTATGCCCATCATATCAAGGTTGGACTATATTTAGTGTGGGTGGGAAATGGTAGAGTTTACTTTTCCCCAAGCCTACAAGAATCACAATCCAAGAGTTGAACATTTACTAAAGAGATGGTGAATCTTTATTCCAAGTAAACTCGAACTAGCAAATCATGAAGTACATTAGAGTTTGTATGGCGAGGCGTTGTGGCACATGGGTAAATCAACATGAGTAGAGATTACAAGTGATATAAGGCAAAGTGGGAAACTTGGAGACAGAGGTTTGGAGAGGAAAAAGAGAGACTCCCAAGGCCCGCAGTCATCTTCCTGATTTTGATCTTACAGCACAACCAAGTTGCAGAAATTCACTTCACAATCATTTATCAGCCAATTGACCGACAAAAATAAGGTCGTGGATTTAGGCTAGGAGAGCAGGCGTGTTTGTTGAGAAGGAGAAACATTATCAGTGGCTGCAATGCACGTAGGCTTGCCATCAGCTGTCTGAATGCTAAGATTTCAATAATATGTTTACATTGGTGAAATTAGCATTTTTGTTATATGATGAAAAGCCTTTGACTCAAAGTACCAGGTAGTGATGTAAGAGAAGGGTTTACCCTAAAGTCAAAATGGAGAGAGTGAAATAATCATTTCAGGAGTTACAAAGTGACGGGAGTAGGAGCATTTTGCGTCAGGTGTGCTGCATCCACAGAACCACTAGCACTGAAGAACCAATTGTTATAGTATATGCTTGTTCCAGTTCTCCAGGGGTCGTATGAGGCGTTCCTTGATGATATGGCCATCCTTTTGCAATAGTTGCAGAATTTTTTGAAGACAATTTGAAGCGTTATGGCCAATTTCTTGGCAGCAAACATCAGTCTGATTCTTATGTCTTACCTTTTGGCTTTGGGTTAGCGCAAGCCATAGGAACAGAGATTTACATGTTGCTCCATGGTGGTTGAGTGAGAAGTCTTTGTTCTCATGAAACGAAATCATTGAGACCGTCAACGAAAGGATTGGTTCTCAGTTCATAAGATTGGATCTTCTGCCCTCAAATTAGATCTCAATTCATAAAATTGATCCCTTTGGTGGTTTCATGGACAGGTGGAAAAAAACTAATACCTTTTGGAGGTAAGGTAGCATGAACAGTATCAGTACATTCAGCCCGGAATTGTGAAACTGAATAAAAATTGAAATAGAGACTGCTGTATTGGAGAATGGCTAATTCATGTTCAAGGCTAGAACCGATGAGCAGTGTTTTGTTGACTGTGGATTTATTCAGAAATTCACATTTCGTTTGCAGTCTTGAAGGGTCGAAGGTTCATGATGATGTTAGGTTCCATAGACCCTAGAATCCGCATCATGATTTGAGCATCCTGAACCTCCCACTTGGCATATTCATCCCTTATTTTGTCTTTGTCAGAGCAGGTTTATTTGCAATCAATGACCCCAATAAATCCTTACCTTTGAAAAATATCTTTGAAGTGGAATGCCCAGGCTGCATGGTTTTGCCATTAAAATGAATCAGAAGGAATTATCATACTTGTCTGAAGACATGGGGTGGGATCTTGATCAGGAACTGGCAGAGCAGGAACTGTACAGGGCTGAATTGAACTTGAGAAAAAGGGCCTGGGGACGATGAACTCAGGGCTGGGTGATTGTCTGAGGAGCCTTGAGGTCCGAGATAACTTGATCAAGACTAAGCAAGAACAGGAACTGTACAAGGGCTGAATTGAACTTGAGGAAAAAGAGACACAAGGGACTGAACAAGGGCTGGGTGGGCAGGCAGAAACACGTTAGAGTTCAGGCCGGCTCTAATACCATAGCAAACTTAGAGAATTTTGTGAGAAAATTCTGTTTCCTGCATAAAAATTCTCACATTATATCAGTATGTTATAGACTGATTTTTTTGCTGAATAGCTAAATACTATACAAATTAATCAAAATTTAACTGGTTAGCATCACAATTAAGAAAGGAATCAAAATTCCCCAGTAGTACATTGAATGACCAACGCTTTGCTGAATAACCAGCTTGCTGGTGAATCCCAACAATTAAATGTTGAGAGTGCAGATTCCTTTGACCGTCAGTTCCTTGATTAGCTTGTTGATTGAATGACCCAATTAAATACTGATTTAGGATTCCTTTGACCAGATGATTCCTTGACTAGCTTTCTGATTCCTTTGACATGTATTACGAAGGATATGCATGTTGTGGTGTAAGTTGCATGAGAAAAACGAAAAGTCGACAAGTGAATCATCTATGTAAGATATCATCATTGCTGTGGTTTCCTTCATACCAATTTTGTAAGGATATGAATTATTCAAGTGGGTTTGCCTGAACTACTAACATGGTTGATGTATGTGAACCCCATTTGTTTGAGTTTTGAGGATAACTAGAGTTTAGACTAATAAATGAAATCTATTTTCCTGTTGTTGAACAAATGGATGAAATTGATATCCAAAAGTATAGTGATCTTCTTTCTTTCTTTTCTTCTTTATATTTTTTTTTTGTATCAGATTATTAATAATAATTGGAGGGATTAAAATGGATGAAGTTGTCATAAACTATATATGATCAATGAATTTCTTTGAAAGTGAGGGAAACTAGTACCACAATGAAGTGAGCAATATAGAACCAAATCCATAAAACGACTAAACACAAAACAAGAAATCACAGGGCCAAAAAATTAGATTTCAAACCTTTTTATTTTTATTTTTTTATTTTTATTTTAGCTTTCTTGGTAATAAAATGTTATGTACCGTTCAAGTTTCCTTGAGACTGATTCCCTCTCAAAATTATTTGTACCATATGACTATCAGTTTCATTCTCTCACTTGTATCATCTGGATCCTTAGTTTTTGTTTGACCATGGAAATATTAACAGTTCTTTCATTATTCTTTGTTATAAGAAACAAAAATTTGGAGACAGGTGCTTTTGTTTTTCATTGATCCATTATGAACCTCATATATACAAAGCCAATCTAACCTTCTAATAGATTACAACTCTATAGGAACAAGTTTCCTAATAGGTTTACAACTCATATGTAAAGTAGATATAATATTTACAACACCACCTCGAGTTGGATCATGAATATTAATCATTACCCAGGCTGTTATGAATGTAACTTGGTCCCCACTTAGGGCTTTTGTGAAGGAATCATGCCAATTATTCTTCGATTATTCACATATCCTATAAAAATAAGTCGAGTTAGATTTTTATGAACAAAAATGACAATCTACCTCAATATTCTTAGTTAGTTCATGAACCACGAGTTAAACAATATAGGTAACCCTGGTTATCATTACAGTTTGTGGGACATTGTTTCAATCATGAGCTTTCTTAAGTCTGATGAAACCACACATGATTCACGGTTGGCACCATAATCTATATTAAGTGCCATGATTGGGGAGAGTGTTTTTTGTTCTTACTCTTCCATGGGACTAGGTTCCTCTAACAAACACCGCAGTATCCAGGGAGTGGACCTCCATCTCCTTAGATCTGCCTAATCACATCGGGGAAAAACCTCAGTTCATTTTATGCCCCATGATGCTTTTATAAAATCGGCATCCGGGCTCCTTTCAAGTAACATAGAATCTATTCAATAGATGCCCAATGGTCGATCGTTGGATCGAACATGTAATGACTTACAAATCTAATGATGCGGCCCGATATCGGGGACCGATTCTTGTAAGGTAATTTGAAACTACGGCTAAATCTTATATTTTCAAATCCTCGAATGTTACGCCTTCTCTAGTAGGTGTGCAGCGGAACCATAGGAAGGCTGCATGACTTTACCCTGACTTTCAGTCTTAGACAATGGTCGAACATATTTCCTTTGAGATAAGAGATTCCATATTTTCTTCGCATAACTTGATGTTAAGTATCTTAGCATCCTAAGTCACCTTTGTATAGATTAGCTAGAAGAAAGGACTAAGATGTGAGATTATTTAGAAGTCACCTCTAGTGATAACAATATCATCCACATATACTACACCATAGAATGATACAGTGGAAGTCACCGTGAGCGGGTAGTCATATTTATTCTTTTTATGAATTCACCTCAGGCTGAGTTGGTGCAAACCACGTCGCGGGGACTCTGTTTGAACCATGAAGACTTCCAAAGGCGACAAACTTTCCTATCTCTTGGGCAACAAACCCTTGAGGTTGTTCATATACCTCCTCCACGAAAGTCGTCATGAAGAAAGACATTCTTAATATCAAAATGGTGATCTATTACAAGTGTGGCTAGGGGAAATAAAAAGAAATGAAACCCGAGATGTGTCATCTTAATGCGAGGGGAAAATGTGTGAATAGTCCATGCTAGGCTGGGCATATCTTTTAGCCATAAATTCGTGCTTTCAATTGGTACCAAATGAACCATCAGGGATTAACTTTAACTACAAAACCAGTGACATCGATGCCTTTGTTCCGAGGCTGGCGAGTCGAAGATGTCTATTCTTTTACTCGACTACCCCATTCAGGAAGGTGTATCCAGCATAGTCTGATGGAGAATCCCATGTTATAACATAAAGGACTGAAAAGGTTATAACAAATATTCCTTGACATTATCACTTCTCAATGTTTGAACAGAGACATGAAATTGTGTTTGAATTTTAGCACAAAAGGCACTAAAATGAGAAAAAAAAAAAAACTCAGAATGGATTTTCATTAGATAAAGCCAAGTGACATAAGAGAAATCATTCACAAGGGTAACAAAATATTTATTGATCGAATGGCTGGACCACGGGACCCCCGAACATGAATGAATTAACTCGAAAATTGGAAGCTACGTTTATTGACTCACAGGGCTCAAATCGCATACGATGGAACGCATATTGACATGACTCATAGTTCAATGAGGATAGGCTAGAAAACTGGGATGCTTCTTGACAAGAAGAGAAGGATGACCCAGACATGATGTAATTGAACGGGTAGCAGCTCAGACAAACGCAGGTGTTGGCACCTATGTTTCAAGGATGTAGAGACCCCCAGACTGAGTGTCCTCTACCAATAATCCGTTTCGTCCGAAAGATGCAGATGAGACAATAATCAGGAAAGATGAATCTGATTAAATTAATACAGTGAGTTTACTCTGAAGTGCGATAAAAAGTGTGGTAAAATCATAACAAAAAGATCAAAGTCTGATTAGAGGAGTTAGATGAATTGTCCACTGGCCTTAGGATATAAGATGTTATTGTGCGGAGTAGCAGTGAGAGTAGAAGGATGAGGCCGAAACATAGTAAATAAACCTGGGAAGTAACCTATGATATAGTTTGGTGGCTCAGTCGAAGTATTGCATGTGGAGGAAGAGGAAATAAAACATGTGTTGGTTTTACCTGACTCAATGAGTGTAGTGATAGAAGTGGATGCAAACTTAAGTACTTTTTGATAATGAGATGACTAAAATCTTCGATTTTTATTTTTCAATTTCCTACAATTTCGACGTACATGTTTTGGATTATGACAATCGCCACAGGCCACGACTCCTCTGAGGTTTTGATTAGTCATAGAGCGGATCTGCTTTCGAACATGTCTCTGAAAGTTCAAAAAATACCAAAAAATAGGATCTTGTAAGGAAAATGACCACCTTTCCACGAAAAACACCCCACTTGAATGTATTTAGGCTCCCAAAACCTTAAATCACCTCTTCATGTCATTGAATCTCATAGAAATCAAGGAAAAAAGGAGAAAACCCTAGAAAACCAGGGTTGTCGGAGACAGAAAGAGGCAAAAGAGGACTTTTTCCTGCAACGGTGAGGGATGAAAGTGGTCTAGGGAGGCTCGTCAGCGTGCAGCGAGCCCATTGTTGTGAAGGCCAGCGTCGCGGAGGTTCCCCACGCGCCCGACATTGGCGGCGTGGGAACATGGCAATTTCTTGCGGAGGCGCGTGTGGCTCATGCGCACACTTTCCGACCACCAAACTTGGTGAGTGCGGGTCGTCGATGGCGACACGCCTTCTGTTTAGGCGGTGCACCCCGCTCTCCCTCGAAGTGTGTGTTTCTAGAAAAACCTTACCACCTTGCGGCCTTGCTATGTGATGGATGCCTATAGTTTCTTCCTTGATGAAACTTAAGCCCGAGACCCTAAACAAATGCAGTATTATGAAGAAACTAAGTGTAGCAGACTAATTCCTTATGTTTTTCATTGATCCTTTATGAATATATATATACAAAAGCCAATCTAACATTCCTAATAGATTACAACTCTAGAAGACAAGTTTCCTAATAGATTACAACTCTATATGTAAAATAGATATATGCTATAACATTCTTAAATACCCATGACATTTTTTATACATCTGAATGGTTTATATGATTTTAATAGTAGAAACATTATAAAATCTCATCTGAGTTAGATTTGTTCATAAAATTCTCCTTAATATTTTCATTGCCAGTGAATTAGGAAAATTTAATGAATCATTCCATAAATTCTTGTCAGTATAACTCTCTCAATTTGTTTTTGGTGTAGTTCTTTCTAAATTTTTGCTGTGGTTCTTTTTGACAGTGAGAAACAAAAAGTTCTCTCAGAAAAGGCGAAATTGAAGCTGAGCACGTCCCTCAAGAACATTATGGAACCAATATCTCTTGAGGAGATAGCAAGGACTTGGGATGATTGCGCTCGTGCAGTCATTTGCGAGTATGCACAACAGAGTGGTGGAGGGAGCTTCAGCTCGACCTATGGAACATGGGAGAGCTGTCTAAGGCTCTTTCTTGATTATTGTGTGTTAGTGCGTTAATGCGCGCCTTCAATGCTTCAGATTCCCCAGCCATATCATATGCTGTGCAGTATGATTTCTTTCGAGATGCTTTGGGTTACCTTTCACCTTCATTTTCCTTCTTATTTTTTCGCAAAAGGTGCAAGCTTCAGTGGTATATAATATGCCCAACTGTTCCATCAAAAACAGTCTTAGAACATAAGATGGCCAATTAAGGGCATATGATAAAGTACGAGGAAGCTCGGTTGGTCAGCCTTAAGTTTGCTCCTTAAATGATTACTAGTTGAGTCCCCACAAGGCAACTAGAGGATTTATTTGATCGTTAACTTCAGGATATGAAAAAATAACTTTGTGCGAGGGTTCTTGTTCGTGTCGATTTGATAATTCCTTCTGTTGCAACCCAATCAGGCTGCCTCAGTTTATCTTTCTCAGCAGAAATTTTTGTAGTTGGAGCAGATGCAAAGGATGAGGAAGGGGCCAGGTTCCCTTTTTGGCAGAATAAAACCTCTCCCCTTCCGATTCACTGCATGAAATAATCTTAATAATCTGACTAAAGAGGAAGTGCTATTTCTGGCTCTTACTTGTACTACAATGAAATACAAGGATGAAAATATCAAGATATATTGGAACAAAGTTATAAGAGCTATGTAATTCTCTTGCAGAAAATCTAGTAGAATAACAACTCGAGATTTGTTAGAGTTAGGTATTCAATTCATGAGAGCTCGCTTTTTATAAAAGTGAAATTTTACAAGCCTAGGATTTTCTAACTACTGAAAACTTAATTTAACAAAAAACAGTAGCAATATTATTTAAGTCACAAATGAACAGATAATCAATCAAGTCGTGGGCCAATATTGGCTAAGCTATTTACCCAGGTTCTATTCGGGCTAATGTTTGGTCAATCTAACTGAATTCTATACGGATTGCAGGTCAAAATAGTTTTAAATAGTAAAAATATTAAAAAATATATATAATTTTACAAATTTTTTAATCTTTTATAAAATAAATTTTTGTTTAAAATATTTATAATTTATTTTATGTTTTTAAAAAGAATATATAATCAATTATTTTTTACTATTTATTTTAAAGATTAATAGCATTAGTTGGAGATATCTCAAGGAATTTTGTTAAGATTTTCTTCCTCAGCCTACAAAACTGCCTTTGATCCAAAAAAGGGGAAGCAAATTCTTCAAAAAGCTGCCTAGGGATTTAAGTCATGAATTAGAAGCTGCTAGAGAAAAAAAAGACAGGATGAACAATTCAGGAGATGAACTGGGAATTGGACTAATAATCCAATTTGACAATTTTAAAGTTAGAGAAAAATGTTCCATAGCATTAGTTTAGAAAATGCTCTAAAAGCAAGATTATGTATGATGTTAACCGGCTATTTATACTTCACGAGAATCTAGCCACAAGAATGGATAAGGTGAATAAATGTCGTGACTTGTACAAAAAAAAAACCCTTGACTCATTTGTATGGCCAAATTTAGCCTTGATTTTTTTTTACGTCTGAGTGCCTCGACATTTTAGTATCTTAGTTCATACATGTCCCTGCTAACACAAGCTTACATAGATGGACAAACAAGCGTTTAAGCACCATTGACATGGAGGGCCATGTGGATAGCTCTTGTTGGGATCACTCATTTAACCCAAAATTGATATCTTAATTCCCCAAATTGAGATAAAAATGAAAATGGCTTCAATCCGAGACTGAAAATTTCCCCCAATTTTTACCCAAATCCACATGGAATGTTTTTTTGTTTCTCTCTCAACCCCTATTTGGTTTATGAGAAAATCCACATAAAAGAAAAGAAAATAAAAAGTGAAAACGGAGACAGATGTCGTTTTCTTTCCTCTCTCGATCTCTTGTTTGGTTCTAAAGATTCAAAGAAAGAAAAGAAAGAAACTTAAGAGGAACCAAAGATGTCTTTTGTTTTCTCTCAACCCTTGTTTGGTTTGCAAGAAAATTAAAGAAACAAAAAGAAAAGAAAAAACAAACAAAACATAACAAAGAAACTTTATTTTCTTTCTGTTGGGCTTTCTTTTTAGAGAAGTGTCTTAATTACAACTATTACGTTCTAATAGGCTTAGTAGTATAAGTTAGAATTTGGGTCTAGATGATCAAAATTTGAATCGGTATCATTTTTTTCTCTGTCTTTTCGACATCCAAATAGAGCTCCAAAGTGTTAAGTGCTCAAAATAATCACATAGCACTTTACACACATTATTTCATATTGTTTTAATATGAAGACTTCATTAATTTGATATTAGTATGTTAGATTGATATAAATCTTTAGTATCGAATTAATAAAGTCCATGATACATAACATAGCATCAAAGGAAATCTTGTTGAGTCCATGATAATAAGATTCCTATCATGTGCAATTATTTTGAAGTATCTAAATTATCGTAGTCGTAGGATCGATGAGATTAGACGTTATTGATCAGGTGAATTGTACATGTCATACTTTCCCTTGATTGGATAAGCGTGAATCTTATAGCGCTGATCATGAGTTGACATGTGGATGCTTGCTAAAGTAGCTAAGTTCATCGGACACACCTTGGCCCCAGAATAATCGTATGGATTATCTATTGGTGTAGATGGCTTTCTCATCATAACAATGGTGTGAGTATCAGCAGACTTGAGGTGCTGCTTGAGATTCTTATCTTGAATCTTGATTAAATTACTAACTTCATTCCTTGTTGCCTACTAGAGGTCACTCATAAGGTGATGATTGGGTACAGTTTAAGGTATTGAAGGTAATTGAGTATGACAAAGTTTTCACCACTCTTGATAGAGGGAGGGTATATAAGCCTATAAGGGATCATTGCTCGAAGTGCGGCCATAATTAGAATGCCATGAAAAGAGTGCAAAGTGTAATTATTAGGTAAATGAGCTTAGGAACAAGATCTAATATTACTTTGGCTGGAAGTGGCGCTGTGTTCTAGTGGGAGTAACACTTTGTCCATGCTTTTTGACCGTAAGGTATAGATTGGTGAAAGGGCTGAGTGGTAAATCGTCTATGGAAGAGGTTAGCGGTCAGACCATAACTCTACGGTCAATTAGAAGTCATGATGTATTGCTAGATACCACTCATGACCTTGAATTCAATAGTTGAATTAAGTGCCTTATAACCAGAGAACCTAATGGGTCACACACTTAGAATGAAGGCTTGATATAAAACGGACTTAGATGTGATCCAATCATCAGGGACTTAATTTTGGGGATTAGACTACTCTGGGATTAGTGGAATCTCGGGACTAAGAGGACTCATTTAGAGAATGGGATAGGAAAAAGCTTACTCATGGGCTTCAGGCCCATGAGGGAGCATGCTAACATGCATGGAGATGCATAGCATATTCCATCTTGAGTGAGGCTTTGGTCTTTTCATGGAAGTAAGGTTCTCTTTGTAAATATGTAGTTATGGGAAAAACCTAACCACTAAAGGTGTGGTGAATGAAACCTAATCTCCAAATCTTGAGAGTTGTGAGTTCTCTTTTTGTTCTTGAGAAGAACAATCAAGAAGAAGGGAGATTTGAGAGCATCAAATCCATTCTTGCTCTCCCTCATTGAAAGCAAAGAAACTTAGGCGCAAGGTTTGCTTTCAACTCAGATCTCCTTGAAGGTTCTCGGGTCACCGTCTTCGTGTGAATCTTGTGAACCACGAACAAAAGGACGTGGTCGTTTCTGGTCAGGATTAAACATCCTCGAGAAAGCGGGGATCTACAAAGGTATATGATGCTTTGAACTCTTGGTCTTTGTTTTGATGAACTAAGTTGGTCCAAAGGGTGGGATTCCATTTTTTTTTGTTATATTTGTGCTGCAGTGCTCTTGGCGTCGTGGAATCCCTTCAGTGGTATTAGAGCTCACTTAGTTTCATCAAATAGAATCTATGTTGAGATTTTTAGATTCGGGCTCCCATGGTTTCCAAAAGCTTTGAAAATGAGTTTGAATCTTGCAGAAAAGTTCCATCCGTGTCTTTCCTTCCGTGTAATCTTGTTCATGTGATGATCGATGATGGATTATTATGTAAGAAAAATGGTTTGGATGAGATTCAAACGCAAAGGATTTGGATTTTCCTATCGTTGCCAAGGCGAACTATAGAAATGTGACGGGCATTCTTCAGTTAAATCTTTGGTGGTCTAATTGCGACGATGTCGCGATGTAATTATTCGGCGAGGAAATGTCTGGCGTTGGTTCTTCATGTTCGACATCACATACGATCACCGGGTAGTCTTGGGGCGCGCGACCAAATCCGCGACGTGTAGGTGCGGCGTCGCGATGTGGGCGTGATATTCTCCGTCTCGGAGCTCACGTCACAGTATGCGGTCTTCATGTTGGCAGCGTGAATCCCTCGGTTTATTGTTTGAATCTTTTTCTTGAGGGTTGTATATTTTGGGCACCATTCTGCATTTCTGAACCCGGTGATGTACAGAATTGAGGTTGAATTGTTCATCCTTAAATTATGGAATCATGTTTTAAAGTTCAAAAAATTTTGTTGAAATTTCCTCTAGAGATTTTGGACTATTCAATACCCCAGTAACTTTGAGGATTCATGAGTTGAATTAGTTGAGATTCATGAGTTGAATCAATTTTGGGATGAAGTATTGAGACCTTCATTTGTTAAATTGGAATCTTAGGATTCCATTATCTTTAACTTTCAATGGGTTGTATTAGAGAACGCAAGTTTAAGGGTGTATGTTGGCATGATGGATGATTATGGACTTTGCCTAATGGAGATTGAGCATATTGCATTTGATTATTAATTCTTTTTGGATAAATAGGGCCTGCGTGTCCCTGCCTCTATTTTCTCTATGTGTTTCTCTTCTCATCTAAATTCCCCTCAAATATAACTTGAGGTTCTTCTTTTGAATGTATGTTATTAGATTACATAGGATTAGGATTAGTTGGTGGAGAGACAAAGGAGAAAGGAGCATGGAGGAGGAACGAAGAAGACCTTGAAATGTAAATGTGATTTATTTTGATGGGACTGTAATAATCTGTGCATGTGTCACAGAGTTTGACAAGTCAATTCTATTTGTCATGGAATTGATTTTAGAATGTCCCATAATCATATACATACGATTAGGTAACTATCTTTATAATTTCATGAGATGAATGGATAAAACATGCAAATGAAATGATGAGACTAATCTAAAGAATTCCCTCAATAAAATATATTAAGGCTAATGTCTTCCACTAATATGGTGTGAACCAGAGTTCTTCTGGAATTAGGGTTGTTGGGTAAACTCAAGCCCTCTCCATAAGGATATGTTCTATCCATGGAAATGAGTTTTCTTGATTAGTGGGTTGGCCTTAAATAGACTCTGTTAGAGCTTTGTTAGAAAACCCGAGGTTAATGTTGGATAGAGACGGTTAAGGTAAGTGTCTTGTGAGATGTACACACATCATGATTATTAACCCAATGATAGTGCATAAATCAACGAGTTGAAAGCACAGATTTGATAGTTGCATCAGAGTACAATTGGTATGGACAAGATACCTACCTTTTGATCCAAGATGGCTTGTTGAGGTAAACGAGAATACTCTTGGTGGTATTTGAATTAGATTATTTGTACAATTTGCAATTGGTATGGACAAGATACCTGCCTTTTGGGCCAATGTGGCTGGTAGTGGCCAAGGGTCATTCTTGGTGATGTGATATCGAGCCCACTAGGAGGAACCTCCTACTTATAAGTTCTCTTGGATCAATAGTGAAGGCTATGGATTCATAATAAAATAGTGGGAACCATAATGCGTAATTATCAAAATTGTAATACTGTGCATTTTAGAGTACAATCCCAACATGATCTCTTGCACACATCTATTAGATAAAGCCATATTAATAGATGTGAACTCACAATCAATAATGGATGCCAAAAAAATTGACCCGAAACCTAACTTCTTGGACTTTAAGGAATTTGAAAATAGTTTTCAAAAGTAAAAGGTTAATCTATGTCCTTGTTAAGTCACTCCCTCAATCCCTAATAGTTGATGCATCTGAAAGCGTTTAGAGGGCATATCAAAAGCGTAACCACAGTTTTGATAGTGTAGAGGTGGGGATTGATTATCCACACCTCTATGTCACCTAAGTTTGAAGCGTTATAAAGCGTGGATCGTATTCCATGAAATGCGCCATCTAAGGGAATATTATAATGAGTAGGCGGGCGAAAGGTTGAAGTCTGAACTATCATTTTGTTCAAGATAGGAGGACATCCGAGGTGCAACATGCACTATAAATGAACACATTGAGAGGTTGAATCAATTTGGTTATCAGATGGACTTTAAATTGAGTGTAGACTTAATTCTAGCTAGTTTACCCGACAGTTTTGCACAATTTGTGCTTGACTATAAGATGGATTACATTGTGTCCACCATACCTGAGTTTATTGACATGCTCAAGATAGTTGAGGGAAAATTGGAATTTGAGGAAGAAGACCAGAGACTACCTCATAGGGAGCTTCTCTTTGTCGTTAAGATGGCCATTGGAAGAGAAAGGCTTATGTGGAATCCAAAATGAAGGTAGCTATGATGCTCCATCATCTTTAGGTATTTATGTCATTAAAGTTATCTTGCTTCTTGATGAGTCTAAAACTCATATATTTTTAAGCCAATTTTTCATGTATTTATATGGCTTAAAAATTCAATTTAATGCAAAATTATGGAGTCTTCACCTAGATTTGTGTTTGTAGGAATTTGAAGAAAATTTAGAAACTGTACTTAAGAGGTGCCAAAACAAAAACTTAACTTTGAATTGGGAAAAATTCCATTTATAGTGGCGAAGGTATTGTCTTGGGGCATAAGGCTCTACAGGCGAAGCAGGGTTGACTAAGCAAAGGTTTCTGTTATTGAAACTCTGATGCCACCTACTACAGTAAAAGGGATTAGAAGTTTCTTAGGACATATCGGATTTTATAGAAGATTTATTAAGGACTTCTCCAAAATATCAAGGCCATTATGCATCTTTGCGAAAGGAAGCAAAATTGAATTTGATGAATAATGTAAATGCATTTGAAGAGATCAAAACTAGGTTAATCGGAGCTCTATCCTTAGCAACTTTGATTGAAACAAGGGTTTTGAAATCATGTGTGATGTTAGTGATTATGCAATGGGAGCATTTTTTGGGTAAAGAAGCAGGGGAAAATGCTTCAAAGCCATATACTATATGACAATTCATTTAATGAAGTATAGAGAACTACTCGACTACGAAAAAGAGAAACGAGACAATGGTTTCATATGAAAGTTCGGACCATACATACTAGGATACATGTCATCATACACCACTTTGGTCATGTAGCAATCAAGGATCTCATGGCAAGAAAGATCTGAAAACGGTAGTTAGATGAGTGCTATTCTTCATGAGAAATTTGACTTGGAGATGAGGAACAAAATCGCGAGTGATAATATGATAAACGAAGAAGAAAAAGGAACTGAAATTGAAGATACTTCACGATGAAGCGGCTTTTACGGTATTAGTTCAGAAAAAATACCATGGTATCTTTGACATTGTGAACTATTTAGCTTATGGAGATTATGCCACGAGTGGTACCAATTGAAAAAGAAGTTGAGGACTTATGCCGGATTTTACATATGGGATTACCACTGTTAGTAGAGGGTAGATCGGATTATCGGGAGATGTGCCACGGAGCGGGAAACAGGTGAAATTTTTGATAAATGTCATGCAACATAATATGAAGGACACTTTGAAGGAGACAAAACTACCTAGAAAATTCTCCAGTCAGGTTTTTATTGGACAACTCTATTCATATATTATTTTGAATGGGTGAAGTATTGTGACATATGTTAGAGAATGGGCAACATAAATAGTAGAAATGAAATGCCTCTACAAGGAATCTTGGTAGTGTAGATTTTTATGTGTGGGGATAGACTTCATGGGGCCGAAATCTATACATTCTCGCCTATTTGTGGATTATGTATCCAAATGGGTGAAGCCATAACCAAACCCGATAATGATGCCAACACATTTATGGGATTTATTGAAGAACATCTTGAGTAGATATGGAGCCGAGGACAATCATTAGTGATAAGGGAAGCCATTTTTGCAAGCAAACTATTTGCCAAAACTCTTGGTAGATATGGAGTGAGCATGTTATGGGGTTGGCTTATCACCACTTAGTCGAATGGGCGACGGAGATATCTAATAGGGAGATCGAGAGTATATTGGAGAAAGCTTGGGGTAAATCTGATGAAAAGACTAGTCGATGAGCTAGATGTTGCCTTTGTGGAGAAACACAAGATTGCTTATAAGACTCCTATTGGAATGTCCCCACACATGATTGTATTTGGAAAACCTTTTCATCTCCCTCTTGAGCTTGAATATAAAGCTATGTGGGCAATTGAGTTTGGTGGCAGTTTGTTTTGTAGAAAAATGTTCACTTGGGATGAATGAGCTGGAAGAGAGTTTGAGAAATGAAGTTTATGACAATGCCGGGATCTATAAAGATAAGACCTATAATTGGCATGATCAAAGAATTTTGAGAAAGAGTTCAAGTAGGAGAGCTAGTCTGTTGTACAACTCACAGAGCTTGGGTGTTTCTAGGAAATATAGGGTTAGATGAGTAGTCCTTGGTGTTTGCAATTACACTTTTAGAGACGTTATTACTTAGAATAAATTCAGGGAATGAGTGTAAAGTTAATGGTTAGAGGTTGAAACATTACCTTGGAGGAATTCGAGATGAAGGTAGTCGAGATAAAGAAGAGAATGAAAGAATTATTTGAGAGCATAATGTCTAGCTAAAGACATAAAAATGGAGCAGCTACTTGGGAGGCAACCCAAGCAATTTTCAATTTTATTTATTTGATAGCTTAATTTTCTTTAATATAGTGTGTTTTGAATAGTTTAGTTGTTTGATTACTTTGTTTTAGAATAATTGAAAATTAATGATAGTTAAGTTTTGCTTGATTTCGGGACAGTAGCAAATATATATGAAATTCAGTTGGAAGCACTTCAACCCAAACTCAATGAGTAGAATTGACCACATAGGGAAGTTTATTTCCTAACTCATTCTTTAATGATAAATGCACATGCTAAGTTTGGGGAGTCTATTAATTTTATTCGAAATTGCATAGAGCTTGATGTTCCTAAATTTTGATGAATGTTTTTTAGTTTTGAATGATAATTGTTGTAGTACCAAGAATGTTTGTTGAATTGTACTGAGTTGAGAATTGAGCTTATTTAGCCATGCTTGAATTGAGATGCTTAGTTCTTGTTAGATTTGTATTCACAAGCATGATTTGACTGTGTAGAAATGAATAAATTATGGAAAAATAAGCGGGAATCAAAGAAAGAAAACTCATCTCGATGTTGTGACACCATTTCAATATGCGTGACATCGGTTCCAAATTTTTCAAATGTCGCGACATCAACTCTAAAAGTTTCCTGGAAATTAGCGACATCAATTTGATGTCCGACATTCTACACCATGTAGCGACATTTGCAACCTAATCGTGACATTGAGTAATGTCATAAATTTTAACAATGTCGCGACATGACATTCAACCCCATGTTATCGCATCCACAATGTCGCGACGCTCGCACTTAGGGCATCACCTCACTATTTAAAGGAGCACTTGGTGAAGAATTTAAATCAAACCAAATCTTTCAACCTTTTGAGCCCTAACCTTTTCCAATCTCCATTTTCGAACCAAAGTGTGAACCCTAGCTCCACCGCAAACGAGTTATTGAAAATGTGTGGAGGATGTGTGCTATAAAGATGAAAGTGAACAAGTCATGAACTAGGAAAGCCCCATTCCTACCGAGGAGTGAGGGAAGGCGAGGAAGTTGAAGTTGAGAGAGGAGAGGCCAGAGTTTTTCTTTCCAACAAGGGAGCAAAGGCTTTTGAGAAGAGTCTTACCAAGAAGGGGTTCGTAGAGGAGAGAGTGTAACACCCCAAAATGCACCCTAATTGTTTTTAAATATAATTAGGGTATATTGTAATTGCATTTAGAAAATTTTCGCAAATTATTATTTTGCGAAACATGGAAATAGAAACACCAAATTTTACAAGACCTGAGGACAAAATTGTAATTTGTAAAAAAAGGGACATAAAGTCATAAGTTAATAAGATTAGAGGCAGTGGAAAGGCATAAATTGTAGTGCGAATAATAGAGGTGATGGAGGTTCAAAGGAAAATAAAGAAAATTTAACTATAAAAAAGAGAATGAGATAAAAAATATCATTTTTGGTCTCCAAGGAAACTCATACGTGAAGAGAGAAAGAATAGGAAGAAGGAGGAAGAGGAAGGAAGAGGAAGAGAAGAAGAAGAGGAAGAAGAAGAGGAAGAAGGAAGAGCCAAGAAGGTAAGGAATTTTGTATGGAAATGCTATGATTTTTTTTAGGAAAATATGATTTTGGTATGGATTGTGGATCCTTGTATGGTTAATAGGATGTTCCATTTCTAGGGTTTAGTTAGGAACTTATCCTAAACCTAGATTTGTTGGAAGTTGGGTTGAAAAACCCTAGTTTGTATCAAATGGATATGGAATCCTTCCTATTTCCATGGTTTTGTAAAGATTTGTGAACTTTGGTATGAATCCTTGGATTCTATGGCTAGGGTTTGGTTTAAGAAATTCTAAACCACCATTATAAGTGTTTTTGGAGTTGTTTTGGAGGGATTCCATGGTGGGTTTTGATGTAGGATGAATTGAAGAAGTTTAAGGAAGAAAAGTTGGGATCAAAATGGCAAAATTTGCCATTTCTGGGCAACCCGCGAAGTGGTATCGGTACCAGAACAGGATGGTACCGGTACCACCTACGAAGGCCATATGGGTGCAGATGCAGAGGCAAGAGTGGTCGATTGCCACTCACCCGAGGAACATGAGATGAATGCAGGTACCAATCAAGTGGTGGTACCCACTCCCTTCTGCGACCACTGAATTTTGAGTATGCTTACATTTAATTAAGCTCAAATTTGAACAGAAGTATAGGAACCCTAATAAATGATTAATGGAGGATCGAATAAGAATTAAATTAGCGAAAAATGCAGTACCTACCCTCCTTGGCGGAGCTTCACTGCCTCAATTGAGGATTGAAGTGGGCAAACTTAATGCCCTTATGATAAGTTCTGAATACACATATAATTGGTAGGGATGCCTAAGGACGGATATTTAATGACCAAGGCGCACGGCGTTGCGACATGGCGGGCACGTCTCCACGGTGAAGGTGCTTGGCACTCCTGTAGTGCTGCGACACTTTTTGTTTGCGTGGGCGAGCACGTTGCGATTAGTGCCCGACACTCACCGCTGGTGCTCACGACACTTTGTATGGGCAAACATGTTTTGATCAGTGCTTCCGCACTCCTACTAGTGCTATGACACTTCTGTTACATGGGCAGGCACGTCTCTGATCGGTGCTTCGGCACTCTTGCTAATGCTACAACACTTCTGTTATGTGCGCAGATAGGTTACGATCGATTAACTTCGGCACTCCTGCTAGTCTTCTGACGCCACATTGCGTAGGCAACCGCGTTTGATCGGTCTTGGCACTCTTGCTTGGTGCTACGGCACTCTTTGCCCGATACTACGGCACTTTCGATCTTTATCTGAATTACCTTGGTGCGGTGTCTTTGTGTCTTACTCATTGCTTATTCTTTTGGGTCTAGGTAATCCACGGTTATATTATACTGATAAAAAATACGAATGTGAATAAGACTAAAAAAAAGAAAAAAAAAAAAAGAAATATATATCGATTATGTTACAAAATGTACTGAATTTTTGTATAAAGTGTAAGTTCTATAGTACCTACGGGTACTTCTATACACATATAAGTCTGCTAAATAACAATAATTATAGGCTTTGTAACTCCTACGGGAGATTTGAATAAGCATAAGCATGTTAAAAGTACAGAAGTAACTTGTATTAGTTTATTACCTTGAATTCATAGAAAATTAAATATTTATTCTTTGTTATGCATATGATAAATGTTGATATGCATAGAAAGACATATGTTTCCCACTAGAAAGAAAAGCGTATAAAAACAACCACGGGTTTTTCAATCCTTGTAGGTACAGAGGAGGACGTTCGTGATCTCTCATGCAATTTGGGCGACACACTAGTAGGGGTTCATCACGGTGGGTTAGTGCTCACGATGTGTAAGTAAATGTACGGTTTTGGCATGTAAATGGGACTCGGAATTTGGATGTATATGACACTGTAAACACCACTGCGGTGGTAGTTTTATTTTGTATTTTTGTATACGATTTTTTGATCACGGTTATAAAGGCTTGGGCTCACTAATGTTTTGAAAAAAAAATGAAATGTAAAAGAATCTGATGATGTCTCGCCTCAGGGCATGACGAGAGGGTTGAAACCTAGTTTCACCTTTAAGGGGTAGTAGAGAAAGAGATTGGAAGGTTGTGTACAAGCATGTGGAGACTAGTAGAAGAAGAGCCACAGTAAAGGAATTCTACTCCAATGAAATAATATAGAACGGCGTGTTGTGTGGGAGATGGGAATTCCTTTTGGGAAATGAACATTTCCCAACCGGCATTTGGACTATGAGAAGAAGGGGATTACCTTGAGAGACAAGCGAGCTCTAGAAGAGTCCCAACAGAAGATAGCGAAGAGCTAATTGGTGCCACGAGGGCCAGCGGGGATGAAGATAATCTCCGCCTTTACGATCAATGGGGGGATTCTTGGCCCGAAGTTGTAGCGCCCCAAAACTCGAGGTTCGTTGACCAATCGTCGACAGCGAGCACTGTGGATGTCGGTGCGATGAGTATTTTGTCGCTAAGGATATAATTTAACAAAATCGGAGGAGTCTCCTTTGTACATGGGCTCACCCAAAAAATACATTTGTGGATATATACAACAACACTTAGGCCCATCTAGGACCCATTATAACCTGATGACACGGGAATCATTTATATAGTAAAAGTATTTAACCAGGACATTTATCCATAAAAAAAAAAAATATACATTTATGTACCATAATTAACAAGAGTTTTAATTACAATATTCTTATACAAAAAAATACATGCTAGAACTAGTTCGTTTCCAAACATCTTTACAAAAATGATTACAATACAACTTTCTTCACAATTGTGGCCTGAGTGACATCATCCACAGTGTACTCCACTTTACGAAATGTTTTCCTATAAAGGGTAGCCATTCTAGTAGAAATGGCTTCCTATAGATACTCCACCACAATTATGTAATGGTAAAACATTTATGAAATTTACATTCTAAGATTCAAGTAAAATGCAATTTCTTCATGGAGATCCTTCCTACATGCACTGCATGCAATGAATGGACGCTCAATCATGTACTCTGTCGGGCCATATGGGCTCACATCTTGCAGGTCATGATCGACCACTCAATGCAATGTCAAAAGTGTGATAAAACTCATCATTTATTGGATTACATTTGTGATCATTTGTAAGATTCATTTGTTTCCAAAACCAAGCTTTTGGATGTACACTCGTGATCATTTAAATTCAAAACAAATTCTTTTTGTGGGTAGTGAATTTTAGGGGTTTCCGCATATGAGCTTCCTGCGCCTTCCTGCTACCTTTCTTGGAGAAACTTTCATAGTTGGATACACATATGCATAACTAAATACCCAGAGAGGCTTTCTTTGAGGTGTCATCCCCTCTCTTTTACTTTTTATTACAACACATATTTTCATTTTCATGTATACAACTAGTATTCTGACCTTACAATTTGGACATTTGTCCCTTATCTGAGAGCCCCTCAATCAAACACCAAACACAGTGTTGATTATAACCTGTATGCTCACACCCATGTAATAGCCATGGCGATGCGATGTTTCCCGTGCATAAATGCGTCGTGCACCCGTTGCATGCTATATCATGCCACATGCATAATGA